>VWZP01010489.1:321454-358053 GCA_013396995.1 Dicaeum eximium
TTCCCAGCTCTGTTGCTCCTCTCTGCACATGGATCCTGCCATGGATTTTTATGATAAAATTCCTTTACTCAGTGCTGAAGGCATCAGGGTCGTGGTCCTGAGGAAGGTGAGGGTGTCTGGGGCAGCAGGATTTGGTTACAAGGAGTCGGAATCTGTGTGAAATCTTCCCTGGAGAACCATCCCAAGGGGCTGCAGGGATGTCAATCCCAACTCCCAACCTCCAGCTGGCACAGCTATTTTTTCTGTGTAAAAAAATAACAACAATTCCCTAATAAAATAATTTTAAGTGCAAGACATTCTCCTGGAAACAAAACAAAAGAAAACATTAAAAAAAAAAAAACCAAAACAAAAAACTCAAAACCCCAAACCAAACCCACTCATTCCAGGGGAACAGTCAAAACAATTATTAGCACAAATTCTCCAGCCCTTTCCCCAGCTCTGTTCCCTTCCCTGGACACACTCCAGCCCCTCAATATCTCTCTTGTCTTGTCTGGTTTCCATATGGGACAATCCTGTGAAGCACTGCTCTTTACAAGGTATTTCATTGCTGCTGGGAATTAAATCCCAATTATTTTAGTTGCTCTTATCTGTCCCACTTAGTGCTTGGCAAATCCCAGCCCAGTCCTGTGGCATTGGCAGGCAAAAAACAAAAGATGCTTTAATGATGATCCAGCCCAGTGTGAGGCAGGGAGCAACAGAGAGCTGCAGGAATTGTTGTTATTTGTGTATGGAAGGTTGGAAAATAGTTGGAAGTATCCAAAATGAGGAATTCACGACTGGGATTTGCCCCTTTGGCTGGCAGAACCTCTCCTAAATATTCCAGCCTTGCTGTGTACAGGCTGTGATTCACCCTGGGGGGAATAATGGATTTCAGGTCACACTGAGCATTTCCCTTGATCCTTTTTGGATCATTTGGGCAAACCATTATTCCCTATTCTTTGTTTTGGCAGGGATGAGGAAAAAAAACAAAAAAAAAACAACAACAGGTGATTGAATCATTTCCCCTTATCTCTAAGTTATCCCAGCAAAAACTCGCCCAACTGTCTCGGGAATGACTTAGTGCATCCACTTATTGTGCTCAGGGAGCCTGTGGGTGGCTATTTCAGGACATCCAGGGCTTTTTTTCCCTTTTAATTCTCATTTTTGAACATTTTACAAGCGCTCCAGAGCGGGGAGGTTCCCAGCCTCCCACTGGTTTTGTGAGAGCCCAGCCAGAGCCAGAGGGTTTCTATTTGCAGGGGCTCCAATAATACTTGATTTGAAGGAGTGCAAGGCTCATTTTCCAGGAGATGAGAAAAACTGGCAGAGAAAAGGGGAATAATGGGAAAGGTGGGAAGAGCTCGCTGGTGTTGTAGAGGCAGGCAAAGGTGTTTCAGAGCTGTCAGAAAATCACTGCCTGAGCCTTCTCTTCAACCCCAGGGAGGGAGGAAAATGTCACCTGGGGCATCAGGAGAGGGAAAAAACTCTTCTTGATGATTCCTGCCTTCCTTTCCCATGTATTTCTGAGGGGTTGGAGCATTTTCCCTGCAAGGCAGCTCATGGCATCTCCCAGTGAACACCCACCATGGGCATTGTTTGGAGCTGTGATGGGGAGAAACTGGGAAAATGAGAGACTGGGATTCCCCCCTGGAGCAGCTGCTTCTTCTCTTCTTAGTTCAATTTAAAATCTCCTCTGGGGGCTGCCATCTCCTTCATTTTCCCTTCCTTTCTCCATAACTTGCTCCACACTCCTCCCAGCTGATTTGTGCCATCCCATGCTCCAAACCCTTTTGCCAAGGCACTTCCCAAGCTTTGCAGTTCTATCCCTCAACTTTCGGAATCCTTCCCGCGTCCCTTTTCCTCTGTGCATCCCTTTCTTGTCACCTGAAGCTTTCCCACCCCACTGAAAAATCCCATTAGAATTCCTGCCTTCCTCGCTGGGCTTTAAGCTCCGAGTTTAAATTATTTTTCCACAATAACAGAATAATCCTTTCTCTTATCAGCACGGCAGATTAATTTTCCCAAGCACGGTTGGTACCTTGTCTTCTCCCTAATTAGAGACAAATTTTGCTCCTGGATGAGCACGGGCTTGGAATTAAGAGCAGGAAAAGCCCCAGAGTAAAGCCCTGCCTTGGAGAGCACCTTCCTCCTACCCCAGCTGGCTCAGCCAAGGCAAACACAGAGCATATTGTGTGTCAGATTTAAATGTACTCATCCCTCCAGCTGGGATTTAGGGACACTTCCCAAACATTCTCAAATAGCAACGGGATGTGTCAGCTGGAGCCAGTGGCTGCCAAAGCCTCCCCTCAACCTGCCTGGCCAGGGATGTTTCCAGGGCAGGAGGAGCAGAAATAACTTCCCAAATAATTCCAGGAGCACGAGAGCTGCTGTATTTCAGTGGCACAGTTGGATTGGGAGCTTGCAGAGGGCTCCCAGTTTAGTTATGACCTGAAGGTGTTGTTTGTTCCAGTTGTCCTCACACTTTTCCCATGAATTTGCCTTAATTGCTCCTGTTTTCATTAACAGCTCAACGATCATTATCATTGTTCAGCCCCAGCCCCAAGGGATGGCACCAGCAGGGATAAACTTGGTGCCAGCACAACCCCAGGAGCTTGAAACACTTGGGAAAAGCAAACCCCTTGTGTTTCCCTGGGATAATATCCCAGCACATAAAAGCATAAACATGGAACTCTCACTACAGGAATGAATTCCTTCAAAGCCTTGCTCACCTGGAAGCCCAGACCAGCCGCTCCAGACTTGCTCTATTTTACCCAGCCTTGACAGGAATTTCATTTAATTTTTAAATCCTGCCTTTGGATGAGACCAGAAACAATTCCAAAGCCTCTGGTAAATATTTCCCAGTGTCTTCCTGGGGAAAGACTGGGCGACCCCAAGGCCAAATTCCCTCCTGCTTTATCCCTGTGTGCAGCGGTCCCAGCTCAGGCAGCTGCCTCAGAAAGTCCTCGGCTGAAATTTGTGCTCCCTGCTTCCCACGGGATCTGGTTTGGATCACAGGGATGATTCCATGTCCTGGAAGAGTGAGTTCACCTGTTGGGAGAAGGTTTGGATTCCCAGGGTGATCAGTGACCCCTCTGCGTTGAGCCAGTCAGACACATCCTACAAATAACCCACTAATTAACATCCCAATTAACACTCTCCTTATTCTTAATGAGCACTTAAGACCAATAAATCCCTTTATCTCCTCTTTTTTTCCCCACTTAAAATGGCCCTGTGGATGTGGATCACGCCCTGGTACACACAGAGTATCACAAACCCACAACCAGCAGTGTGGAGAAATTAATATCTTAATCTCATAAAGATTTTTAAATATTAACTTAAGCTGCTGAGGATGGATTATGGACTCAGAAACCAATCACCGTTTTCCCCTAAATAACTTAAATAGGAGAAATATGTCTGGTGTGTGGGGGAATAAGTGTTCCATTGCTAAAAGGCCTGACTGCCATGGGAATATTTCTGGGCTCCTGACACCTCATCAAGTTATTTAACAACATCCCAATTTATTGTCCTGTCCAGTGACCACAAAAATTCTTGAAATTAAGCAGAAAAAAAAGAGAAAAATAAAAATAGGCATTTATCAGCCTCCCTACAGGAAAGGACACGCTAAGGAAATGTGAAATATGGGGTAACAGAGGGTTGCAACACAGAGCAAATTCCAAATCTGTCTGTGAATTCCACAGGGAATAATCATGCAATTATCCCAGTCGTAGTGGGCACAGAAAGTCTGCTATGGCCTGGTCTGGCTGCTTCATATTTTGTCTCCAGAGAGAAAATCTCCAGCCCTGGGAGCATCTCCGTGGCCTCCTCAGGACTCACTCCAGCAGCTTCTCTGTGCCAGGGCCCCACCACCCTCCCAGCCACAATTCCCAATTCCCAATATCCCATCCATCCCTGCCCTCTGGCACTGGGAGCCATTCCCTGTGTCCTGTCCCTCCATCCCTTGTCCCCAGTCCCTCTCCAGCTCTCCTGGAGCCCCTTCAGGCCCTGGCAGGGCTCTGAGCTCTCCCTGGAGCCTTCTCTGATCCAGGGGAACATTCCCAGCTCTCCCTGGAGCCTTCCCTGATCCAGGGGAACGTTCCCAGCTCTCCCAGCCTGGCTCCAGAGGGGCTCCAGCCCTGGAGCAGCTCCGTGGCTCCTCTGGGCTCTCTCCAGCAGCTCCAGGGCTGGGGCAGCTCTGCAGTGGGGTCTCACCTGAGTGGGGCAGAGGGGCAGAATCCCAATCCCTTTCCTGCTGCCTGAGTTGTGGGATCAGCCCAGGGCATGGAGGGTTCTGGGTCCCACATGGTCAGGCCATATCCAGATTTTCCTCTATCAACAGCCCCAGGCCCTTCTCCCCAGGGCTGCTCTCCATCCCTTCTCCTCCCAGCCTGGATCTGTGCTGGCATTCCCTGATCCCTGTGCAGGACAAGCACTCGGCCTTGTTGAACCTCCGGAGCTTCCCCTGGATTCACCTCTCCACGTCCCTCTGGATTTCAGGAGCTGCCCCTCCACTTCCCTACACGAGATCACAACCAGCTCTACCCACACACCCAATTTCTATTTATTATTCTCTTTTATCACCCAGAAATTGGTTTAAAGCTGAATAAAACAGTCCAAATTAAAAATGTTCTCTGCCAGCAGGAGACGTGACTCGGTCCCCACAGCAGAGCAGGACAAAACCCATTAGCCCTCGATTGCTGTGCAGGTAATAAAAGAGTTTTATAAGGAAAAGTCTGTGCAGGGCAAAGCCAAATTATTGCTGAGCAGCCTCAGAGCCCTGTAAGGCTCTCTCTTAAAACAAACCATTAACATATGCACAATTAGGCTGCCTCAATTGTTATGCCACGAGCAAAAATGCAATCCCGTCTTGGAATATCTAAACAGCCTTTTAATTCCAGCGAGCTGGCGGGGGGAAAAATGTGTTAGCATTAAAGGAATGTGTTTTTTTAATCACATCTAAAAATAACATTTATATAACCACCTACCCTGACATTTCACATCAGCAAGTGTCCAGAACCGCCTCGCTCAGCTGTATTAAAATATGCAAACACCATGGGGTTTCAGCAGATTTTGGTTTCCTGAAAAAGAATTGCAGAACTCCCAACTTTGGAAGCAAGAGGGAAGTCAGAGTGGTTTCTACTCTGGTTAAAATAAATCAGGTGCAATGTGTTCTTCAGCAGGTCAAGTGACAGCCAGAGCCTGGGTAATTCCATCATGGGATCATGGAATGGTTTGGGTTGGAAGGGACCTTTGCTCAGAGGTGTTTCTTGTTAGGATCTAAAGATTGCCCAGAGCAGCTGTGGCTGCCCCTGGATCCCTGGAAGTGCCCAAGGCCAGGCTGGAGCAGCCTGGGACAGTGGGAGGTGTCCCTGCCATGGAAGGAGGTGGACAGGGATGATCTCTCTGGGTGTGCACAGGTGAAAAACAAACAAACAAACAAGCAAACAAACATGGATTTGTGGATCTGTGAGGAAGACTTTGCAGCAGGTGGTGAATGAAGAGCAGATTCTACTCCAGCTCTGTAGGACAATGCAGCTGCTTTTTTTGACTCCTTATTCCAGCCCCAATTCTTCTGCTCCAGCTAAGAAAGTGCAGGATGTACTCTGGGAACATCTCTGAGATGCAGGAAAGCTGAAATGGGAATTTGGTGGTGTTTGACAAATACCCAGAAACCCAGCTCCTGTGAAAGAATTTGTAAACCCTTCCCCTTGTAAAACGAGGGTTTGTAAGAGGAGCTTTGATTTGAATATTAGGAAGGAATTCCTGGCTGGGAGGGTGGGGGGGGACTGGGCTGGAATTCCCAGAGCAGCTGTGGCTGCCCCTGGATCCCTGGCAGTGCCCAAGGCCAGGCTGGAGCAGCCTGGGACAGTGGGAGGTGTCCCTGCCATGGCAGGGCTGGATTGGGATGAGCTTTAAGGCCCCTTCCAACCCAACCCATTCCATGATTTTGAGATTTATCCAAGGATAAGGAGCAGCACAAGGCAATGCTTTGCTTGAAGCCGCTCCTGGTGCAACGCTGCTGCCTCCAAGGAGCAATTCTGAGCTCTCCCCATTCTCTGCTGACTTCCTACAAATAATTTGTTACTGAGATTGATATTGCAGTTATGTAAACATCCATTATTTATCTGCTCTGGCCCTTTGAACCGGATGAGCGCTCCTGGATTTCCATTATTCCGTGTCTAAATTAATCATGGAGCATAAAATCAGTCACCATTTATGCAATATGAAAAGGAAAAAAAAGATGTAAAAATAGCTCTCATGGTGTTGAGATTTTGTGCCGTGTTCCCTGGGTAGGAACTGTTCAGGGATCCTGCTTTTTCCTGCAGGCCTGTGAAATATTGATGGCTTTTTTTTTTTTAAAGGAAATAAAGCTCTCTGAAAATTATCTGTCTCCTCCAGAGAAAGTTGTTCCCTAATCCAGTCACTGACTCCTTCACCACGGGGAGCACGGCAGAATCCCATCCATGGGCAGCTCCCCATCCTCTGGCACATCCATGTGCTGCATCCCACAGCAGGTTGGGACTGGGATCTCCTCCTGGGCACAGCCAGGAGCCTCTGACACCTTTCTGGGAATGTTTGCACAGACCTGACAGCAGAATCCCACAGGGCAGCAGGGAAGTGTGACATGGGGAGCTCCAGGGGCATCCGACAGCCTCCTCCAGGAAAGGATGCAGATGGCTCATCCCGGCTGGATTTTAACAGGAATTATCACTTCTCCAAAGCCAAATGGGCCCTGCCACCCCCACAGAGGGAATGGTGCTGCTTGGGGACTTGGATTCAGCTCCAGGCGCTTCATGGAAGTCCAGAATGGTTTGGGTTGGAAGAGACCTTGAAGTTCATCTCATTCCAGCTCTTTTGCCATGGCAGGGACACCTCCANGGAGGCACCATGGGGAGAAGGCAGGGAGGGGTAAGAAAACAAGATCTTTGGAACAATTCTTTCCCTTCACTGGTTTTTCAGCACTTTGGGGATCCATCCCTTCATGGTGTGTGATCAGCAGAATTAAGAGAGAGACCACTGAGAAGCTCAAATTGACAATACCATAGAAATAATTGGGCACAAAAGGCTTCTTTTAGGGATCAAAACCTCTGCTGGGTGACCAGATCCTCAGTGAGATTTTTTTTTTTTTCAATTAGTGACATTGCTCAAGCTTCAGCAGCCACTTCACAACCTGATTTGGGCCACCAGAACTCAAAACCACCCGTCAGCCTCCTCACACCCTTGTAAGTGAAGGAACAGCCACTCCTGTGGGAATATCCTGGCAATATCCTGCAATATCCCAGCTCAATCCACTCCAGCTAATAATAACTGGCCTTGCTTCCTCTCCAGCAAGCGTGGCTGGAAGGAGGAACCTCTCCAAGCTTTAAATAACCTCCTGGATTCCCCCTCCGGACCTGTGCTCCAGCTGGGAGCAGCTTTCCTGTTTGTTTGTTTGTTCCTTTTTCCTTGCCACGGTTGCAGAGAGGAAGGAATCTGGCTCCCACCTCCCTGAGGACCTCAGGCTTGGAGAGCAATTACTCAGCACTGCAGGCTCTGGTGGAGAATTAAAGGTCAGGGCACTTTTACTGGGGGTTTTTACTCTGGGCTTGCACGAGGTCACAGCTGATGATAAGCACATGTTCAAATCCACGTTTCCAAAGCATTCACAGTCCTGGAAGTGGCTGTGAAAATCCAAGCAGAGGATTTTTAACCCTCTCTTTTCTCCTGATTTTAGGGAGGAAAAAGCCTTTGGAGCCAAATTCCAAGGAAAGAGGGGGAGGGTGGTGGTGGGACCTCTTCCTCAGGGGTTGTGTTTTTGGGTTTTTAACAAAACCTCCCCTGAGCTGCCTCTCTGCTGGAGGTGTTGGCTCCTTCGGGGCTCTGGGGGATTCAGTGTGTTCCTCAGCTGGTTCTGAAAAGCAGCTCTGACCTCGCCTTGGCACGGGATGGAGTTGCAGAGGCTGGAGCCTCCAGCTGGAAGGACGGTTTGGAGGAAAACTCCAGCCACCAATTATCCCAGGGGCATTCCCTGCCTGACCGTTCCCTGCCCAGAGCAGGATCCCACCTCTCCTCCTCCCACCATGCCCAAGGTCAGCAGAGGTTTTCCCGTCCACCACGTGCCAGGATCTCGCTGGGGGTGGAATTCCTGGCTCCGTGGAGCTGGGAATGAGCTGTTGGAGGAGGGCTGGCAGGGAGCTGGGGCAGCTCCTGCCTCTGCTGACCCTGGAATGCTGCACTTCCAGCGCTGATGGATGGCCCGGCCTGACAGAGCCCCGGCCTGAGCTCAGCTAGATGTGAGATTAATTTATTGCACCTGTCCAAACAGAAAATATTCCTATTTTCTTGTGTTTCAGCTTGATGGAGAATGCCACGCTCAGGTGACCTTGGCCCAGCCTGGTGGGTCTGTCCCCGCTGGGGGTGAGGGGACACCAAGCATCGCTCGTAATCCAAAGGTGAAACAAGGCAGAAAATCCAGGTCCTTGGAGCAGGAGGCTGAGCTGGGGTGGAAAAAAATCCAAGCTCTGCTTCAGCTGCATGAGGAGCAGCAGCAGAACAGTTTGTGTTTTAATTAATAAGGCGATAATTTGGCGTGGAGCATCTCAATGCGGCTGATTCGGCGCTGCAGCATCGCGGAGAGCAGCAGGAAAAGCTTCCAGCAGCACAGCCCGGGGCAGGAGGGATCTGCAGCCACCAGCAAGAGCTGGGCCAAAGCTGAGACTTCAAATTCCCAGCGAGTTCAGTGGGATTTTTGCCTGATTAAAGCTTGAGTCGCAGTCCAGGAATTTCTGTCTCTGCCGCAATCCAGCCAGGCTTTGCGCAGGAGCTTGGGAGCAATCTGTTCCCCTTGATGGAGGCTTTTCTTGGAGAGAATTCAAGTTTATTCCATTAGAAAGGGGTTTAGTCTTCCTTTTTTTATAGTGGTGGGAAAGGAAAACCACTGGGTTGTCCCTGAGCTGGGACAGAGCTCAGATCTCTCTTGGTTTTAACCTTCCCTCCTGAAGGGAAAAGTTGCTAAAGGACTTTAGACTTGAGAAAGGAACTTCAAAAATTGTTGTTCCTTACAATGAGGGCCAAAGGATCTCAGGGAAGTGAAATAGGATCATAATTAGGTGGGCACCTTCCTTTTGCCGGGTCAAGAAATTGGATAATTCAGCTGGAATTTCAAAGGGAAGAGCAATTGGAGGAAGATGAACTTCTGACCCCGTAATTACAAATCAGAGCTTGGCAGAAGGTGGGTGGCATCCTGCCCAAAATGACATGACAAAAATAAGAATTAAAAGGGCTAAAAGCCACTGAACGTGGCCTGAAATAGCTCAGTCTTGAGGAATTACAAAAAAAACAAGGAAGAATTTCATTAGGGGGGATAGGGAGAATCATAAGGAAAAGTGAAAACCACCTGCCAATAGGAGGGAAACAAAATCTTGATGATAGCTGAGGGGATTTTTCCTGGGATACTGCAGGCAGTGCCACATCCACACGTTTTTTTTGGGCACTTTTGGGGATGGAGACGCCCTGTGCCAAAGCCCAGCCATCCTTTCAGCAAAGAAATTTTTCCTGTCTTCAAGAAAAATGCGGGAATGGCAGGAAAATGACAACAGACACGATGTCCTGACGTTGTCTGCTTGCTGGTTTGGGTGCTTTGCTGGATGGTGGGAACAGGCCTGGTTCTTTGGGGTGGATTTTGGGGGTGCAGACACCTCCAAGCTCCCCTCATCCCTGGGGACATCCCATTCTGTCCCACCAGCTGCTTTTCCAGCAGGAAAACGAAATGCTGGAAAGAAAAAAACCGTCTCAGCCCCTAAAGCAAAGGCCTTTGTCACCAGCTCTCCTTGCACAAAGCTCACTTTATTTTCTCCTCAGCATTCAGGTTTCTGTCTAAAGAAAACACAGAAAACATTCAGAGATTCTTTTTTTTTTCCCCCTCTGCTTTATTTATCAGCAAGATTAAGATTCCTGGCTGTGGAAGAAAGGAATATCTCCATTTATTTGTTTCAGGCCAAGTGGAGTGCATTTGTTTCCTAGGATGCAAATTCATTGTTCCTGCTCTGAATGAAAGCCCCGGTGCCAAGAGCTGCTGTAGGGTTGGGATCTCTTGGCATCGTTTTTGCTGGAACTCCACGCACAGAGCAGGGATTTGAGTCCTCCCAGTATTCTGCCACTGGAAAAGCTTTCCCAGTTTAATTCTTAAACTTTCTTTCAGATGATTTCCCCTTTCCCCAAGTCCCGCCGTGCCTCAGGGTGGGATTTTGGGATGTGGATCACACCATCAGCCCTGGGGTGCTGCACCAGCTGCCTGCACCACCAAAAAGGGCGGAATTGGGCGTTCAAATGCGATCGGCTGCGCTTCCTAATTCCATTTTTTATTTATTTCTCTCCCTCACGATTTTTTAAAATCGGGATTTACGCACTCACACACACATCCCAAAGCGCAGCTGCAGCTCCAAGTGCCACCAGGAAAAGCTGATGTGTGAAATCCCATGGGATGCACCCCCTGAGCTCCCTGTTTGTCCCCAGGGTGGGCAGGGCCCTGTCCCCAGCCCGGCTCAGGGGCTGCCACCTCCCATTAGCGGCAGCAGGGGATGGCACTTTGTGACACGGCTGTGCCTGACAACCCGTGTCACCTCGGGAGATAATCATGTGGAAATTTGTGCTAATAATTGTTTTGACTGTTCCCCCAGAATGAGTGGGTTTGGTTTGGGTTTTTTGTTTTATCGTTGTGTGGTTCTTTTCGGGTTTTTTTTGGTTTTGGTTTGGTTCGGGTTTTTTCCAGCAGAATGTCTTGCGCTTAAAATTATTTTATTAGGGAATTGTTGATATTTTTTTACACAGAAAAAATAGTTGTGCCAGCTGGAGGTTGGGAGTTGGGATTGACATCCCTGCAGCCCCTTGGGATGGTTCTCCAGGGAAGATTTCACACAGATTCCGACTCCTTGTAACCAAATCCTGCTGCCCCAGACACCCTCACCTTCCTCAGGACCACGACCCTGATGCCTTCAGCACTGAGTAAAGGAATTTTATCATAAATATCCATGGCAGGATCCATGTGCAGAGAGGAGCAACAGAGCTGGGAATGGGCTGGAGCACCAAGATCAGCTGAGGGAGCTGGGAAGGGGCTGGAGAATTCCTGAGGGAGCTGGGAAGAGGCTGGAGAATTCCTGAGGGAGCTGGGAAGGGGCTGAGCCTGGAGAAAAGGAGGATGCAGAGGGATCTTTTCCCTCTCTGGAATTGCTGCCAGGAGGGGACAGCCGGGGGGGTCGGGCTCTGCTCCCAGGGAACAGGGACAGGAGGAGAGGGAACGGCCTCAGGCTGGCCCAGGGCAGCTCAGGGGGGGTTTTGGGACAATTCCTCCATGGAAAGCATTTTCCAGCCCTGGCACAGCTGCCCATGCCAGTGGTGAAGTCCCAATATATTGAGCAAGAAATGCCAGTTTTGTATCCAAAATATTTGGATGAGTTTTGTGCAGTGGCCTCGGCCTGGGCTGAGCATTTGGGCCTGAGAACCCTCCTTGTCCTCCTGCACTTCTGCTCCCGGGGGATTTCGAGGATTTTCCAGCCATCCAAACCACCTCACGTGGGCAATCCTCATCCTAAAAATCAGCAAATCTGGGATCACATCCCTATTTGGCCTGGCTTTCCCAGCAGGACAGGATCTTTCCCCAGGCCACAAAAAGGCTTCTCCCTTTAAGAATCATGGAATTCTTTAGGATGGAAAAGACCTTTAAGGTTTGGCTGTGGGAAAAAAAAAACAAAACAGGAAAAAATAGAATTACTTGGAAAAATTGCAGCAGAATAAGTTAAATGTTTTGGTTTCCTCCCCAGGCAAAATCCAGCAGGAATTTCTGGCCACACTCTGCCTCACAGAGCTGCAACAATACCAAAATATCTGGAGGTTCCCCTTCTTTGGAGGACAACACTCCAGAGTTTCATGGTCATGTTTCCTGAAAAAATCAATCCTCTCCTCCCCAAAAACCCAGGTTTATATTAAAGAAATAAATTAATTTAGCATCATTGAAGCCCATCTCAATTTGACTTGTGAATTTAGTTCTGTATAGACATTTATATTATTAAATAGGGTGCAAAGCCTTAATTAAATAAACTTTAGCTCTTACTGCAGGATTTTATCAGGAAAACCCAAACAATCCCTTCTGACAGCATTTAACTTCTTCCCCTTTCTTTCCCTTTTCCTTGTCAAAATATTCATCCCAACTGGCACGTTCCCCCCGAGTATTTAGATTTGTGCAGACATTTTTACAACCTATTTGCATTTTTGTGGAAAAACTCTCCCATCTGTTTATTTCCCTCTTGCAACTGGCTGGGATGACTGGAATTGGAGAGATCAGGGAACACCCCGGAGTGGCTTTCACTGGGCTCAGTCCTGGTGCTTTCCCCTCAGAGGTACTTTCCTATCTGCTTGGACATCCTGCCCTTGAAAACAAATTATCCAAGACATCCTTATTCCACAGGTTTCAGCAGGTAAAATTTGGAAAATTCCTTGCAAAACTCCGAACAAAACCCTCTCTGACAAAGGCGCTGTTGGAATCTGGGCTGCAGATGCAGCCCGAGGTGAACAGTCCATTTTGCAGAAAAATTGTGAATATTTTCATATCATAAGGGCTGCTCTGACAAGCAGAGAGACTGTTTTGCCTTATAAATGAAATAATAAATAAAATAAGAAAAGCAGGGCTGCAGGAGGATGGGTTTAGGCAGGATATTGGGAAGGAATTCCTGGCTGGGAGCGGGGTGAGGCCCTGGCACAGGGTGCCCAGGGAAGCTGTGGCTGCCTCTGGATCCCTGGAAGTGTCCAAGGCCAGGCTGGAGCACCTTGGGTCAGTGGGAGGTGTCTCTGCCCATGGTATGGTGTGAACTGGATGAGCTTTGGGATCCCTTCCCACCCAAACCAGTTTGGGATTCTCTGCTCCAGCATCCCAGTCCCTGCCTGAGACTGGTTCAGGCTCTGTGCCTGTTGCTGGTTCCTTAAAGATAAATTCCATGAGGTTATCCCCCCATTTTTCTGTAATTTATTTAGTGCCAAGCAGGGGGAATTCAGCCCCTGGAGTGCAGCTGGTGTCACTTTTATGCATAAATTCCAGACTGTTTAAAATCCATGTGGATGTAGCACCTGGGGACACAGTGGTGGTCTTGGAAGTGCAGGGGAAGAAGTTGGACTTGATAATCTTGGAGATCTTTTCCAAGCTAAACAATTCCCCAATTGTAAATTCCTTCTCTGGGCAGCTCCCAGGGTGAATGAAGCATTGCTGGAATTTCTGGATGCTGTGTGTTCCACAGCCAGCTCTTGGAATTCGCTGCTGGAGGGCGGATCGTGCTCAGAACAGGGAAATTCTACAGTAATTAATGCAATTACATAAAAAATAAATAGTGTGAGGTTTGTGCACACAACAGATGCTGAAAGTGGGGCCTCTCCCAGTCCTGATTTTTCCAGCATCAGATTCCAGTGGGATGGGCTGGTCTGGAGAAGCAGAGCCCCCAGGGGAGCCCAAACTTCCTCCTCCCTGCCCCGAGCCCTCAGGACAATTGTGAGTCAATAACCTTTTCCTGAAACCACTTTATACTCAACCTTTATTTTTTTCCTCTGGCATTGTTCCTTCTTTCCCAGGGGAAATGTCCAAGCCCTTATTGCTCGTCAGGAGGTCACTGGGAGTGATGTTATCACTCCATGGGGGCCCAGCAGAGGCTGCAGGTGAGCACAGCACATCTGGAGCACTTTAACATCTGTATCTGCATCCAGACCCCTCGTGGGGCAGAGAAAAAGAAAAGCACCAAAAACTCTCTTGGGAGAGCTAATCCAGGAAGAACAATGTGGTAAAACAAGGTTTAAACAAGGGCAGGACAAGGGGGATGGATCCACACTGACAGGGCAGGGTTGGATTTGTGATTAGGAAGGAATTCCTGGCTGTGAGGGAGGGCAGGCCCTGGCACAGGGTGTCCGGAGAAGCTGTGGCTGTTCCTGGATCCCTGGAAGTGTCCAAGGCCAGGCTGGAGCACCCTGGGATAGTGGAAGGTGTCCTTGTCTGTGGCAAGAGTGGAATGAGATGAGCTTCAGGGTCCATTCCAACCCAAACCAGTCTGGAATTCCATGGTATCTCTTCCCTGGGCTTTGCAGAGCTCCTTGGACACACAGAGTCACTGTGGTGTGGTCCAGACCTGCTGATGGCTGGGGAGAAGATTTTACAGACACAGAATCTTAAAACCCTTTAGGTTGGAAAGAACCTTAAAGGTGATCATGTCCAGCTGCTAAGATGTGATTTACAAACCTGTTTTCTTCCCCTCAGTTACCTCATTGCAGAGAAAAGCTGATGTTTATTCATAAAACATTAAATCAATCCAGCAGTGCCACAGTTTGTTCCCAGTTATCTTTTGACGAGGTTGTTCCTATATCCATGGGTTCTCCCCTACCATTTGCTCCCCCTCCAGACAGCAGCACCCACAGAATGGGAAGTGCTGTTGGCCCATCCCAATTGAATTTTTTGGGCATTCACAGGGGCTACACTGTTTTCCACCTTTGTCTCATGGAGAGCCTGGCTGAATTCCCCAGGAACATCTCAGCCCTCACCATCTTGCACCCATTTAAAATGGGTTCCATTTTAAACCATGGAGATTTTGATTCTCTGTGAGATTTTGAGCACCCCCAGGTCAGGGGGCTGTGCTGGAAAAGCCCCCTGGATTCCATATGTCCCACATGGATCAGGCCAGGAGAAATTTCCCCTTACTTCCGCTTTCCTGAGCCCCTTATGGCTCAGGAAACCCCTGGGATCACTCTGGGAAGTGCCAGGCTCTGTCCCCAGTGCCACCCCGAGCTGTGCCTCATAGGGGACAGCTCTGCAGCCTGTGGCCCCTCTCCATGGGATGTCCCAGGAAGCTCCTGGGATCTGTGGGAAATGATTCAGCCCTCAGTGATGCTGTTTCCATTGATCCAGGCACTGCTTGGAGCCGGACACGGGGATTTGGTGTTTCCCACTGCCCACATCCCAAACCTGCCAGGCAGGAGCTCATCCCACATGGATGCAGAACGTGCCCTGCTCTCATCTGGTGCCACAGGTGATATTTGGTGGGAAAATCTGCGCTTGGAAGCACAAGAGCTGTTGGAATGTCCCCCTTTTTCATGGATAGAGCTGCACAGCTCCGACAGCCGTACCCTGCTGCTCCCAGATCTTCTCCTACATGCTGGAACAACCTGCAAGAGTCTCAAACTCTCCTTCCCTTCCACTCGTGGCCATTGGCATGATGACAGGCAGCAGGTAATAAAGAGCACAGCCCAAACCCTTGGAAAAGGCAGCGCCGCTCCCACCGGGAATCCTTCAATCCATGGGTTTGTCTCCAGGAGAGCCTGGAGGCCTGGGAACTGTTTGGAAAAGAGAATCCAAAACTCATCCTATCAAAGCAAACTGGATCCATTTTGGCTTACCCCTCGTTTCACGTGGAGCTGGAGAAATCCACACACATCCCATTGACGGCTTCGAGGAAATTTCTCCTGGCCCGATCCATGTGGGACATATGGAATCCATTTTCCCACACACCTGGCCACATATATTTGTTATGAAAGGTTCATGACTCCACGGGCTGTGTGACCTATTCCCAGGGCGATTGGAGTTAAATGTGTTTCCTGCTCTCCCAAATTCCATATAAACCGAATAAACCAATCCATAGATCCCCAGTGTAATATCCTGAGCCTACAAACACACGCAGGCCATAAGTCAGGGAGGAGGGAAAAATCCAATTGCTGCTTCCTATTAGTGAGCAGCTGTGAGGGGAAGGGAAGGAGGGAAAGAAAAACCCCGGAAATTCAGGGAACAACAGGAATTCTGTCGTTCTTATTATTATAAGCCCTAAAACCAGTTTCAAGCCCAAGTGAGGAAACTTCTGATCTCGGAGCTGATGCTCCATGTGGAAAAGGTGATTTTGGAGCCTCGGGGAATGGGAATGATGCTCCATGCATTGGGGTGTTCAGCCATCATTTCATTGCACTTGTAATTGATAAAGGAAGCTTCTGAAAAATATGAAGAGGGAATTTTTCCATGGGCAGGGGACTGGACAAGGGGGAACGGTTTTAATCTGAATGAGAGGAGATTTAGATTAGAAATTGGGAATTAATTGTCTCCTGTGGGGCTGGGGAGACCCTGCCTCATCCCTGGAAGAGTCCAAGCCAGGTTGGAGAAAACTGGGACAGTGGAAGGTGTTGGGGGTGGAACCAGGTGAGTTTTAAGGTCTTTTCAACCCAAACCAGTCTGGAATTCCACGATTCCATGATTCTCTGAGTATCACTGCAGTGCCACAGGCTCGGAGGGTCACGAAGGGCTGCATCCTCTAGCAGGGCACAGCCACACGCTGCATCCCCATGGCCCTGACCTTTCCAGGGAAGCCAAGTCGGCTCCTCTTAGGATCAGCAGCTGGCATTTATGGCCGCGGTCTCTACATCCCATAAACGCAGCCCCCCGCTTGTCACCCCACCTCCTGCTCTGCTCACCCCCATCACACAGCACAAAAATCCTCCCCAGTAACAACTAAAGTCACTTTAGGGGAGGAGGACAGAGCAGGGACCAACCCCAACCTTCCCAAGCCAGCCCTCCTTTCCCGGGGGAGAATTTTCCCTCGAGGAACCGAAGCGAGAGCTGTGCAACGGCTCCGTGCTGATGCAGCAGCACGAAATACCAAGCCAACCCCTTCCAAAAGAGTCGAGTTGGATGCCATTATTTCCTGTTGGTAGACAGAAGGAGAGTGGGAAAAACTCCTGTTCTGGGAGCCAAGCGCCGCCGAGGAGAGCGATTAGCAGATGGCGTGGAAATTAGCTCATTATTATTAATTTGCCAGGCCTTTCCCAGTTCCTGAATTGCCCTTTGGAAGTCGCAAAGCAGCGTGTGCATATGGACAAAAGGAGGCTGCTTTTGGCAGAGCAGCTAATTAAGAGCTGTGCCACCCACTCCCTGAATGGGAGCCCTTCCCACCTGCCCCATCCCGGATTTGGGATGAGCGGCACCGGGATAATGCTCAATAGGGAACCCCCACGCCTGGTGCTTATTAATGTGCTGATGTTTTGTGTGAAGGAGTTAATGCTGCAAAAAGCCCTTTTTTTTCTGTTTCTAAGGGGGTTTTGTGGAGGTGGCTAAAGCGACTGTTTAACAGCACTGAATATATCTATTTATTGGGAAATTAATTTAGGGAAAAACATGCTTCAGCACACCAAAACCTCTCCTCCGTCCTCTTTCAAACTGGATTTTTTGCACGTCCTTTTATTTCTTTCCAGGGCATCACTGCCCTGTGGAGCTGAGAGAAGAATTTGGGCTGGTAGCCCAAAATTAGCTCAAAAAGAAAGGAGCTCAAAGTCTGAATTTATAGTGACTACACAGCCTCGAGTGGAGCTGCAGTGGGACTTTTCTCCCGGCTCCTTTGTATAAAAGCTGCTGCAAATAATTATAATAATGATAATGATAATGATGATGACGAGGATGACGATGATGATGATGGTGAGGATGATGATGATGATAGTAATAATAATAGTAGTAGTAATAATAATAATAAATGATCACGGAATGGTTTGGCTTGAAAGGGACCTTAAAGATCACCCATTTCAAACCCCATGCACAGGAAAACCTTCCACTACCCCATGTTGCTCCATGACCCATCATCATCATCATCATCATCATCATCATCATCATCATCACAATAATTTCCCACACTAATACGAAATATTATTATTATTATTATAAATTCTTCAATATAAATTATAATTTTGTAGATTTTAAAGGGACATAAAAGGCTGGTTAGGACCACACAAAACCATCCCTTTGGGTGCCTTTTCCACCCTCCTCAGGAGCTTTAAGCACTAAGACAACCCCACTTGGAAATGAAGCCCCGCAGCCCCGCTCAGGCCAATTAAGGCCAGCACGGAGCAGATCCCACCCTCGGCTGCTTTCCAGCAGCAGGAAAGTGGGAATTGTCATCCTCATCCAGAGTGGCAGCGCTGTGAGCCAGGGGAGGGCTGGAAGTGACACCGCCGCCGTGTCATCGCAGCGACAGCGCTAATTGCCCGCGTGGCACGGCTCCTAATTGATTTCCTCCTCATTAACGCCGCCATGCCGCTGCAGGGCTGGATCCGGGGTGAAGCGCTGGAATACGGGGAGATGGCTGAGGGAAAGCCGGGCACGGAAAGCCGGGGAAATGGGAGAGGGGAAGTTAATTAGGGAGCTCACGTTAATGTGGTGTCGGCACAGAACGTGTTGGGTTGAGTCAGGGGACACCCCTTGAGGGACAGAAGGTTTGGGGTGGAAGGGACCTTAAAGCTCATCCCATTCCACCCTTCCATTATCCCAGGTTGTTCCAACCCAGCCTTGGACACTTCCAGGGATCCAGGGGCAGCCACAGCTCCTCTGGGAAGTCCATTCCAGGACCTCCCCATCATCACAGACAAGAATTCCTGCCCAACATCAAATCAAAATCTCCTCCCAGTTTCAAACCATTCTGCTCTGTCCTGCCACCATCTGCCTGTGCAAAAACTCCTTCTCCAGCTCCTCCTGCTGCAAAAGCCTGGAAAGGAAATGTCAGGTAACCCGGGAAACCTGTGCCAGGGCCTCCCACCCTCACAGCCAGGAATTCCTTCCCAGTACCCCATCTAATCCGGCCCTCCCTCAGTGAGAAGCCATTCCCCGTTATCCTGTCACTCCACCCCTTTCCCAAAATCCCTCTCCGGCTTTCAATATTCTCCCTATTTTCACTATTTTTCTCTCTTTTCTGTGTTTGTTTGGGATTCTGAGCGTGCAAGGAATCCCTAGGAAAAGCCGCGGTGACGTTTCCCTGGGCGCGAGGGGCTGAGCGGTTCCATGTCATTCTCCAGACGGAAATCCTCGGAGCAGCTACAATGCGCTTTGTAATTAGAGTTAATTAACACTTCTGCAAATTGGTCTTTATTTAAGACCAGCTGCCGAGGCAAAAAAAAAAAAAAAAAAAATCTATCAGCCCATAAAATATTAATTAGCACAAGTGTCTCGTCTGCTGCCACTGGGCTGTGTGAGGATGGGAGTTGGGCAAAGGGAGCTTTGTTTCCGTGGATAAAGAGTTTGGAAGCAGGAATTTGAAATGGATAAATTCGGATTTGCTCCCTGAGCCCCCCCACACACAAAGTCTTGTCCCCTAAAGCACAGCCCAGCAGCCTGGAAATATGCTTGGAAGTGCAAGGGAGAGGATGTGGGGTGGAATAAAAATTAAATTCCATTCACACACCAGTTGTGGGAGAGCCCAGTGGTTTAATCACGGAATCATGGAATGGTTTGGGATGGAAGGGACCTTAAAGCTCGAAATTCCAACTCTTGCCATGCCACCATCCCAGAGTGCTCCAAGCCACGTCCCAGCTGGCCTTGGACACTTCCAGGGATGTGATGATGTTGAAAACTCTTCCAAATTAATCTCCCCTTTCCCTCCAGCACCTCCTTCCTTTGGGATTTTCCCTACTTCCTTCTCTCCGTTGTTTTTTCTGTTTAAACCCACCCAAGAACTTAATGACAAATACTCTTTATAACAAGGATTTTTTTTCCCCAAACTTTCCTGCTTGTGGGATTTAATGCCGAGGCCACAGCGGGGCCGATTCCTGCATGGCTCTGCTCAACTCTGACTGAATTAGGTCAGGGGCTTCTCCAGGCTATAACCATCTTCAAATTATGTGACAGAAACAAACAGGAAATATTTAAAGTTAAGGCTCTGCGAGTACTTTTATTCAATATAATGATGGGATCGTTCGGAGTTTATATCTGCTTGCTAAAAATTCCCGTAAGGAGCTTGGCGAGGGATAAGAAAATCAGAAAAAATGTCCTTTTTCTCCCTTTCTGTGGAATCTGGATTGGTGCTCATGCTCAGAAAAACCAGCCTGGAGTTCGCAGGGAAAAACAAGAAAAAACAACTCCAAAAACAAATAGCTGCAGGGAAGGCAAACTGAAATGTAAAAATATCCCAAGTTCAATGGAATTTTTCAAACTGGCTCTGCAGTGAATTCCCTTGAAAATGTGTCAAATCTGCATGCAGGCCATTAACTACTCCTGGTGGATCCAGTGAAGACTTCCAGCAAGGAAACCATTTCTTTGCAAAAGGAAAAACAATATTTAATTCCAGTTTAATGCCTGGATGTTGCTTGTGTTGTATTTTTATTTTGTTTTCCAGGGTAAACTTGGGAAATGTTTAGAGGGTTAAAACTGAGCTAAGCTGAAACAGATTCCAGACAAACACCAAGGTGGGGTTTTGTTTTGGAGTTTTTTTACTCTTTCCTGATAGTTCAACAAAGAATATGCCATTTTCTTTCATTTTTCCCTCAATAAATTACTATGAAATATGAAATTAATAGGAAATAAATGGGAAATGCTAAATATGAAAGGTGAGATATGAGAGGAGCAGCTGTTTGCAGAGGTGTCACCCCACAGGTCAGCCCATGCTGGGCTCTGTTTTCCAGCACAAGATGCTCACCCTTGACCTTTGTGTCCCCTGCTACCAATTTTCCATCCCGTTACGAATCCATTTTCCATGGAATATTTGGTTTCAGCAGCTCGCGGTGCTGCTCAGTGGAAGACAGGACTGGAGACACCTCCAGGCCCCTGAGGAGAGCTGGATGCACCCATG
This sequence comes from Dicaeum eximium, assembly GCA_013396995.1. Taxonomy (NCBI): domain Eukaryota; kingdom Metazoa; phylum Chordata; class Aves; order Passeriformes; family Dicaeidae; genus Dicaeum; species Dicaeum eximium. The sequence goes on from VWZP01010489.1 coordinate 342,025, forward strand.
GGCAATCCAAAATGCTGGAATCGCCCACCCTGAGGGCGATCCTTCATCACCTGGAGGAATGGTCACATTCCCAAGGCTGCCAGACCTCCAGGAGTGTTGGGACAACACTCCCAGGGATGGACAGGGTGGGATTGTTGGATTTGTCCTGGGCTGGACCAGGAGTTGTATCCATGATCCACGTGCTCCCTTCCCTTGGGAATGCGTGTGGAAGTGGTAAGTGAGAAAATGTGGTGTCTCCTGGACTGGGAAACCTCCTGTGATCCACTGAGGATGCAGCAGCTGCATGGAGCACTTTGGGGAGCCTATGGAGGAGCTGATCCCTGCAGGAAAAGCTCCAGGTGCTGCTGATGCCTTGAGAGGCTGCCCCAGAGCAGGGGCTGGGCAGAGTCCCAGAATAAATCAGGGATTTATTCAAAGCATTTCCTCCATGGATCCACCTTGGGCAGCACAAGAGCCCAGCCAGGGCTGCACCCAAGAGGAACCAAAATGGGCACAAAATGGACACCGGGCACGGCTCTGGCACTTTGATCAGTTCTGCTCCATTTGCACCTTGGAGTTCATTGTCCAATTCCAACTTTAGCCCATCCAGTCCCATCCTTCTTGTTTTTCTCTCTTCAGCCCACGGTGTTTGTGCTCTTGGGCCTGAGGTTTGGATCATTTGTTCTTGGTCCCCAGGTGGAGCAGGAATTGTTTTGTCTCCCTGCTCTGTGCACAGAGCTCAGCATCCCTTAATGTGAAGCCCAGACCCACACACTAAAGCAGCACAGAACCTGAAAAATAGAAAAGCCAAAACTTAAAGCATCAGTGCCAGGACATGGCTCTGCCATCCCTCGGCACAGAGACCTCCCCGTGAGTCCCACCTGGGCAGGTGACAGGATGGGAGGTGACAGCTGTGGCAGTGGGGAGGGTCGTGCCAGGTGAGACAGAACAGGAGACGCCGGCGCATTCCTGGGAAGGTGTTGGAGCAGCGCTCGTGTTTCCACCAGCCCCAGCACAATGTCACAACAGCTCCCACAGGAATTAATGTGATGGGAAAAGTGCACTGCACACACAGGGAAAACGCTGGGCAAACTGGGAACCCCGAGATCTGCGTTTTCCAAGGGTGAAATCCAAGCCTGAGCCGTGGCAGAGCCCTGTGGAGAGAGGAACGACGTGGATCCCATCCCCTTTGTGTGGCTTTATAATCCCAAGGGAAAAAAAAAAGGCTCCCGAAGATTTAAAGAGGCTTTGGCTCAGCCTTTGAATGCCTTTTCATTTTCTCCTATTCATGGATCAAATAGAGCTCCCTGCTCTGAATAATTGCATTTTACTTGCTGAAAACACGGTCTGGAAAACTCAGAGTGCTTTATTCCTCCTGACGGCACATAAAGCATAAACATTAAGTTTGCTAAAAACAAGGGAAAATAAGACTCATTTTTTTCTCTTCAATATAATTTACAAGGGGAAACATTAACTCATAAATCATAGGCACAAATTCAGTGAGGATTGAAACACTACACTCAGCAGCAGGCAAATTACAGCCACACCACTCCATCACCGAGGGATCCTTCCAAGGGCATTATTGGAAATATGTTCCTCATAAGGAGAGTTAAGGGGGGAAAAAGAAAAAAAAAAAAAAAAGGACTAAAACCATGGGGAAGGATTTTTCCAGCACCCCCAGCAGCTCAGCCCATCCTGTCTGGACTCACCACCCCCACAGGGAAGGATTTATCCGAATATCCCATCCATCCCTGCCCTCTGGCACTGGGAGCCATTCCCTGTGTCCTGTCCCTCCATCCCTTGTCCCCAGTCCCTCTCCAGCTCTCCTGGAGCCCCTTCAGGCCCTGGCAGGGCTCTGAGCTCTCCCTGGAGCCTTCCCTGACCCAGGGGAACATTCCCAGCTCTCCCAGCCTGGCTCCAGAGGGGCTCCAGCCCTGGAGCAGCTCCGTGGATTCCTCTGGACTCTCTCCAGCAGCTCCAGGTCCCTCTGGACACCCCAGAGCTGGAAGCTCAGGATTATACCTGGGATTCTACCTGGGATTTTCCCTCTGGTCCTGCAGTCTGAGAGAGGCCCATCAAAACCTGGGTTTGAGGGGAAGAAAGATGAAAACACCAAAGTTTATCACCCCCAAAGCACCACAGGCACTCCCTGGACACTCAGACCTCATCCCATGGAACGGGGCAGCTCCCGGTTTGGCTGCTTTGGCAGCCTGCCAAACTGCTTTGGCTCAGGAAGAGTCTCAGAAATTAGGATTTAACAGCTGTTCTTTGTGCTTTTCTCCTCTCCAATTTAATATTTCTTTTTAGGCCCTACTCTCCCAGCAAGTGTTTAAAGCTGGACTTTATTGTGCAGAGCATCTCTAAAATCTGCTTTATGCCTCAATCTCCAAATCTCCTGTTTTCAGGTACAGTTAATTATGGCCATGAGGGGTTTTTGCCTTTAAATCTCGCTCTGTGACTAATCCAGCAAAGAGGGAGCTTTTCCTCAGCTGCAGAAACCCAGCCCAGATGTAGCTCCAAGAAGGGGAAAGGGAACATCAGAATAATTCCTGCCTGTTCAGCACCCAGCTGTGCCCAACCCCAGCACCCAGAGCTGGGGGTGGGCAAAACTTGGCAGGTCCAGGGCATATTTTTACAGCCCAAATTCTGGCAAATACCTCAGAGCTGGAGGAGTGAGACACCTGAGTTTTTGCCAAAACATGAGTTGAGCAAACTGAGGAAAATGCGATGCCTGTTCCTCATTTTTGGGTTTGTTGTTGTTTTTTTTTTTTTTTGCATTTTCTGTGGCATTTCAGGTCTCCAAGGCAGGGGTTCCCCTTCCTGCTTTAGGCTGAGGCTCTGCAATATGGAAGGAGGATATTTCTGGGTGTTTTTAGCCTCTGTTTGCGTTGCTAGGACGGATGGAATTGCTGGGTTGTGACACAGGAACCTGCGCATCCCTTGCCCAGCCTGGAGCAGGGAAGGAGCTGCTGCCACACACAGCCCTGGCACAGACTGGGGGTCACCAACAGCACCAAAAAACCTCATCAGAGCTGTGAGAAATTCCCAGGAATGTGCCCGGTGATGATGTTTTCATTCTGGCAGGCAGCAGACGTGGTCTGGGTTCATTTTGAGGTGGCAAACGCTGCCTGCTGTGGCCATTGGGGATTTACAGCACAGGAGATGCCGGGGGTGATGGACAAATGAGTGAGAATGGAATAACTGGAGCACCCAGAGAGAGATTCATGGGCACCCCAAGGCCTGGGTGCAATAATTTCAGCTTGGCAGAGCCGTGTCCATCTCCTGGAAACTCATGAGCCGCCATTCCCGCTCCAGCAGCCAGTGGGAATCCCAGGGCACATTTATTAGACCTGAGGAAAAAGCTGCTCGTCCCACTTTTACTGCAGCAATTGATGAGAGCGGGGATTAAACTGGCACCCAACAATAAAAACAACTCCTGAGGCAGCCAGAGCCCAGCGAGGCCGAGCACATCTCGGGGATGGGCCAAAATTGGGTTACCACATTAAACCTTGCCTTAGACCAGAGCTGAATTAGATCAGACTAAACAAAGCTACTGAGAATTCCAGACTTTCTGTGCTGGCAGGCACTGACCCCCAGAGAACACTGCATGGGACCTGAGGCCCTGGAGAAGGCTCCAAAATGGAATGGCAGCACTGGGATTGTGGGTGTGGAGTGTGAACAGAAGTGTGTGATAGCACAGGGTGGGAAACTCAGAGTTTAAGGGTTTAGAATGCAGTAATGGATATAAAGCAAATGGAGGTTTTAGGGCCGAGGCTGCTCCTCCTTCTTCACCTTCCTCTCCGTGGGTTTGGGTGCTGTTGTGTGGTTGGATAGAAAAGTCCCCACTGGGGGCAGGGTGGTTGTTATTGGGTTAAAAGTAAAAATAATTTAGGTGTCACTTCTTAATTGGACAGTTTGTCCTTAACAGGCCTTGCAGAGAGAGAGACAGGGCTCCATTTTTAGTTTGTTAGAGTGAAGTGCTGCAGAGCTCAGGGTGTGTGAGACTGGGATATCGATGAGAACTGATAAACATCTGAGTCTGAATAGAAATACCAGCTCACACATTTAATCCTGACCCTGACCAGGCAAAAAGAAGATAAAACTCAACAAGGTGAGACTTTGAATATTTGTCACAAGGATATCACGGAATAATGGAATGGTTTGGGTTGGAAAAGCCCTCTAGGACGGGCAGGAGGAAGCAGCAGAGCTGTGGGGCAGGGCAGGCTCTGCAGAGGGGTTTGGTGGGCAGAAAACTTCCCCAAATTTCAGGAAACACCGGTTCGAGGTCCCCCTCTGCCCTCTGAACACACCCTGGGTATTTTTAAATTTTTAAATGATCTTAAAATCTGAACAAGCAGCAGAAATGTGTTGAGTTAGGGAGGGAACTGCTGGAGAGCAGGGCTAGGTGGAAAATGTTATTTTTCAAAAATGTTATTTTTCACCGTCTTGCTTGTTAGGAATTTTGAAGGAATTTGAGACGGGGTTTCTGAATTGGTTTTGATGATTCAGTTTATTTTTCTTATCTTTTGTATAAGTAGGAAGGGTGAGTTCAGCTCACATCTTTATATCATAGTTCAGAAGGTCACAAGACCCTTAGTTACAAGACTTTTTAAAGATTTATTAGCAAATAAGGCACTAAAAACAGAAATATTTCTGTTTTTAACCCAATTTTTACATATTTTATCTTACAGGCTTATGCTACAATATAAACTTTTTTAACTAATTATGCTATAACACACAAACTTACAGTACTGTATTTTAAATATTTTGTTTACTTTTGTAACTACTTTTTTTTTATATATCTTACACTCTTAACAGTCTAAACTTTCTTTTATTTAACTTGTCTCTACTTTAAACTATAAATCTACATTCTTACCTCTAGCACTTAAACTTAGAAGCCTTCTCTGAAGTCTCAAATCAAATCTTATATTTAATTCCAAGCTCTAACTTAACAACCCCAAAGTTCTAAAAATCCTCTACATTTCAAATTTCAGCACTTGCTGCTGCTTTTGAGGCAGGGAGGTGAATCCTGGGATGTGATATGTGAAAAACACAGTTTAATAATTTGGTAAAATTTAAAAGTTTAATAAAGGACGATAGGAGACAGAGATAATAAAGATTTATGGCTGGATGCATTTTGGCACTCAGCCAAGAGCACACTCTTATTTTTGGGGATACTCTTTAAATACTTTTGTCATTATATTAGCTTGTTGTATATTTATAGGCTTTTATGCATATCTATATTTTTAAATTTATATTCTTTTGCCATTATATTAGCTTGTTGTATATTTATAGACATAATGCATATTTATATTTTTCTTTAAAGTGGTTCATATAATCTAGGAATTACTTTGTACAGCTCTTCTTTGGGTCTGCCTTTTTAGAGTATGAGTGTATTTTGGTTGTGGTTTTGGTTTTTTTTTTTAGTTACTTTTAGTTTGGGCTTTGGTTTATACTTTTTTGAGATGGTAGATACTGATAGTTGGCATATTAATAGCAGGGCTTTTATTGTGTGTTCACTGGATGTTATTTTGACTAAACAGTTTACTTATAACTATATTAGCTACTACTATGTCCAAGTTTTGGGGTTTTTTGTTAATAGCAGAAATAAAAGTAAAGCTATTTTAACGTTATGCATATAGCATTCATCTTAATTTTGCAAAAACAAATAGAAATACATAAATGCATATACATCAATACATATTAAATACATAAATGCATATATATCAATACATATTAAATGCATAAATACATATATATCAATACATATTAAAATATAAATACATATTATAAACAATAATATTATCAACAATATAATATATATTTATAACAGATATGAGGAGAAAACCTTCCCAGGCTCCTCATCCTTGCAGAGTTCACCCCACTCCAACATTGCATTGCCTGGAGTTTGAACCTGGCTCAAACTTTTTAATCCTGGTGTCTTCCTAGTGAACAACAGACCTCTGCCGGTGGTGATTGCACAAATTTCCAGAATTTATCTTCCTTGGAGTGCCTTTGGCATCTAATCCCATCAAGGTGCCTCTTTGCTGAAGGGATGTCGTGCGTCTGGAGGCGCTGGAGGGGTTAATGTGGTGTGTAACCAATGGAAGATGTATTTAATGATCTCTGAAATTGCTCCTGTGAAGCATCCCCATAACTGCCACAACTCGATTTACTACAGATCCTGCAAGTAACAAATGTAATTACTCGGGAATCAACATAATATTGGGTCAGACAGGCTGATATTCCCCTCAGTTTGCTGGAAACTTAATATAAATCTGGAGCAAGTGTCTATCTCCAGTCATTTTCCCAAGCTGTGCTCTCAGAACTACATCCAGCATGGATTTCTGGAAAAATCTTTAAAAACCAGAGTGCTGTAATTTTTTTTTCTTATTAAGGGCTTTAATATTAATTTTTTGCCTCATTATTTTGCCTTATTTCACCAGGACTCTGCACCTTTGCATCATCAGGTGGAAGCTTTTCACTGCCAGTGCCGGTTTTGCTTTTTTTGCTGTGTTCAGCACGTTCAGCAGCACAGCCAGAGGCAGTTCTGTGTTTCCCAGTCCTTGACATTCCTTGCTGTGCCTCCTGAAGGACGGGCAGATGAGGGAGATAAAACCACTCTGTGATGGGAATGCCGACACCCACGGTGCCCCCAGTGCTCCCTCAGAGGCGGTGTGGAATTCCAGCAGGGTTTGGGTCAGCCAGGCCACAGATGGGTGGGAAAACCTCAATTTTGGGGGGGTGTCTCTATCCCATTTCCCTTGGCAATCCAGGATTTGAATTCTTGCCCAATTCCAAGGCTGGAGGTGCTGGAGGGTTTAACTGGAACCAGTCACCTCCTGTGTGCCTGTGGTGGTGGCAGCCAGAGCCTGGAGGGAAGATCCTCTGGAAAGCTGAGTCTGTCTGGCAAAGGGATAATTGTTGGATAATTTTTGACTCCCAAATCTTCCTGGGAAGATTCACCTTGCCAGGAGGCAGAGGATTTCTGCCAGCCCGGTGTTCCCAGGTCACACATTGTCCTCCCTCTGGAGGTTGTGCAGGAAAAACTCGCTTTGGACATCCAGGAGGAGACAGGAGCTCCATTCCCTAGGTGCTGTGTTGCTCCAGAGGGAATCATGGAATCATTAAGGCTGGAAAAGCCCTCGAGTCCAGCCATTCCAAGGTCACCTCCATGTCCCCGGGCGCTACACTCACACATTTGCTGAACATTTCCAGGGATGGTGATTCCAGACCCTGACCACCCTTCCAGTGGTCAAACAGACCAGGATTCCCTCTGAGATTTGAGGTTTTATGGGCACAGAGACACAGCAGTGTGATGAGCTCTCCTTCCCAAGCTCCAGGTGTTGGACACTGATTTTGGACACAATCTGCACCTGCAGAGATGCTTCACCCCACAGGTGACACCGTGGTCCCCCTGCTGCCAGCATCACCCCCACCAATCCCCTAAAGACCCCCCCTTCTCAGGCAAACCCCAGCACAGCTGATGCCTCCCGTTTTTCAGGAACAAAGGTTTAATTCCTGAATTATGAAAGTCCCAAAATCGCGGCCCAGGGCCCGGAGCCGTGTGGTGACAAGCAAGATAAAGCAGACAAAGGCACGGGGAGGCTCTCGTGTTGCAGTGCTAATAAATAAAGCTCTCCGCGGTCTCTCCAGAGGAGAAACATTCCAGTTGGTTCAATAAAACAGGCTATAACAAGAGATTTATATGGAATATATTGGATTTATTCATCGAGGATTGCGGGGACATTTTTTTTCCTGCTCCAGGTCCTTCTGCAGCAGCAGCTGCTTATCGCTGGTGCCTTTGTGCAGGGGACAGGGCTGGGGGGCACGGATCCTGCTCACAGAGTATTGATTGCAGGGACATCACAGGCAGCCAGATGTGTGTGGCTTTTCTGCCTCCAGCAGCTCCAAAATCCCCAATCCAGGTTGTCTTCGTGGAAAAAAAAAAAAAAAAAAAAAAAAGAGAGAGAGAAAGCAGAAAGCATGATAAACCAGCAATTTTTGGCAGTTCTCCCACCCTGACCACCACTTTCAACACCAGAATATTCCTCCAGTAGGCAAACAGGTTTAAATGGCTTAGAGCATGATTTAGGCTAAAGGTGGCTTAAAACACTGTTTTAGAATTTTGCTATAAGCTGAATTTGGGCTTTTTGGGGCTTGTCTTGTCACACAGAGAGTGAGCAAACAAAGGCTGAGACACACATATAGGTAAGGCCAAGGAGGTGTGTAATATATACACCCAGCAGACCCTAATAAGGAGCCAAATTAGCCTAAATTCATTAAAATCTCATTATAGACCTAGAGATTTAATTATTTTCTTCTCTTCTCTAACTGCTGAGCAAACGCTTTGCAAGTATTGCAGTCTTTGCAGCCCCAAATTCCTCTCAGTGAGAGAACTTCCCAATTATTATCATTATTATCTCAAAAGAATCTGACCAGAACCCCAAACCCACACTCAGTCAATGCCTCACTGCCCGTATCAAAGCATGGATAAGGTTAATCCACTCCATCCCGAGGCTTTTCCCACAATAATCCTATAACCAGATGTCACACAAGGAATTACCGGGGAAACCCGGCTTTGCTTGGGCGCTGCTCCTCCTTATCACCAGATTACACCCAGTGAAACCCGGAGAGATTTGAGGCAACCAGAAGCTCATCAAGGAAAAGGGTCAGGAGGGCAAAGGGACAAGGTTTGGATGTCAAGCAAGGACTCGGGGAAGGAGGCGCAGCCCGGGATCGCGCGGCATAAATCGGAGGATGCGGCGGCCTCCTAATGTAAAATGCATTAAGCTGTCAAAATGAAGATCCTGTCTTCAATCATGCCGAGTCCCCCAGGCCCTCATGTTAAATATTACATCAAGACATTTCCTGTCTGGCATTTGGGGGGGAGGGAGTGGGAAAAAAAAGGGAAAAAGCAAAAAGCAAAAAGGAGAAGAAAGGCGCGTCCGGCCTCACCGTGAGGGGCTGTCCCCAGAGTGAGTGTCACATCCATGGTGGCACAGGGACTTGGTCTGTGGAAAATTTTGCTCCTTTTCCCCCATAAATGCAGTTGGTGAGTGAGAAGAATTCCCTGGGGAAGCTGCTGTTCCTTTCTGAGGGGGGTTTGGCTTTCCCGAGGGCTGCAGGCAGCCCTGGCTTCACCTCTAGCACCTCTCTCACCTTACCTGAGCCTCTCATGGAATGTCCTTCTCCTTCATTCCTCCCAGCCTGGCACCTGGGGACGCTCAGAGAACTTCACCTGAACTAATTTCTAAAGTGGATTAGTTAAACTTCATTAAAGCCCGGTGTAGACAGCCTTTTTCAGAATTAAGGTGGCCTTAATTCAATTTACACAGGAGCTTAATTTGCTTCAATCAGCCCCTGGTGCAGCTAGCAGGAACAGCCCCAGGTGGCCTCAGTGACTGTCAGCATTGTTGGGACATTTGGGGACAGCCCCAGGTGGCCTCAGTGACTGTCAGCATTGTTGGGATATCTGGGGACAGCCACCCTGCTCCTCCCTATATCACCACTGCCATCCCATCCCAAAAAGGGGAGCAGGAATGACAGAATTCATCCCAAAAATGAGATCAGGAGTGACAGAATTTATCACCTGAGCCTGGCTGATGAGAAGAACCACAAACCCCATTTTTGACCATGAAAGGCTCCATGAATAACTGAACCACTGCTTCTTAAAAACTTTACAGCTTCCCTCATAAAAAATGCCAATAAATCCTGCCCTGGAAGCAATTTCAAAGCATGGATTCCTGTCTTTCCTCTTCTGCTTTGATGGTTGCCTGTAAATTCTCATGGCATCACATCGAGCCTGGAACAGAGAGCCCTGAATTTCAGCTCCAGTGTTTCCAGCTCGAATGCCTGTGTGGAATTCTAGAATCCCAGAATGGTTTGGGGTGGAAGGGACCTTAAACCCCAGACCTTCCACTATCCCAGTATGCTCTAAACCCCAACATTCCCAGGGATGGGGCAGCCACAGCTCCTCTGGGCCACAAGTGTCCTTCCTAGAAAGCACTAAACGTGTCACCCCCCTGTCCCCGAGGCCATAATTTCATTTACCAAGAGCTGAAAGAAAAACAAACACTTCCCAAAAATCCTGACCATCACCAAGTCCTTCTCTCCTGACACAAGATTTGTAGGACATTGTAAAGCCCCTGATTAAGGTCTCCAGGAGCTCTGACATCCCCAGGGACGCTGCTTTCCATGGAAAAGCAATTCCAGGGACCTGCCCGAGCAGCAGACATCGGGGGCTGCATTTTGAGCAGTTTTACCTCATTGTCACTGGGTTTGTTTTTTGATGAAAGCTGGAGCCGTGCAGATTAAAGAATAATGTCACAGAAGGGGCTGATCAAATTGAAAAGATCCATCAGATTAATTACCAGGCTTAAAGGAGCTTGTCCATTTATCAGAAACAAAAGCCTTGGGCTTGCTGCTGAGATTATGGTATCTCCCATTTTCCAATATTTCCACTTGATCTTGTAAAACCAATTCACGGGGCTGATGTAAAGTCAAAAAGAATTTGCATGGAGCCTTTCCTGCCTGCTGGGAATGCTCCCTGGATACTCATTGGATACTCAGCCTGCGCTCACCATTCACCTTCACCCTCTGGAGCACTCGCTGCTTTTTATTGAAGTGTTCCAAGGCAGTCCTGGCTGCTTTCCAGTCCTCACCCGGACCTGCCTGAGCACAGCACGGCCTGCTTGAAATGCTGCATCAATATTTATCACAACTTTGGAGGATAAGGAATATTTTAATCTTAAAACACCTCCCTGGCTGGGGCAAGATTAAATAAATGCATAACTAAAAGATGTAGGCAGTGAACCTTTTACCCAGCACCAGCCACTTGGTAAAGGCACAGGGAGGCAGTTCTGGGGCTCTAGACTCTAAAGCTGTGATGCTAAATTAAAATCATCTGTCAGCTCACCCAAGGCCTTTGAATTCACACATTGCAATTTCCTTTCTGACCATAATAATGAGCACAGTGTTAATAAAGCAGCCCGAGCTTTGCTGTGTGATCTCCTAAAGCTTCCCAGACAACCAAAGGGGTTCAGTTCTCTGTGTGCCCAGAGAATCTGGCACGGTTCAGGTGATTCCTGAGGGAAGCAGGGTGGTGGATTCCCATGGGATAACCTGGACCCTGCTCCAGGTCCCTGGCTGAAGCCAGGCAGGGATTGGTCTCTTCTCTCAGGTAAAAGGGACAAAACAGCCTCAAGTTGTGGTCCAGGGAAGCTGTGGCTGCCCCTGGATCCCTGGAAGTGTCCAAGGCCAGGCTGGATGGGGCTTGGAGCAGCCTGGGATAGTGAGAGGTGTCCCTGCCCATGGATGGAGGTGGAATGGGATAATCAAGGTCTCTTCCCACCCAAACCAGTCAGGGATTCTGGGATTCTACCAAATGACCCATCACAGTTTGAGAAACCGTCATTAGAAGCTGACAGAGCTCACAGGACCACAGGAGGATGTTTTCCTGAATTTCCTATGAAATTCCCATTCCCTCTCTGTGGTACGCCGGGAATGGTGTCTGCACCAGGCACTTCCCAAGGAGCTGTGCTGGGAATCCATTCCCACCATCCAGGAGGTGCTCTGGAGCTCCACCACATCCACTGCCTGCCCTTCAAGCCAATTATCCCTCCCAGAAGATCCGAGCTCGGGGAAAACACCGGGATTTTATTGGGAAGGAAGCATTTCCCCTTGCAGAGGATGCAAACGTGATTCAGAACATCGGGAAGTTTTCCACACGCTCCGCCTGGGTGGGATTTCAGCAGGGACCAGTCGCAAGGCTTGGAATTGCCATGGGTTTCATGCCTGGCTGAGAAGATCCGCGGGAGGCAGCGCACGGATGAGCATTTTGGGTGCTTTCCCTGCGGCTTGCAGACCTCGCCTGAACCCATCAGCCACAAATTCTGCTTCTCCTGCTTCCCAGCATCTCCCAAACCCGGAGCCAGCAGCCTTTCCAACACACAACGGTGCAGAAGAGACATCCTGAGCCCCTAGTCCTGGATGAGATCCCTAAATCTGAGTGTGGCTGCACTTAATAAATAACAGAGCTGATTTTCTCAGGGCTCTTCACACTGATGCAAGCAGGGATCGTGTTTTGAAGCTCCCACTAAGCAAAGCTTCCCTATAATTTGCTAAATTTATCCCAAACACAATAGCGCGTGTGTAAAGGGGGATCTAAGTATGGAAGCCACTGTTTTATTATAATTGGCCTTTTAGATTAAAAGGCTCTTGTAATAACCTTTTTCTAAGAAGCAGAAAAAGTCATAATTACAGAGCAGCCGCACATGACAGATAGATGTTCCAAACTGAGAAAATTAACTCTTCCCTGCATTGCAAATGGAGAAATCCCTGCCAGGATCAGCCACCAACATTGCAAAAAAAGGAAAGACAAAACCCCCTCATTCACCTAAACTCATTTTTAGTAACTTGGGGTTTCTCCCCTTTGCCTGGGAAATCAGTGTGGGTTTTTCTGCTGGTTTAAGGAGAATCTGAACTTGAGTTAAGGAGAATTTGATCCTGGCTGTGCAAGCATTTATTATTTGTTATTATTTTAATATCCTGCCTATTGCAACACATCCATTAAATGTGGGAGGCATGGCCCTGCTCTGAAGGTGGGACCAGCCCAGCCAAGCTCTAAGGGGCAGATCCAGCTGGTGCTCCTCATGCTCCATGTCCTGTCCTGAACAAAGAGAAGGAGGCTGAGATTGGATAAAGGAAAACTTCTCCATGGAAAGCCTTGTCCAGCCTGGCACGGCAGTGAAGTCCCCGTTCCTGGAGGGATTAAAAGCCATGTGGATGTGGCCCTTGGGGACGTGATCAGAGATGGGACTGGCAGTGCTGGGGAATGGTTGGATGGCCTGGGAGGGCTTTCCCAACCTTAACAACTCCGTGATTCCACGTGCAAGGGATACAACGAGCTGCTGCCAAGGAATTGCTGCCAGGAGAAGAATTCCTCACCGGGATTTGTTGGAAAACAAATATGATGAGATCTTCTCCTAATGCTGAACAGAGATGGAGAGGTTTGGGAGCTCCAGAGGAGAAGCTGGTGATGCACAGAGGGTGCAATGATCTCTTGTGACAGAGGTGTCACACCGGGAGCAGGGCAGGGCTGGCACCACCCAGCAGCACCCAGCTCCCCTCAGGATGCCTGCAAGGCTCGACATTCCCATGCTGGGATCTTTCTGCTGCTTTGCCACCTGAATAAACACCCCAAAGGCAAATCCTGTGCCCTCCATCCTCCATCCTCATGGAACCCCCGGGACGGCTTTCCTGACTCGCCGCTCACGGACGCTGTGCCAGCTGCTGCCACTCCACTCTGGGCTTGGAGGTGTTTTTCCTTCATGGCCTGAAACCGTTTCTGGCTGGTTAGAGAGGGAATTTTAACTCGAGCTGACTGGGCTCACATCGAGGAATCACATCTCTCAAACATTTAACGCTGAGCGTGTCCGCGTCAGACACCGCTCCCCCTTCTGCAGAAACAAATCAGAAAATTAATATTTAAAAATCTATCCATCACAAGATCATTTTCCTCTCCTTAGCAACATGAGAAAGGCATTTGTGACCACCATTTCCTCTACACTGCCTTTAATTTTTATATATCGGTTTCAGCATTTAAAAAAAAAAATGGGACCAGTAAATCAGCCCATTAATCATTCCAGTCCAGGAAAGCTCCAGTAAATCACCCAAGTTTTATATCTCTATTTTTTTGAACTTAGGCCCAAGAGCCCAGGGATTGAGGCCATGTGCTATTAATTTGCAAACAGGCAGTTCACATTTTTGCGTGCTGACCTCAGCCCTGCAGCCCCAGGTGCGGCCGCGGCGCACGAGGAGATGATGTGTCAAAACAAATGTCAGGATTTGGGATTCATTTCACGGGGCCCTGGCGGTGCCCAGGTCTGATTTATCCACAGCCCTCTCCCATGATTCGCAGGAGGCTCGAGCAGGGCTGTTGATAATGGAATAATCCACGGGATTGTTCATTGCTGGTAATTGAAGTGAGAAATCTCGTCGCGCACCCAGAGCTGGCGTTCCTGGTGTCCCTGGTTTTCCCTGGATGAGAGCTGGTGCCCTGCTGGGTGCTGGGGATGTCTTGGGACACAGCCAGCGTGGCCCAGGTGACATTAAAGTGGGATTTGTCCCCCAAGCCATGTCAGTCCCCAAAAGCCGTGTCTGTCACCAGCAGCGCTCCAGCTGAGCCCGGCTTTGCCCTTTCCGCCCCTCCTGCCCAACGATCCGAGCGGAGAATCCAACGAGGCAGAGATGTGGAGCCACGGAAGCAGCTCCAGCCCCTTCCCTCGCTGACCTCTGAATTCCCTGGAATGACAAAGAGCTCATTTCCAGCGCTCCCTGCTCCGATTGCAGCCCGCTGCCCACGCCAGGATTTGGGAATGCCCGGAGCATCCTCAGGCCACGGTGTTGGGCAGTGGGAGCTGGAAGGTGCAGAACATTCCTCCCCTCCCCAAGCTTCCAGGAATGACTGCTGCCCCAGGAATGCCAGGCCACCGTAAAATCCACGTGGCTTTGGCTTCACTGAAAAACCTCAAACAGCATTTGAAGGGCTAAAGCAAATTAATGGGTAGAGAGTGAAGTTTTTAACCCTAAAGGTTGGAAAAGCCCTGTAGGATCATCGAGTCTGACCATGAACCCAACACTGCCAGCTCCACCTCTAAGCCATGTCCCCAGGTTCTCATGGCTGGGACACCACAGGGATTTCTCTGTGATTCTGTGACCCTGTAACTCTGTAATTCTGTAATTATGTGATTCTGTGATTCTGCGATTCTGTAATTCTGTAATTCTGTGATTCTGTAATTCTGTAATTCTGTGATTCTGTAATTCTGTAATTCTGTGATTCTGTAATTCTGTAATTCTGTGATTCTGTAATTCTGTAATTCTGTGATTCTGTAATTCTGTAATTCTGTGATTCTGTAATTCTGTAATTCTGTGATTCTGTAATTCTGCAGTTCTGCTCTGCCCACACATCCCTGTCCATGGCAGAGGTAACTGCCATTAAACCCTGACATTTTCCTTTTTGCAGCAGGAGGAGCTGGAGAAGGATGTTTTACTCAGCCAGTGACAGGACAGAGAGAATGGTTTTAAACTGCAAGAGAGGAGATTTTGATTCGATTTTGGGAAGAAATATCTTCCCTGGGAGGGTTGGCAGGCCCTGGCAGCTGTGGCTGCCCCTGGATCCCTGGCAGTGGATCCAGGGGCAAGGCCAGGATCCCTGGCAAGGCCAGGCTGGATGGGGTTTGGAGCACCCTGGGACAGTGGGAGGTGTCCCTGCCATGGTAAGGGTGGCACTGGATGGGCTTTAAATTCCCTTCCAACCCAAGCCAGCCTGGGATTCTGTGAAACAGGAATTCCATGAAGAAGAAAGGAAGAAACCAACCTGACGCCCCCGGCTGTCCCCTCCTGGCAGCAATTCCAGAGAGGGAAAAGATCCCTCTGCATCCTCCTTTTCTCCAGGCTCAGCCCCTTCCCAGCTCCCTCAGGGATGCTCCAGCCCCTTCCCAGCTCCCTCAGGGATTCTCCAGCCCCTTCCCCAGCTCCATTGCCCAATTAATAACTCTGTGTTTATGAGCCAGCCCTGGGGAAGAGCAGCTCCTGATGTCCAGGCTGGGTCTGGTTCCTGCAGTGACCATCACCTGCAGATACCTGGATGGAGCAGGGACCTTCCCACCCTCTCCCACTCCTCTCAGGGCTCCGTCCGCGGCTGCTCCATCCCTGGGATGTTTCTTCTCCTCCAGGTTCAAAGCCAGGTCTCCAGGACCTGTCTGCTCCTCAAAGGATGAGTTTATAGGACTTGACAGAGCTGGCTTTTCCCACTGCAAAGGAAGGAAGTTGCTTTAAACTCTTAAAAAAAAAAAAAAAAAATTAAAAAAAAAAAAAAAAAGAAAAAACATCTGGCAGAGCACAGCTGTGGAAATATTATACATCCAATTATTTATAGAGGTACCTGTGCAGTGACGAGATCAGTTCTCATAATTACATCAGGAAATCGCTCTTTTGATATAAAACCAACTCACAGAAATACGCTGGGGGGGGGGGGGGCCGGGGGGG
>VWZP01010489.1:385329-421179 GCA_013396995.1 Dicaeum eximium
GGAGCAGGACCTGATCCCGGCATCTCCAGGGAAAGGGGAGCTGGGCTCGGGGATGGAGCAGGACCCGATCCCAACATCTCCTCCAGGGAAAGGGGAGCTGAGCTCAACTTCCAGCACCTCCAGGATGGAGCAGGACCTGATCCCGGCATCTCCAGGGAAAGGGGAGCTGAGCTGGGCTTCCAGCAGCTTGGGGACAGAGCAGGACCTTATCCCAACATCTCCTCCAGGGAAAGGGGTGCTGGGCTCGGGGATGGAGCAGGACCTGATCCCAGCATCTCCTCTTCCCGCAGCTCGGGGATGGAGCAGGACCTGATCCCAACATCTCGTCCTCCAGCAGCTCCAGGGAGGAGCAGGACCTGATCCCGGCATCTCCTCCTCCCGCAGCAGGGCAGGACCCCGGCGCAGTCCTTGGAATTCCGGCTCCAAAGCATCTGGCTCCCTCTTGTGTCGCCGAGTTTGCGGCAGGAAGGGGAGGATGGGCCAAGGTCCGGCTGGTGGCACCTGCCCGTGTCCCCAAATGGACCAGCCCGGCACCTTTGGGCTCGCAGGGATGACCCCGCCGCTCCCACAGGGAACAGGAGTGGGATGAGCAGCTCCAGCACACGCAGCCTGCTCCATCAGGGGTGAGCTGAGAGAAAATCCCAGCCTGGAGAAATCCTCCCTTTCCTGCACCATCCCCATCCATTTGCACATCCCACCCCGGCGTTCCTTCCCCACGGATTGCAGGAGTGTGAAACTCTTCCAGCTGTACAAACACAACAGAATTTGGGTTTTATCCCGGTTTTTTTTCCCTTTGGTTCTGGGTGGCAGGTGCTGGTCCCCACTGCTCCCATGACACAGGTGGGAACAGAAAGGACAGGAAAATCCACCTGGAAACTGCTTTTAATGGAGCACCCCAGCACTGGTGGCTGCTGCCTGCAGGGGAGGTGTTTGTCCTTAACTGAGCTCCTTTTAGGAGATTTCCTCAAAGGTCATCAGTGGGTGTCAGGAGACAAAGGAAAGCTGTGTTAGGAAAGTAGAAAAAGGGTTTTGTTTTCCAGCAGATGTTCTACAACTCTTATAACTAAGGCAAAAGTAAGTACAAGCAGACCAGGTGCTGTCAGTCCTGAATTGTGCAGCCTTACTCGATTTTTCTGGTTTGCTTTAAATCATAATTAAAATTAATGATTATTTTTTATCCCCTTGGCCAGGTTGCCTGGTTATCTTCAGACATCACAGAAGATTCCCATCCTCTGATTCAGGAGGAGGTGCTGAAGTATCCACAAGGGATTTCTCTCTGCTCCTAATTTAAAGGAGAGGGGTGGAAAAGGTCTTTTCACTTCAACTGCAGGGAAGGAGCCCAAAGGAGTTATTTGGATTTTAGCCACGGATCCTGGAACACCCTGGGGGCAAGGGAGAAGCCACCTCGGAAGGGTTGAGCAATGCAGAAAGCATTCCCAAGCATTTCCCAGCATTCCCAAGAATTTCCCAGCATTTCCCAGCATTTCCCAAGCATTTCCCAGCATTCCCAAGAATTTCCCAGCATTTCCCAAGCATTTCCCAAGCATTTCCCAAGCATTTCCCAGCATTCCCAAGCATTCCCAGCATTTCCCAGCCCCCCTGGGCAGGGTCACAGCTGCTTTTCTCTTGCACAAAATGTGCACCAAAACAGGAATGAAGGTTTGCTCCTGGAGCCAAGGGAGATCCCTGCTGAATCCATCTCCTCTCTCCGGGTGGGATCCACCCCTGGATGGCTGCAGGGACTCACCAACCACCCCCAGCTGGGAAAAATTCCCATTTTCATCTGGGTTTGATGCTCCCCAGTCTCCAGCGTGGCCTGACGAAGATGTGGGTGTGAAAGTTGCCCCAGATAATGAGTTAATTGTTACTAACTCTTGTTTCTTTCTCTTACACATCGTTCTGGGGGTTATTTTTAAATAAACACACTCCCAAAAGCAGGATATTCAGAATATTCCTCTGGGGTTGCAGTTTTTCAGGAGACCTGACAGCTCTTTTGCACTTTGTGCACTTGGAACAAATGCACAAAGTCTGAGCGCAGCTCAAAGGTGGCAGGGACAGCTTTGGGGACAAGAAATCTGCAGAAAGGGCTTTTTTTTTTTTATTTTTTCCTCAGGGAAAAACCTCCTTGCTGCAGGAATGGCATCCATCCTTGGCTGCATAAAGAGATGCACAGGTACAATGGGGAATAGGGGAGGCTTTGTCCTCCCTGCCCTGCAGGAGCAGCCCTTTGTGTCAGGGATGCTGAAGGGCTCCAGTCAATCATCCCTGCTGCATCACCTCCCCCAGCCCCTCAGGACAACCAGCACATTGCTCTGGCCTCCAAATTCAGTAATATTTTCCTGCTGAG
This sequence comes from Dicaeum eximium, assembly GCA_013396995.1. NCBI lineage: Eukaryota > Metazoa > Chordata > Aves > Passeriformes > Dicaeidae > Dicaeum > Dicaeum eximium. Next base: position 387,677 of record VWZP01010489.1, read on the forward strand.
GGATATCCCTCAAATTCTGGGGTTTTTAAGGTGTTTTTAAGGTGTTTTCCCCATTGACTGTAGCAAGGTGCTCACATTCTGCTGCTCTTTGTGCCCTTTTAAATTACTTTTTTTTTCTTTTTTTAAGGCTTTTCCAGTAGGAGTTGTGCCTCAAATCAAAATTAGGCTTTGTATTTTTGCAACTCTTATTTATAAGGGCAGCAAGTGAGGGCACAAATATTTTGTTGAGGTTTCCTGAGCAAGTTTCTCATTCAAGTTAATGTGCAAACCTGAGAGTCCTGGGTCAACCAAGAGCTCCAGGAGTAACAGCTGTTTCCCCAGATATTATCCAACACACACAAATATTTTTCAAGTGGAATTTCATAGAGACAGCAGCACTTTGCTTGCCATAAAATAACTGTGAGAAGGAGAGCTGGCAAATCCCTGAGCAGCCCTATAACATGGATTTGTTTGGTTGGATTTATTGGAATATTTGTGGCAGGGGAATGTTCATTACCAAATTGGGGTGGTTTTAGCCAAATATCCATTGTTTTCCATGGAATCTGCACGGTGAGGGAAGGAATATGTGTCCCACTGGTGCTGTTGTGGTTTTTTTCCAGCTGTCCTGGATCACAAACCACCACCCCTGCATCCACCCCAGGAGCCAAAGGTGGGGCATTCCCAGCCAAATCCAAGCTGGAAAAGCAGCCCTGGAGCACAACAGCTCCTCTGCTCCTCTGTCCCCAGCCACCACCCCCAGATGCCTCTTTCCAAAGCACTCCACAAAGAAAACAGCCCAGGCAAAAAGCTCTTTTTGTCTCCAGAAGCCACATCCTGGGAGTGAGAGCAGCAGATGGAGAGCCCTGGGAACAATGGGATAATGCTGAAGGGGTGCCAAGGACGTGGGGGCAAAGGGGCTGCACGGGGAATGTGAAGAGGAGCTGCTCCAGCTGAGCCAGGATTGGAAAGGAACATTTTATTCAGCTGTGATTTCAAGGTTTTGAGGTTGTGAGTGCGAATGGCTGGGTAAGAATGAGTTGTTTGGCAGAAAACCAGACCTGAAGGACACCTGAAGTGCTGCTGCCAGCTGTGCAGGTGCCAAAGCTGACTCAAAAACCACCCTCAGCCAGCAGCAAGCAGCCAGGGTTCACACAGACTCCAATGCCACTGGTTTGCCAGTTGAGCAAATAGGAAATACCAAAGCTCTGAATCAGGGAAAAAAAAAATTAAAAATGAGGCTCTTCAGAAAAAAAGATGGGCAGCTCAATGTGGACACTGGAAAACAGCACTAATTTCATTAAAGGATTATCCTTCATAGAGGATTTTGTCTTGGACAAGGTTGAAAAACTTCCCATCTCTGCTTGAGTTCTGTGGAGACGACCCCAAACAGCTCCAGGGGGAGTTTCCCAGAGTTTCCCATCCCTGATCCCTCTGGAGAACCTGCAGAGAGCACTGGGGGAACTTGGAAAGGAGGAAATCTTTGCATATTGCTCCCCCCCTCCCAATTCAGCAAAGCACTCCCTCAGCTTGATGCTTTGACAGTCATTTTTATTTTTAATGCACTGCTTTAACACCTGGCACTGGATAATCAGCCATGACAAGAAAATGCCTCGAGCATTTCTTGGGCTTCAGGTTTGGGCTTCCAACCAAAAATCTGGGATTTGGTTAAAATAACACAGACACAGTGTGTTGGACAACTCTTTTCTTTAATGGCATAAACCCCTAAAACTTTCCCTGCACACCAGACAGAAAAGCTGCTCTGGATGTTTTGACAAATGATTCTAAACACACAGATATCACAAAATAAAAGCTATTTTCTAAATTGGTTTTTTAAAAACCCCTTTGTGCCCTTGTAATGGATACAGAAACAGATTTGCATAAACAGAATCTGATCCCAAAGTCTCAATGCCCCCAAATTTTCCCATCAAATCTCTGGAGACACTTTCATGTCTAAATAACATGCTGTCAAGAGATGCTGCAGAAGCCTTTACAGCTGGAAAAAACCCCATTATTGCTCCTATGAAAACAAACTTGCCTCTTTCCTGCAGGGAAGAATTTTCAGGGCTTTCTCAAGCCTGCCCATCTCATGTGCATTTTGCTCTGCCACGTGTCCCAGCTCTCTTCCCAAGGGGGAGAAGGTCCCTCTGCAGAAAAAGGCAGCAGGAAAGGTCCCCATTCCTGGCTGCTGTGGCCACCTCCTCACAGAACTTCACACAGGATTTCCCTGCAGTGTTTCCTACACGGTTGGCCCACCCAGTTTAAAAAAAAAATCTCTTTTCTCATCATGTACTCCTTGACAGCAAGTTGGGATGAGAATGCATGGAGGTATCAAGAGGAAATGTGGGTGTTTCTGGGCAGAAGTCCTCAAGTTCATTAAAGATGTGGAGATCATTGATTTTTTAAATTTTTGATTGACCTTAATTTGGTATTTGGGGGGGCCAGGCTTGGTCACCCTCCTGTGCAGAGCTGCCAGCCTGTGAGTGGGACAAAGTGACACCCCAGGGCCACAGAGGGAGATCTGCAGTGCCACAGGGCACAGGCACAGTCTGGGTGAGAAACCCAACCTACCTGGAGTGCCTCCTCACCTCCTCTGTGAACTTCAAAACATCTGCAGAAGTTCCTACAAGGTCCAGGTGGGTGTCATAAGGGATGATCAGCACCTGGGGGTACCGGGGTTTCAGCCTCTCCCAGAGCTGTTTGTGTCTCTGTTTCTCAGCTCTGCTGCGCTCCTTGAAGCAGATCCTCTCCTTACATAAAATCTTCTGGAGTTCTACGGAGTAATTCTCCATCATCTTCCTGGCCCTCAGCCCCTGTGCAGCTCCAGCCTTGCTGCCAGCACTCTGGATGCACACCGTGGTGATGTCACCGTTAGTGACACCAGAAATGACGACATCATTCACCTGGAATATTTTGGGAAGGAAGCACCTCATGTAGTGATAGATATCCGTGTCCAGAACCAGCACTTCTTTCTCCCTGGGTGCATCCCCAGTGGAATTCCTCTTCTCTGTGGCACCTCTGTGCTCCTGCAGCTTCCTCCTCAGTCTCTGATGGGGTTTTCCCTCTCTTTTGTCTTCTTCTGAGAGGGATTTTGCCTTCAGCAGGAGGAATTCCCTGAGCTCTCGGAGTGCTGGGAAGGAGCCTTGCACAGCAATTTGCCCATCACGCTGCAAAGACCCAAAACTCAAAGCTGGGCTCTGCTTTTTCATCTCCTCCACCAAATGTTCCAAAACAAAGTGACCTCTGAAAACAGCCATGTTGAGGGTGGATGTGACACACAGGAAGGCCTGGAATTGTGAATTGGAGAAGTTAAGGAGTGGTTAATTGCTGAGTTTTATCTTCTTTTTCTGCCAGGGTCAGGATTAAATGTGTGAGCTGGTATTTCTATTCAGACTCAGGTGTTTATCAGTTCTCATCGATATCCCAGTCTCACACACCCTGAGCTCTGCAGCACTTCACTCTAACAAACTAAAAATGGAGCCCTGTCTCTCTCTCTGCAAGGCCTGTTAAGGATAAACTGTCCAATTAAGAAATGACACCTCAATTATTTTTACTTTTAACCCAATAACAACCACCCTGCCCCCAGTGGGGACTTTTCTATCCAACCACACAACAGCACCCAAACCCATGGAGAGGAAGGTGAAGAAGGAGGAGCAGCCTCTGCCCTAAAACCTCCATTTGCTTTATATCCATTACTGCATTCTAAACCCTTAAACTCTGAGTTTCCCACCCTGTGCTATCACACACTTCTGTTCGCACTCCACACCCACAATCCCAGTGCTGCCATTCCATTTTGGAGCCTTCTCCAGGGCCTCAGGTCCCATGCAGTGTTCTCTGGGGGTCAATGCCTGGCAGCACAGAAACTCTGGAATTCTCAGTGACCAGGGTTCCAACAGTTAATGAAGCATTAAGCATAATTAGATGAATGAGGGAGGAGCTCACGTTGTGGCAGTAGCGGGTCACTGTCAGGGGGTAGAGCCTGGCCAGCCTCTTGTCCTGCAGGAGATGCTGATCCTTCTTCAGAACACTCTCCACAACTAAAAACAAACCCAAGGGGTTTTTTTGTATTTCAAATTCTAACAGCCTCCCCATTCTACAAAATCCCAACTTCAAATCCTTTGGCTTGGGATCAACATTCTGAGGCCAATTCTTTGGGGGATGTCTGTACTTTAATATATTAATTTAAATGTACTTTAATACATGAATTTAAATACCTTCTTGATCCTCAAAGGTGATGTAGGCAACTCCTTCGTTCCGTGTGGGATACGTGACCTGCTCCACATCCCCGCCGTTGTTCCGGGACATTTGGAAGTGGATGGTGAGGATGTCAGCCATGACCTCATCCTGCAGGAGGCCAGCTGGGACACCAGCAATGACAATTGTCCTCCTGGCTCTGTGCTCAGAGCTGTCCCCTGTGTCCTGTGTGGCCTGTGCAGAGGGGACAATGGAGCTGGGAACACAAACCCTGTGAGGAAGCCCTGAGGGAGCTGGGGGTGCTCAGCCTGGAGAAAAGGAGACTCAGAGGTGCCCTCAGCTCTCTCTGCAATCCCTGAAAGGTGCCTGTGCCCAGCTGGGCTTGGGCTCTGTCTGCAGCAGCTCTGACAGAACCAGAGCTCACAGCCTCAGCTGCACCCAGGGAAACACAGGCTGGGTGTTGGGGAGAAGTTTTTCACAGAAAGAGCGATAAAATTCTGGAATGTTCTGCCCTGGAGGTGGTGCAGTCCCCATCCCTGGGTGTGTTTAACAAAGCCTGGATGTGGCACTGGGTGCCAGGGTTTAGCTGAGCTCTTGGGGTGGACTCAATGATCTTGGAGATCTCTCCCAACCCAGAGATTCTGGGATTCTGTGAATATCCCACCCATCCCTGCCCTCTGGCACTGGGAGCCATTCCCTGTGTCCTGTCCCTCCATCCCTTGTCCCCAGTCCCTCTCCAGCTCTCCTGGAGCCCCTCCAGGCCCTGGCAGGGCTCTGAGCTCTCCCTGGAGAGAGAGGTTTAGCTGAGCTGTTGGGGCTGGGCTGGACTCCATGATCCTGAAAGTCTCTCCCAACCCTGTGATTCTGTGAATTCTGTGAAATGCAGGAGGGACATCCCAGATTCCCACCCCTGGAGAGACTCCCACTCCCTCTGCAATCGGATTCTCTCTCTCTCTTTTTTTTTTTAACTGGTACACACTGTTCACACCTAGATTTCAAGCTTGGAAATGCGTATTTTCAAGCAGGAATACAAAAAAGTATCCATGAAGAATGCATAATCTCTGAAAAAAATAATGAAAACATCCCTGCTACCATGACATTTCTAAATACAAAACTTGACTACCACGGTATTGCTTCTTTGTAGCAAGAAAAATTCATTTGCAAAACAGATAAAATTCAGTCTTTAGGTATGAATGGTATGAATGACAGTCTCTTTTTTGTTTTGTTTTTTTCAATTCCTTAAATGTTTTAGGATCCTTTGCAATGTGCATTTAGGGGTTAATTAATCCTCAATCAGATCTCAGTGCCTGCCAGGCTGTCTCAGGCACCTGAATTACTGTGCACTAAAAAATGGTTTTAAATGCCACTTAAACCCTCTCAGTATCTTCTTAAAGCAGTAAAAATGAGCACTAAATTTAAGTTTCTCAGCTGGAAAGTCCCACTGGTAACGTGGTTTCCTCTGATTCTAATACTCAACATTAGAAGAGAATGAAAAATTGGAACTGCATGGGGTGCTCAGCAAGGATTCCTTGAAGAGTGGAAGGGGCAGATTCCCTGTAGATTATATAAATATAATATACAAATAATATATAAATATATAAATAATATATTGTATTGTATTTTAAATTTATTCATTTTTGTAGTAATTTTTACATTTTAAATTTTAAAATATTCTTTTTCAGAGATTATCCATTCTTATAAATTCAGGAGAGCCAGGATCTTGGGCTCTGACTCAGTTCTCTCTATTTATTTATAATTTATATTTCTATTTCTATACATTTACATGGATAACCTTGTTAAATTGGGAGAACAGAACCCCAGCCAGCCCAGACTCGCAGAGTTTGCCACATGCAGTTCCAATTTTTCATTCTCTTCTAACGCTGAGTATTAGAATCAGAGGAAACCACGTTACCAGTGGGACCTTCCAGCTGAGAAATTTAAATTTAGTGCTCATTTTTACTGCTTTAAGAAGATACTGAGAGGGTTTCAGTGGCATTTAAAACAATTTTTTAGTGTACAGTAATGCAGCTGATTTCCACACACACCATTTCCAGCACAGCCAAACCCCAGGAGCAAACACAAAGCCCACCCCAAACAGGATTTGAGCCATTAGGTTTCCCTTCCATCCTTATTACACAGACACAAACAGGAACATTTCACTGGGAATATCCCAGCAAAACCACCTCAAATTGTGAGGCAATGACCAAATTTACTAACAGTTCACTGACTTTTTGGAAGAAAGGAGATAAATTTGGTTTCTCTGCATGGCAGTTTGTGGGAACGAGCAGTCAGTAACTACCTGAGCTCAGTCACTCCATCTGAATTCTTTAAACTTCTGGGAAGTTGTTTTGGGTTGGTTTTTGGTGGTTTTTTTTTTTTGGTTGGTTGGGGTTTTTTTTGGTTTTTTTTTTTNNGGGTTTTTTTTGGTTTTTTTTTTTCCTGGACCAGGGCTGCCTAAAACACGACCCGAGCTCCGGAGCAGGGCGTGCCCAAAATCCTGGGCACAGCCACGGCTCTGGACACAAACCCAGCGAGGGGATCCACCAAATTCCGCGATCCCGGAGCTTTTAATTAATTACAGTAGCTAATTATGCTAGCGGAGAAGCCGGTGTGAGAGCAAGTCCCGGCTGTAAGGAGGCGGCACGGAGGGAATACAAACAGGGCTCTCCCAAGCTGCGGGCGGGATTTTCTCACGCCTGGCACAGCCGGAGCTCGGCTCAGCTGCCAGACAGCCCTCACACCTTCCCAGCTGGTGTTTGGGAGCAACACTCGGGCCTGCTAGTGGGGTTAGGGGAAAAAAAACACCCAGGAACACACGGTTTGTGCTGAATCGCTCCCGAGACGCGTCTGTGCCGAGCAGCTGCTCCCAGGCAGGGATGGGCGCTGCGGGAGGGGCGGGAATGGGGCCGGGAACGGGGCCGGGAATGGGGAGGGAGGGATGGGGCAACAGCTCTGGTGACAGCTCTGCTGGGCCTTCCTAAAAATCCCGCAGTGGTCTGGGTTGGGAGTGACCTTAAATCCCATCCCAATTCACCCCTGCCATGGCAGGGCCACCTCCCACCGTCCCAGGCTGCTCCAGCCCCAGTGTCCAACCTGGCCTTGGGCACTGCCAGGGATGCAGGGGCAGCCACAGCTGCTCTGGCAATTCCAGCCCAGCCAGGAATTCCCAATTCCCAATATCCCACCCATCCCTGCCCTCCGGCAGTGGGAGCCATTCCCTGTGTCCGGTCCCTCCATCCCTTGTCCCCAGTCCCTCTCCAGAGCCTTTTCCAGCGCTTTCCCCCCAGCTCCCCCCCGGCCCTGCCCCGGCCCCGGCACTTGCCATGGCCACCGCTCCGACGGGACGGAAAACACCGGGACGGGGATCCCTCCGGGACGGGAATCCCTCCGGGACTGGGATCCCACCGGGAAGGGCCCGGAACGAGCAGGGTCGGCGGGGAAACGAAAGCGAAAGCGGCGGGGAAGCGGCGGGGCCGCCCCTGAGGCCGCCCCCAGCCCTGCGGGGCCACAGCGCGGCCGGGCCCGCCCCGCCCGGCTGGAACTGCGGGGCCGGGAGCGGGCACGGGGAGCCGGGACAGGGACACAGGGAGATGGACAGGTGTGGAGAGGGACAGACAGGGACAGGGACACACGTGGAGAGGGATATGCATGCAGTGGGACACGCNCGCGCGGGGGCGCCCCGGCGCGGCGGGGCCCGCCCCGCCCGGCTGGAACTGCGGGGCCGGGAGCGGGCACGGGGAGCCGGGACAGGGACACAGGGAGATGGACAGGTGTGGAGAGGGACAGACAGGGACAGGGACACACGTGGAGAGGGATATGCATGCAGTGGGACACGCAGGGACACGCATGGAGAGGGACACAAGGGAGAATGGCATCCATGGAGAGGGACAAGCAGGGACAGGGACACACGTGGAGAGGGACACAAGGGAGAATGGCATCCGTGGAGAGGGAAAGGGACATGCATGGACAGGGACACACGTGGAGAAGGACATGCGTGGACTGGGACACGCAGGGACAGGGACATGCATAGAGAGGGACATAAGGGAGAAGGACATGCATGGAGAGGGACAGGCAGGGACACGGACACAGGTGGAGGACAGGTGTGGAGAGGGACATGCATGGACTGGGACACGCCGGGACAGGGACATGCATAGAGAGGGACATAAGGGAGAAGGACATGCATGGAGAGGGACAGGCAGGGACACGGACACAGGTGGAGGACAGGTGTGGAGAGGGACATGCATGGACTGGGACACGCAGGGACAGGGACACACGTGGAGAGGGACATGCAAGGGAGAAGGACAGGTGTGGAGAGGGACAGACAGGGACAGGGAGATGTAGAGAGACGGACATGCAGGGACAGGGACATATACATGGACAAGGACACGGATGGAGAGGGACAGGGACGGACAGGGATACACAGGGACAGGGAACACTTCCCGGGATCCAGGGGCAGCCGCAGCTGCTCTGGGCACCCTGCCCACCCTCCCAGGAATTCCTGCCCAACATCCCACATGGCCAGGGCCACCCCCGTGGCACCCAAAGGCTGCATTTTTTATGGCTGAATTCTTTAAACTTCTCGTAAGTTTTTTTTTTTGTTGTTGTTTTTTTTTCCCTGGGCCTGGGCTGCCTAAAACACGACCCGAGCTCCGGAGCAGGGTGTGCCCAAAATCCTGGGGACCACCACGGCTCTGGACACAAACCCAGCGAGGGGATCCACCAAATTCCGAGAGCTCGGAGCTTTTAATTAATTACAGTCGCCTCGCACAGCTGCCGTGCCCCCAACAGCCCCGTGTTCGGCTCGACACCGATGTCGGCGTGAAAGCTGCAGCTGGGAAACGTCCCCGTGTGTAATTCGGGTATAAAAACCGCCCAGCCCGAGAGAAAGTCACCCCAGCGGGGAGGGAAAAAGGATACTGACATTTATAGAAACATCACTGATGCTTTGTTCTTATTTTTCATCATTAAAACCACTCTCCAGCCTTTAAAGCACCACTACTGCTTTAAAATTTAACAGGGTAATCGTCACAAGCCATAATTCATCAGCGACAAAAGCAAGATGTTTACAGACATTGTCTTTAAAATGTAAAAATCTGATTTATTTCGTGGGCTTTAAAACCTGCAGCTTCTCACTACTCCTTATGAGCGACAACTTATGAGAATCTCAGGCTTTTCCCTTTTGAAGGATTCACTTCTTAATATTTATCAGGGAGATACAGTTGAAATTCATGACATTTTTTACCTTTCTCAGGTTTTTTCCCCTCTCTTAATAAGGTGTCTGGACTTACCAAGTTTTTGAGAGTGTGAAAGTGCACAGACTCCATAAATTCTTCAGCACTACTTTGTTTGAAGTAATTATTATTACATTACAATGGTCAGGTAATCAATCCCTGCCTTTGCATGCCCTGAACAGTGAGAGGTGCTGCAGTCACACGTATCTCACTCAACAGCAAATTCAAAATAAATTCTGGTGTTTGCAGCCTTTTAATTTTCCATATTCAGCTTTTATCCATTGCCAGTTAACAGTTTGTCTGCAATAAAAATCCCTGAGGTATTTTTGCACTGCTCTTTTCAGTGCACTCTCCTTTCCCTGCATATCAAGATGTCAAATACCCTGAAAATAAATTATTTTCAACGTCAGGCTCATGTTAGTTTGGGGTTAAGTTTGTGGGGGCCAAACCAAGGGTGGCAAAAGTGCAAATTCAGAGGAGGATTTGTTTCCCAGGGATGACAGCAGAAAAGGAAAAAATTCCCCCTTGGAAAATGATTCTCTCCAAGCCCTCCCAGCCCCAGCCTGGGATCACCAGACCCCTCAGGGCTGTTCCCCCAGCTTTGTTACAAAACCAGGCACAGCATCAGCTCAGTCCTTGGCTGCAATAATACCCAAAATTTTTGGTTAAAATAACCAAGATCATGAACAAAAATGAGGAAAAATTTAATGGCAGAAACAAATGTTAAAATCAAACAATAAAGCAGGGCCCACGAACAGGCAGAAGCTCAACAGCTAAAGGCAGCAAATGCCAGGGCACTTCTTGAGTGCAATTTCTTGGTTTTGCATCCCTCATTTTCTATTTTAATTCTATCACTAATTTGATAAGGTGGCTTTTATGAAATGACAGGATTCCTTCAGGTGTTTGAGTTCTGGCGGCACTCAGCAACCTCAGCAGGACTGGAGCTGTGTCAGAGCCACCTTCTGAAGCTCTGGCACTCCAACAAGGCAGCACTGTGAGAGGCTTGGACTGGGATTAAATATGGCTTTGTAGCCAGAATGTAAGGAATAATCCACTCATCCCACTCTTCAAATCTGCAAGGTATAAAATATGCAAAGTTGCAGAAAATCTGAGGAGTTTCAGGGGCTGCTGAAGGCTTGGTCTGTGCCTTTAATCTGCAACACAGGGAGGGAGCTTTGCTGACTTCCTATGCAAAGTCAGTGCATGAGACATCAGCAGGGCAGGGATTCCTCTTTTACAGTATCAATTTCAGAACATTAAAGCACAGTATCTACAAATCTATGTATCTATAGATATAAATCTGTATCTATAAATCCCTGAGGAACAAAACCTCAGAACTTCATGAGTTCCCTGTGATTTCTGAGGTGGCATTCCCAGTATCCTCCTCAAAACAAACATAGGCTGCTCCTCTGGAGGTGTATTTGATTTTCTCTAGTTCTCCCCCACCGTTGCTTGGCTTTTGGAAGTGAATTTCAATCATGTCCTGCACACTTTCTTCATCCTCTTCCACCTCTGGGATTCCTTTCAGCAGAATGGTCTTCTTGGAAACCCTGCAGTATGGCTGGGGAGGAAAGAATCAACCTGGATTACACAGCAGCTGTGCACTCAAAGAACTGGGAGAGATGGGAATTTAATTCCTCACTCAGGTGTGGCTGGGATCTTTGATGAGGTTAAGACTTTAGGTAGTGGGAATTTCTCTGGAAGGAGCAGGAATTCTGGACTCACACTACAATGGAGGGTCTGGAGGGGCCATGGAGGAGCAGCTGAGGGAACTTGGTTTGTTGGGGGAGACTGAAGGGAGACTCATCCCAGTGTGGAGCTTCCTCCTGAGGGACAGCTCCATCTCTGCACTCTGGGAGCAGAGGAACAACACCTGGAGCTGATCCAGGGAGGTTTAGGTTGGATTTTGGGAAAGGTTCTTCCCTGGAGGGTGCTGGCACTGCCCAGGCTCCCCAGGGAATGGGCACATTCCAGAGCTCCAGGAGCGTTTGGACAGCGCTGCCAGGGATGGACAGGGTGCGATTTGGGGTGTCTGTGCAGGGCCAGGAGCTGGATCCACCCTCCTGTGGGTCCCTTCCAGCTCAGGAGATTCCCTGATTCCATGGTTCTGAGCCCACACCTTCACTGGTGCGTCCTGCACTCGCCAATGCAGCCACAGCCTGGATTTGGGGATCACTGATGGCTCCAGACAGCCCCACCCCATCAAATCCCTGCCAGGACTTGCCCCACACCTGCTGGGTGTCCTGCACACTGCAGCCCATGCCTTAATTACAAAGGGCTAATTATATCCACCACAGTGAGCTGATCACCATCTCCTCCTAAAGCAGCAGACAAGTGGAGGGAGAAGATGATGAGCCAGCTCTGTGTGCCAGTCACAACTGGGGCTGAGCAAAGGAGTGAAACCAAGGAATGAATGAGCCAGTGCTGCATTTGCTGGGACTCTGGGATCCTGCAGAGCCTTGGGACTTGCAGAACTTTGTGCTTAACCTCCTTCCCAACAGCCCAGCACAGCCATGAGGGGAGTGCTGAGATAATCCCATCAAGGAAAGACAAGCACACCCTTTAAAAATAAATTACAGCCACCACACATGAGCTCAGCAGCCTATTTCACACCCACACTCACTGTTAAGTTCACACAAAAGGAGCGAAAAGTCTGCCCATTCTCCTATTTCCCACTTATCTGTTCTATCACTCTGGAGTAGATTCTTTTACCTGAAACTTCCTCAAGTGAAAATCAAAATTTGGAGAGACAGAAAGGATGAACCACCTTCCCTCTGCATAGAAAGGGTATTTAGTACATCCCACAAAGTTGGAGCTTGCTGTAAGAGAACAGAAAAAAAACCCCAGTTAATTATTTAATATCATTTAACCAATATTTTATAAACATTCCAAAGACCAGACTCATCTTTGTGGATGTAGAAACTAATGTAGCATGGCACTCCTGCAGATTCTTCATCTGCATTCTGCAAAAAGTTTATTTGGCACTTCCAAAAAAAACAAAAGGCCAACTCATTAAATGCCCACAAAAGCTCAGAAATAAATCTAAAGCAGCTGCTCCAAGTGGATGTGGCTCCACTGATCATGGAATTCCATCCAGCTGGGCAATAGGAATGCCTGTCCAACTCCATTGTTGTGCAACAGGAGTTAAAATCAAACACATTCTCCTGATTTGCTGTTTGCAATACGAGTGTTTGGCAATGCAGAGGGAAAAAAAACCCAGTTTTTTTGGAAAAGAAAGCTCATGAACTGTGGGCAGGTTATGTTTGCTCAAAAAGGATGTGATGAAAAAGTGCTTTATTTACCCACATCTCTGAGGGATCCATGAGAAGAGTTTGCAACACTCAGTGGTTACCCCAGAATGCAGCCCAGGATGGACAATTTTGCCTGAATTTGGATAAAAAAATATTCCAGACTCTACCTCCAGGCTTGAGGAATGTGACAACAGCTGTCCCAGACCCCTTGTTGTAGGTCACATTTTCTATTTCTCCTCCTCCTCCTGCCTGCTCAGTTTTGTAGAAATGCAGCTCAAGTTTGTCTCTCACCCAATCTTCAGGAATGGGAAGCTCAGGGATTTCTGAAACGTTGATCTTCTTTCCAGAGACAGTGACATGGAGCTAAAAATATCAAATTTTTGTGCACTTTGTGACTGAAAACACTGGGGAAAAAAGAAGAACTTAAAGCTTTTAAAGAACTCAGATTTTGAGAGTTGCACATTTCAGTTGTTTACCTCAAACTGGAATCCCATGTCAAGTTCAAAAGGTTTCACTGTCACATTTGCAGTTCTGTTGTCCAGGTTCACACAGTGCTTGCTCATCTTTGTCAGTCTCTGGGCAACTGAGAGAAATCAGATATGAAAAGCTTTGTTTAATCATTGTCAACCCCAAATTGTTCCCCAGTCTCTTAAAAAAAAATCTCCTTTTGCATCAGTAAAGGAGAAATAAATAATAATTAGGCAACCAGATCCCAAGTCTATTTCCATAAAATCTCTGTGGGTTTTGTGGGCCAAATAATATAATAACAAAATATTCTATCAATTTTAATAATAACAACAAACAATAAACAGTATTATTAAAATAATTACAATAAATATCACAAAGATATTATTAATTATACATATTAAAATACATTTTGAGTGGGACTAGTAAAACTTTTAACCTGTCAAAAGATGCTCTTACTGTATAAAACATTAACACAAGATTTTTTTCCCATTCCATTCAAAATACCCTTGGGGGGAAAACCACACCACCACCAGCTGAAACACACCAGAGACCTTAATTTTATAATTAAAATACATATCCTACCTTCTTCATCTTCAAAAGTCAGCAGAGCCTGGTTCTGATTGAGTCTGAAGGGGATTTTTGTAGCTGCCCCAAAAACACAGTGGGTGTCCATATCCATATCTGCCTCCATCTCTTCCAGGTGACTGAACTTCAGCCTCATTTCTGCCACCTGCTTTTTCATCTCCAACTTTAGAATTGACACAGGAAAAAGAAAACTTGAAAATTCCCCATGCTATGAATATTTTTTATTCCATTGCCTTCCATTTAATAAATGTCTGCTTGTTTTTATTCCTCTCACACTTTCAGGAACCCTTGGATTTATTTCCATATCCTCTGCCTGCTTCAAATTGTCTTGCCAGGGAAAATAAGAAACTTTTATATTGAAATTAGCAGAGGTTCAAATGCTGAACAAGCAGCCCCAACAGTCTAAGAGGGACAAATTCAGTGGAGAGGCTCAGGTTTCCCAGAGCTGTGGCTGCTCCTGGATCCCTGGAAGTGTCCAAGGCCAGCTTGGACAGGGTTTGGAGCACCCTGAGACAGTGGAAGGTATCCCTGGGGTTGGAATGAGATGGGATTTAAGGTCACTTCCAACCCAAACCATTCTCTGAAAATAAAAATTTGCCCTCCTAAAAGACCAATTTCCAAATATTTCATGTCCTTTACCGGATTATCCTGAGAACTGTATTCTTCCAGGTCTTCTTTGAGCTTCTCAATCTCTTTTTTCATCTTAGTGTTTTCCTGGTTTAGCAGCAAGAGTTCTCTCTACAGGCCAAAAATACGAAATGCAAAATTAAACACTGAAATAAAGACAGAAATACATTTCAGCAAAACCTGGGCAGTTTCTGCCATGCTCCTGCTCTTCCCTCTTCATGTCCTTCACTTTCCTCCTGTCTACTCCATAATTCCTCCAGAACAATGAATCCTGCTTGGACACAAAGTTCTGTACCCAAATCCAGGATTTCCTGGCCAGGGAATGGGACAGGATGAGAAGGGAACGGAGCAGATGTTGTCAGCTCCAGCCAGCCACCATCAGAAGGTGGCTCCTGTAAAGTCACCAACCACTGGAGACACTTGGGCCACTTCCCATCAGCTGGAGGCCAAAACCTGATGGTGATGACCTTGGTGATGACCAAACTTGTATGATTAAAGAACCAAAATTGGCTTTCAGGAAATCTTCCACCAGCCTGAGTGTGTTTAAGCCTGAGTGTGTTTAAGCTATTAGTTATACTGTAATAGCTTGAAGCCATAATTTCTCATCAGTGATTTACCAAAGCTCACTGAAAGCACCTCCTTGGCAGCCTGTGGAACCTTCTGCTGCTCCTGCACATGGAATTCTGAGGGAATGAACCAAGGGGCTCGGGAGCCAAGCAGTTCTAGAAGGAAAAACCCTCTTCAATCAGGCCCTGGCTCTTGCCCAGCTCACTGGCACTGAAGAAATGCTGATGCTTTGGGTGCTGTGACCTCTCATAGAACAGGGAGCTGGCAAAGCAGTGCCATCACTCCACTGAGCTTTATCCCCTTCACCCAGAACTGGGACTCATCTGTAGGGGAGAATCTTGGAAGAGCAAGATTGGTTTTGTCAAGTTTTATCCCAAAACAGATTCAGTTTACTGCCCTCTTTGCCTGAAAAACTAAAGTGCAGCAAAAAATGTGTGGAGCATTCTTCCAGTACAGCCTGCAGACTGGTAAAGCCACTGAAACTGGGAATATTCCTCCCCTTTTCCTAATCCACACCTCCTTCCCAAGCCTCTCCATACCTCAAAGCTGATCATCCTGTTCTTACGCTGCTTCTCCTGCTCCTTCAGCTCTCTCAGCTCCTTCTCTGCCCTGTCACACTCTTCATCAGCACTCAGTTTGGAGAGAAGGTGCTCGACTTTTACCTTTTCAGCCTCTTCAACTCTTTTCTGGATAGCAAAAAAGAACAAGAATTTGAATTTTTTAAAGGTTTACTTCTACAGGAACAAACAAAGCCTTGAGTAAACCCTTTGTATTTATTTATTTTTAACATTTTGGGTAAATATTAAACTTACAAGAGTGGGATCAACACAAGCACAAAGCACTGAAGAACAGAACAAACTAAAGATGTTAGAAATGTGGGGGGATTTGATCTGATTTTAGAATGATGCACCAATCTTTATCTTTTAGCAAATTTCCAGGATTCCATAAGCTGTACAGAACTTGCCTTCCACATCTTCAGCTCTTCCTTAAGTTTTTCCATCTCTTCCTTGGACGCCCCAAGGGGATCAGTGGGTACCACACTCTGCACAAAGAAGAGGAACACTTTGGTTTGCTCCTCTGTTGGACAACAACTCAGACACCCCAAACCATTCAAAAAAATTTTTAAAAAATTTTAAAGTTTAACCAAAAAATCGAAAACATCATTCACTTAGGTCAAATCACTGAATTATTTTAATGGCTGCACAGGAAAAAAATCTACAGAAAAGTGAATTACTGGCCAACCATTATTATTTGCTAATTATCCAACTTCTAGTTGCTGATTATCTAATTATTTGCTAATTATCCAACTGCTAAAATCCACAGATTAATATTTAGCTAAATAATGAACCAAGCTGTCCCCATGTTCTTCCACACAGAACTAAGGCCCTCAAAGCCACAAGTGTTTAGCTCTGTGCTTTCTCTGCAGTTCCTCCAGGAGGAGGTGTCAATAAAAAAAATAAAAGTGAAAATGAGATTTTGATCTTCCAAGCTCAGGGAGATTGGATAATAAAAGGTAACATCAAGGAAGGTGATAAAAGAACCATTTCAGAATTGAAATTCAGGCCAGAAGTTCACAAGGGCAGGGAAACTACAAAGCCCAAGGAGAGAGAAAATAAATGTCTGTTCTGTTTTGTTTCTATGGCTGTGATATTCTGCATAAAAAATAAATCCAAAAAGATCTGCTGAAATATTCCATCCCTTTTTACTCAAGATTACATAAAGCTTGAATGGGAACCATGAAATTTGGGCATGGAAAAGGTCTAAATTAGATAATCCATGGAAAAGATTTGAATTAGATGATCTTGTCAGTTCTCTTGCTAATGCTGGGTATTTCCTAAAAATAAAAAAAATATAAAGTATTTCTTCCAGTTTCAAATTAAGCAACAGAGAAATACCCATCTGTGTCTTAGTTAAAATGGGAAAAATATTCCTTCACTCCAGGGATTGAGTGCAGGGAATAAAAAGGATGCACGTGCCAACAGCTGGAAGATAATAAGAAAAAGGATGCATGTTTCTTACAAAAAAAAATTATTTCACACAACAGTTTCCATCCTGAAAGAAGGAAAAAAAAATAACCAAGAAAACACAAGAAACTCCAGGGAAAGTCCCATCCAAACCACTTGTGCACTGCTGGAGCTGAATCCCAGGAAAAGGGAAATTCCCCTAAAATCCTCCACAAAGACAGATGAGCAAGAGAGGCAGGACAGAAAGTTCTGCAAGGATTTGTGATGCAGAATCTTGGGAATGGGATTCTCCCTATGGAAACAGGAGGTGGAAATGGGGAATGCCCCAAGTATCAAAGGGTGGAGGAAGGTGAGACAAGCAGAAGCAGTGGTAGCACAAACCTTCAGTTAGAGATACAAAAGTGAAATACAGATTTTACTCCCAGGCAGCACATCAGGAAATACTTACAAAACCATTGTCTTGTAGAGATAATGGGGGGCTTGTAACATCCATGGAAACCTGAGGGAACTGGAAAAAAATTACAACGTTGTGAGCATTGTTTGGGGATTTTTTTTATGCAATAGAATATCAGGAATACCAGCAGCTGTGCTGAGCTGAAAGTATTTTTAAACGTAAGTATGTAATTTCATATGCAAAAGTGACAGATATGAGATATCTGAAGCCTCCTTCCTTACTAGGAAATAAAAGCCAGAGACAGATGTGAGGAATTCTGCAGTGCACAACTCGACTTTGCTGTTCTGGTAGTTCTGGATTTACCTTTATGCTACTTTTGTGCTGTTACACACATGGGAACAGCCTGTAAGGTCTGTGCTTGAGAGCCTGGAGAAAAGGGGAGCTCAGAGCCCTGCCAGGGCCTGAAGGGGCTCCAGGAGAGCTGGAGAGGGACTGGGGACAAGGGACAGGACACAGGGAATGGCTTCCCACTGGGAAAGAAGAGATTTGGCTGGGATATTGGGAAGGAATTCCTGCTGGGAGGGTGAGAAGGAGCTGGAATGGATTTCCCAGAGCAGCTGTGGCTGCTCCTGGATACCTGGAAATGTCCCGGGCCAGGCTGGAGCTTGGAATACCCTGGGACAGTGGGAGGTGTCCCTGCCATGGCAGGGGTGGCACTGGATGAGATTTAAGGTCCCTCCCAACCCAAACCATTCTAGGATTCTACAAAACCTGCTTAACACAAATGGAAACACTTTCACACAGCAGATACTTTAAAATTTGGAATCTGTTGCCACAACATTTTGAGGACACAGATAAAAATGAATTTGGGGAAGCTCCCAGGCCACTGACCAGGAGGAGATGCCAAGGTGCAGAGGCTCCCAAAACAATCTGTGGCTGCTGGGACAGGGTTTGATCCTCTAAGATTTTAAGTTGGACACTCCACAGGTCAGACACTCTGACCGTGAAATCCCAGCAGGAGCAGCCCAAATTCCCGACCCATCCGGGCAGTTCTGACCCCCTCACTTGGGAATCCTCACCTTGATTCTGACCCGACACGGCCCAACCTGTTTCACTCAGAGCCTTGAAACTGAGGTTATGGATCCCGGAATCTGGTTTGGATCGAGCAGCCACAATTCAGTGACTTCTGTACAGGGAAACAAAAAACAAAACTAACAAGGAAAGTGAAAGCATAAATGAACAACAGCTCCCCTTGGTTTATCCGCGACGCCTCCAAGGGACCCGAGGGGCTCCCTCACCGCTCAGCTCCGGCGGACACGGCAGGGACGGGCTGGGGGCGCGACCGGGGGCTGCCACAGCTGCCGGCGGCTCCTCGGACTCCTCCGGAGCCCTGCCGGGGCCGCCTTTCGCTTTCGTTTCCCGGCCGCGGAGGAGGGAGGAGCCGGAGCCCGGCCGGCCCCCTCAGACGCCCGGGGACCCGTAGGGGGGACCCGCGTCCATCTCGCTGTGTTCGTGTGGCCTGAGGGAGGAGGCGCTGGCCCGGCCGCCCCTCAGCCGAGCCCTGATGAGGCTGACGGGCACAAATGTGGAGAAAACGGGGAAATCCCGGGAAGAGGCGGGGAAAGGGCGCTGGGGCAGCGGCCTCAGGGCGGGCGTGAGGGCGGCCATCGCCTCACGGCGGAGCCGCTGCTCGCCCGGCCCGGCTGGGCTCGTCTGTGAAATCAAGCGATAAAAACTTAGCGGACTCCGCTGAACTTGTTTGTGTATTTATTTACTTGTTTGTGTATTTATTTACTTGTAATTCTGTGGTATTATGTGGTGTATTATAAGGAATACGGTTTCCTTCTGTGGCAAAAAGCATCCCGGATGGAAAGATCCCTTGCGGATGGAGATGCTGCATTCCAAGAAATTAATGTGTATAAGAATTCTAGAAAACCGTGTGTCAGCTTGTCACCGAAATGTGACCT
This sequence comes from Dicaeum eximium, assembly GCA_013396995.1. Classification (NCBI taxonomy): domain Eukaryota; kingdom Metazoa; phylum Chordata; class Aves; order Passeriformes; family Dicaeidae; genus Dicaeum; species Dicaeum eximium. The sequence continues at coordinate 406,901 of VWZP01010489.1, forward strand.
CTTAAGAGGTTTCTGGGAAAAATCAACCCTCGTTTTGAGGAAGAGAAAGCACTGGGTTCTCATCCAAGGGAGTGTAAAAGGCTGGAGAGGGACTGGGGACAAGGGATGGAGGGACAGGACACAGGGAATGGCTCCCAGTGCCAGAGGGCAGGGATGGATGGGATATTGGGAATTGGGAATTCCTGGCTGGGCTGGAATTCCCAGAGCAGCTGTGGCTGCCCCTGGATCCCTGGCAGTGCCCAAGGCCAGGCTGGAACAGCCTGGGACAGTGGGAGGTGTCCCTGCCATGGCAGGGGTGGGATGGGATCTTTAAGTCCCTTCCAATCCAAACCATTCCATGGTTCCACATAAATAGCTAAAGGAAAGAGTCCATATCCTAGACTAAGAGGAAAAACAAAGTATGTTACTATCATGTTTCCTTTCAAACTAAGCTGACGGATCTTTTAGTGCTCCCCTCAAAATTGCAAACAGACTTGTACCCGTTGGCCAAAGGGTTTTGTCTGGGTTGCAGTCAAACAGCGCTGACTGTTCACAAAATTAATCCTCAAAAATTCAAAATATGCCAAATAGTTGGGGAACATGTAAACGCTGACTTTGTCACTTAGCAGATGTGGACTCCACTTTTGGAGAAAAAGCAGCCAGAGTTGGATAACAGTGAAGCTCTGTGGTGGAATTGGTTGGGCTCTGTGAGCACGCTCGAGGAGGCCTGTGCTGGAGCAGCCAGATTAAGGGCTTCAGAATTTTTGTTTTCACTGGCTCCACAAAGGGAATCTTGGATTGCCCCTTGCTTGGATAGCGATCACCTCACGCCACTGAATTCACAGGGAGTTTTACCCACAGCGTGAGTGTTACGGCAGCTTCAAAAGTCCCTATCTGTTTTTCCAGATAAGTGGATGAAACTCTGACCCTGTGTTTGAGGGTTGATTATTATTGTTATTATTTTCTGCCTTGACAATGGCTAACAATGTTTACTATTGCTTTATAAACACAAAGTTGGTTACTAATGAGTAAAAGGGAGAGGTTTGCTGGAGTAGCCAGGGAGGAGGAGGTGGTTCTGCTATGACCTAAGTCCCACAGATTTTCAGATTCAAATGTCAGAGTGGTGGGCTGCTCTCCAGTGGCCGTGGTCATGTTGGGATCTGAAGGAGCTTTATTTCCCTGAACTCCAGGGAACGAGCAACGTCAGTCTGGTTCCACGGCCAGCTTGGGGATTTGAGCTGAACAATGTGTTTGTGCTTGTTTGGTAGAGAGAGTTTATTGGAGATGCTGACCTGGGCCAAGTTCCTTAACTGAAATGGGGTTGACTTGGAGTTGATATCTTAGTGCATTTCTGGGTATTGTGGATTTATGGTGTTGGCCACATGTGAAGCAGAGTAAAGGGACAAGCCTGGATTTTGTAACTCTGAGGAGCTCAGCTAAAGGGGAAAATCGAGGAGTAAAATATAGCATGGAGTACAAGAAGCTTTACAACTCTCTGAGCTGCCTGCATTGATTCCAGACTTGCTCTTCAGAAGCCTGAAAAAATCTGGATGAGCCCAGGAAGCTGAAATGGAAACTTGAAAAGAAAATCATGATCAGGAATCATCTACAGCAAGAAATATTCTGATTAAGCTGGAGGAAGTTTCACAGCCATAAGGTCCCTTTTGTTGCTACAAAAACGGTTTGACCATAGCTCATGATCATGAGATTCTTAACAATCTCATGGCATTCCCTTCAGAAGGAGAAAATTTGGGTTCTTTTAAAGTTACAACTGTTTCAAAGAGGGAAGTAAATGGAAACTAGATGCTTGGGGATTAGTGGTGTCTTCCCTGCTCACCTCCAGAATTTCCAGAATCTGGAAAATGGGCTGTGCTTTTGTAGTTTATTAGTACCTGGGAAAAAGGAAATAAATTTCCAGGTTGTTCTTTAAGGAGTTGCACGTTATCACACAAACAGGACACAATCATGGTGACTGCTGTACCACCTCCCATCCTCAGGAATCTCTACTAAATTACTGAGGAAAAACCCCTGCAGACCTCAGGCAAGCAAAGAAATCTTTCTGTCCTTGGTGCCGTGCCAATATTGAGGAGAGGGCTGGGATCTTACATTTATTGTGTTCTCAGGATCTGTAGGTGAAAACTAAGCCTGCAAAAAGCAGCATCCAAATCCATCAGGATAAGAGTTCTGCATCTCACTGCTGAGGCACCAGAATCTGGAGTTATCAGACCTTGATGTCAACGAGACTCCAAGAACTTGTGAATCCCTCAAAAAGTTTCATATCCTTCAATTCTTTGTTTCTCCTGAGTATTCATGCAGCCAATCCAGGCTGGGAAATGAACCAGCTTCAAAATGAACCCAGAATAAAGCTGGGTTTAGCTTTAGGCTCGTTTCTCCACTCCAGCTCATCCCGGCGATGCGCAGCAGGGTCAGCTCAGTGAGGGGGAAGGATAACTCAGTTCGGGGTGACAGGATTTCAGTCTCCTCTGATGGGGGACAGGGGACCCCAGCACAAGGTCCAGATTGTGTTTTAAGGGGCCAACATTGGAGGCAGCACAAACCCAACCCTGTTTTTAGATCTGACAAGGAGCACCCAACACGCTGAGTTTAGGTGCCAATACCTGCCTCATAAACCTGCAATTGCTGTCCCAGCACAAGCAGAAGGACGAAATGAATTCTCCTTACAACCCCCATCGTTCCCAGGAAGGATTCTGAAACGTGTCCAGCAGGAGTTGGGGGTGTTCCAGCTTCCCCGGGCTGTGTGTCCCGGGAAGCAGCACTATGAGGCAATGCCTGGGCTAGGAATGAATCCCAGCACGTCTGCTGAAAGCAAACAACGCAGAAGGAATCATCTGAGAGGCACGTTGGCAGGCCTGGATCCCATTCCTGTTCTTTGGAAAATCACTGCATCTTAGTGAAATAATGAATTCAGCTCATTGCAAACGGCTCTGTTGGTGTTGCAGGGAGGATTAGTGGTTTATTGAGGCAGAATAAATTCCAAGTGCAGCCCATTTTGTGCTGAGAAGATGTAAATGAGAGGGCAGGGAGAGCAGGTGTGGAGATGGGCCTGACAAAAGTATTATTCTGTGGGACACAGGGAATGGATTCCCACTGCCAGAGGGCAGGGACAGATGGGATGTTGGGAAGGAATTCCTGCCTGGGAGGGTTGGCAGGCCCTGGCACAGAGAGGCTGTGGCTGCCCCTGGATCCCTGGAAGTGTCCAAGGCCAGCTCGGACAGGGATAGTGGAAGGTGTCCCTCCCTTGGTCTTTGATGTCCCTTCCATGGTCTTTAATGCCCCTTCCAACCCAAACTACTCAGAAATTCCATTATCCTATTAAAAACAAACAAACAAACAAACAAAAAACACAAACAAACCAAAAAACCCCAAAGGAAAACCAACATCTTTTCTGTTTCTTGCCAAACTTCATAGTCAGCAGAATTTCTGAAAGAATACAACTCTGAATGAAAACTACCAAGACAATATTTTTGATAATATTTAAATAAGTGCCTCAATCTCTAGAAATTATTTTTTGAAAGCAGCTGTGACATTTCCCCCCGTTTTGTTCTTTTTTCTCTGATTCCCCAAAATTATTTTATACAATCCATTCTTCTTGAAAGAAACATTTACTGAGTGTCAAGCAAAGAGAAAGTCTTGAATGGAAAGCCATGGTGCAGCTGAGATGAATTAAAAAGTGAGTATGTGCAAGTTAAAACATGGGAATTGCTCATGTTGTCATTTCTAGGGAGGGGAATATTCCCAGTGTTCTAGAGCTTTGGCCTTGACACATTCCCAGAAAAACTGGTGAGTGGTGAGGAAAGGTCATTTCTGAGAAGCTGTTAATGAGAGCTGCGTGTGTTGGGCTTGCTTCATTAACACCCCTGGTTTAGTTCATCCCACTCCCCAGTCCTGACAAACCCTGGGATCTCATCCCTGTATCCTGACATTCCAGACCTCATCTCCCGCTTTCCCAACCCATACTGGGGGCACTGGCAGTGGGAAGCTCCTGAGTTTAGGGAATGCAGCTTCTCCTTCCAGAGGGGAAATTCAGCTTCTCCTTCCTGTAGCTTCTCCTTCCAGGGGAACGCAGTTCCTCCTTCCAGAGGGAATGCAGTTCCTCCTTCCAGGGGGGAAATTCAGCTTCTCCTTCCCGGGAAATGCAGCTTCTCCTTGCAGCCCTGCAGGGTGTGGCAGAGGGGAGCGGGAGTGCCCAGCACTGCCTGGGGAGGGGTTCACATCCCTCATCTGCCCGGGCTGTGCTGGAGGCCCAGGGGAAGCCAAGGATGGATGGAGGAGTGATTCCTTCCCTCCTGTGGGAACCCCACTTCCTTCTCCACGGAGACTCCTCTGCAGACAGGCCCTGCAGGGGAAACACAGGAGATTTCAGGGGTTGTGTTTCCTTCTCCTTCTCCTTTTCCCCTTTTCCTTCTCCTTTCCCTTTCCATTTTTCGTTTTCATCTTCCTTTTATTTTCCTTTTTTTTCCTTTCACTTTCCCTTCTTCCTTCTCATTTTCCTTCTTCTCTTCCTTTCCCTTTTTCCCTTTCTTTACCTTTCCCTTTTTCCGTTTCTTTTCCTTTCCCTTTTCCCTTCTCCTTCTTCTCTTCCATTTCCTTTCTCTTTCTCTCTTTCCCGTCTCCTTTCCCTTCTTCCTTTTCCTTTCTCTTTCCCCCTTTTCCTTTTCCTTTCCCTTTCCCCCTTTCCCTTTCCCTTTTCTCCTTTCCCTTCTTCCTTTTCCCTTTTAATTTTTTCCATTTTTTCCCAAAATAAGCCAGAGCTGAATTGTTTTGCATGCAGTCATATTTCAGTTTCTGCCTTCACTCTTGTACATAAAGCCCCTTCTGAGGGTAAAGCACCAACAACTCTCAGCCCAGCTCATTTCCAAGAGTTACCAACTCCTAAAAACTGTTCAGTTTTTACAGGATTTCTTTAAACTCTGTTTTTATCACTGTTTCTGGCTGAAGATACTTTCCTGTGTCCAGCTCTAAAAGAAGTTGCTCCTAATCCTTAATTTTCTGGTTTCGATTTGACAAGTTTCACGTTAATTCCACATTAAATATCTACTCGGATGTTATTCACACCCTTAAACTTCACTGAATGAATTTGTGTTTTTATTATTTCACGGCACAAAACTGAGTAAGTTTTAGGGAGGAGAAAACTTTTTAAAAAGTCGGGTAAAAAGCAGTTATGGAAAGAAAGAAAATATATTGAAGTATATTGAATTCCTCAGAAATTACCTTTCCCAGGATGAGTGTGCTGGCAGGAGGAGTCCTGCATCAAAGCCTCGGATATTCCACAGGCAGTAAATTTTGGTAAATTTGTATCACCAGCTTTTGGGGAAAGATGATTCATTCTGCTCTCATCACCCTGCTCTAAATCCGGGCTATTGATTTATTTAATGGGATGCAGCTGCTACTATTCAGGGACGAGAGAGATGGGAGTTTCTGGGATGACACTGCCAGCTTGGGAGCTTTGGAAATCTGCTCAAGTTGGGCTGGGATTCCTGGAAAAGACCTGGATCTGGTCTGCAAACCACTGGATATCAAACTGCACACATGTTCCACCAGGATGGAAGCATGAACATGAAAAAAAAATAGGATAACTGGAATAAAACCGAAGGAAACAAAAATTAATCTAATTTTTAGGGGACTACATTGTGGCAATAATATCAAGGAAAGCTTTGATTATCACTTTTTCTAAGGCTGTATTTGAATATTTTGAGGTCATGGGATCATAGAAAGCCTTGGGTTGGGAGGGACCTTAAGGATCCTCTTGTTCCAAGATCCTGAATTCAGGCTGAAGATCCATCCTGCTTTTGGCCTGGATGCAAACCCCAGTTTGTCATTTGAATCAGCCACTTTGGGTTTGTGACAGTGCAGAGTTTGCCTAAAATTGTAAATTTGTGAATATCCATCTTTAAATGCGGTAATTCATACCCCACTAGGACACTTTGGTGCTGTTTAGAAAGTTAAAAAGAAATCTTTTTCACTTATTTTGTGAGAGCTGCAAGAATTCTTGTTTTACCTGTTCATCTTCACGTGGCAAGAAATATAATTTTCCATTTATTATCCCACTGGGTTTTTTTCCACAGTGCCTGGAGCGGTGTTTAATAATATTTACCCTTGGGCAAGATAAATATCAGAGGAATATTAATCAATTCTATTTTAAATAACAGGGAATTTGTGTTTTCCATGCACAAGCTGACTGGGAATGTTTAAGAGCAATTAGCTGGGTTATTTTGATCCGTTTTTGACACTTTGGATGTGGTGTTGATTTAAAAGAACTCGAGTTCATGGATGTATTTGTACAATGGAATTAATCTTGCTGAAGGGGATTGCTTTGCCTTTGGAATTGTTATTTAGGAGTGAAGTGTTCTAATGGCTCTCAAGCTGGCAGATTAAGCACAGGCAGAGCATGAAAAATAAAGACAAATTATTGTTATAAAAACAAAATGTGATCAGTCACAACCTGCCAAGTGTGTGAACAAAGCAAAGGAGAATTTTAATAAATGTGCAAAGAGGAGGTTGAGGCCACAGTCATGTAAAAATTACTTTAATTGAGTGATGTTACCATGGGATAGGATGTTCCATTTTATTTCATAATCGAAAAGATAAAAGAGAAAATAGACTTTTTTAAAAAAAGAAGTAAAGGAAGGAGAATTCCAACTCCATAAAAAACCCACGCACACCAGGATAATCTGAGAAGGAAACAGTGGCTCACAGACACAGGAAATAAAGAAATATCTGAACCACAAGATGATGAGAAGAGGAAAGTGTGAGTTATCCAGAATAATTTATAGTAAATAATTTCCTCCGTGCTGAGATCAGGCTGACAAGCTAGGATTGCCTCCTTTGGAAGCCCAGACCTCCAGCAGGTCATTCCTTAGGGATGATGCTGATTGGGACCACCTCGAGGAGAAACTCCAAGCATTATTTCAGAAGAAGATGGAATAATCCATACTTTATAAACCCATTTCCAGCCAAGCTGTGCAAGCAGGAATTTCCAGGATGAGGAGGCAATGCCAGGAGCATGAGCTGGCACCACGCTGGATGCTGCAATCGTGGAATTCCACGTCTGAGGCCATGCCAGAGCCAGCAGCTGGCTTCTCCCGAGCCCACAGGATGGGAGCTATGCCCATGGGTAAAGGGAAACCCACAGCCCAGCCCTTCACAGAAGTTAGGAACTGCTGACAGAGATCTCACACATCACACCAGAATAAATAAATAAAGAGCACCCAAAAAAAGCTGATAAAACCTTGAGTCATTAGGAGAAGACAGGAAGTTCATTTCCTCAGCAGCTGGAGCAGACAGCGGGAGGGAGGAGAGAAAACCCACGGGCAGGGGGTGGGAAGTGAGAGCTGCAGACATGGAGGGACATCTCATGATGCTGAGACCAATCCCAGTGTGTTATCCCCAAATCCATCTCGCTGGGACTCAGGAGGAATTTAGCCTCCAACTGCAAACACATCAGTGTGTGAGCTGGGTTTTGTGGAGCTGGAGGTTCTGCCCTTGAGCTGACCTTGCACAAGGACAGATTTCACCACTGCCATGTCATGTCCAGGGTGATGAGGTAATTTCTGGATTACCAAATGGAATCCCTGGGGAGGATCCCTGGATTCAGCCACAACCTTTGGAATACCACACAAAGTGAGGAGTGAAGGAATCTGGTAATGATCTCGTGGAGGACCAGGACATGGCACAGGCAGGGGTTTGTCCTAAGCTGTGAGCATCCTTTTAAATGAGAGTTGCAGACATGGAGGGACATCTTCAGCCATGCTGCTGAGACCAATCCCAGTGTGTTATCCCCAAATCCATCTCACTGGGACTCAGGAGGAATTTAGCCTCAAACTGCAAAGCAGATGAATTTGGTGTTTGGCTTTCATGAAGCCAGAGCTGCTTGCCTGACCAAGGACAGATTCCACCCTGCCAGATCAGTGTCCAGGCTGATGAGATAATATTTAGATTATCCCTGTGGAGAATCCCTGGATTCAGCCACAACCTTTGGAATACCACACGAAGTGAGGAGTGAAGGAACCTGGTGATGATCTCCTGGAGGAGCAGCCCAGGACATGGCACAGGGAGGAGTTTGTCCTCATGATCATCCTTTTCCAGACCTAGGTGACCATTGTCCAGCTGGGATTCACAGTGGGCACCTTGTCCCATGGTGGGCACAGGAAGAGGACAACAGGTTTTAGCCTGGCTTTTGTGGAAGGAGCTGCTGGCAGTGCTGGAATTCTGCATCCCAAGGTGTTGGAAAGCTCAAGGAATCCAAAAGCCTGAGCAGGCAGCTCCTGGAATTTCAGGGATTTTCCCTTTTCCCTGCACTCCAGGCTCTTTCTGTGTTTTCCACAGCTGTGTTTTGTGGTGGGACTCGATGATCCTAAAGGTCCCTTCCAACCTTGGTGATTCTGGATTGCTCTGGGAAAAACACCCAAGGAGTTCAGTGCCCTCCAGCGTTTCCCAAGTGCAGAGTTTAGGGAGGAATGCTGGAGTGCTGGGCTATCCAATTCCATCCTGGGGCTCATAAATTCCTTTTTTAATCCATCTGCCAGGAATATCGATCAGGAACAACACGTCAAGAACACGGAGCAGGAGACATTTGGGTGATGGCTAAAAAGACCCATTTTTCCGGAGTATTCATGGACCTGTCTAAATTTTCTCAATTACGATTCCCAAAAATATCATTTTCTCAATTTCTCGTTTCTAAACTCATGGCAATATTTTGCTTCTGAAAACTCCCAACCTGCCTGTGCACAGCTTGGGGGATGAAGGGAATTGTTATTATTCCTTCCTCTGAAGTAATTATTCCTTGCAGTTTATTTATGCCTTTCTAGGCACAAATAATTATCTCTACTATTTCACACATGGGAGGATTTCTTAGAATTCCCTATTTTTAAAGCTTGGGAGCTTACAGGAATATTTATTGCCCCAAACTGCTTGAATAAAGAGTCCTTTTCCCAAAAATTGTCTCCACGAGCTTGAATACTCACCAGTGATTCAACCCCAACCTTCCTTTCACCACTGTGAAAATAATTAATATTAAATGCTTTAAAAATTCCTGCAATGTAAATCCCAGATGTTTTGTGTATGTCTGCCAGGCAGCAATATTTTTATTTTTATATATTTAAAAACATATGTTTATATATTTAAAAAATATATATGTTAGGCCTGCCAAATCCCATTGGATGCTTTCACTTTGGATGCATTTTCCTGCTTAAGGCATCTTCTTGTCAAAGTCATTTGAAGTGAAAGAGGTGTTTTAAAAACCTGACTTACTCCTAAAGGGCATTTCTCCAGCAGCAAATAAATATTCATAATATTAGATTTTTATAGATAGATGAAGAAATAAATAATATATGATACATATTGTGAAAGGACATAATTTTTAAACCTCTGATTATTTGGTGTCTATTGAATACCCAAGGAACAAATCTCACATCTCCCACCTGCACTCCTAAAGACCTAAATTCTGTACATCTGACTTTTTGCACACGTTAATTTTGCACTTGAACATTCATCTTTTCACAAACCCCCCCAGGTTGTTGCAGTTGGCTTTGCCCTGGCTGGAGCTGCGAGTTGTTTTTAATTTTCAGAGTTTCTTGGCAGTGCTTGGAGCCTGTTTGTCTTGGCATCCCCCACCCCATTACCTATTCCTCAGTGCCACAGGCTCTGTTTACAGCATTTGGTGCTTTTTGGGCTGGATTTCTGCAGTTTGAAAATGGAAACACAGAAGGACACCCCTGAGACACTTGCTAATTTTATATCTATTTTATATCTATCCAATACATGCATTTTAAACATTGATAGGCTCAACTCTTCACTTGAGAGCAACTGTCACTGTAGGACTTCAAATATTCGCACTTGGCAAATGTTCAGGCTTTTTATGAGTGAATCCATTCTTCTCTGCTCACATCTGCTCCTAATAATCCCAAATGTTTGGGGTTTGTTCGACTCTCACATGGAAGTTTTTGTTTGCTTTTTCTAAACCAAAGCACCACTACACACAATGGCTGATTCTTGTCCCTCATTGATGTCGCTGATAAAAAATGGGAATCGGTTTCAAGGAGAATTCGACTGCAAGACAAAGGAGAGAAGGTTTAAAAATATTTAGTTCTAAGAGAAAATCCTCCCTGAGAGATTAACTTAACCCTGGGACAGTAAATAGCAACATCATTGGCCAAGAAGTTCTCACGTTATCAAATTCTTCTAAAATTGCATCATCTGAAGCCTATAAGGGACAGAAAAAGTTGGGAAATATCATTAAAAATTCTCCTGTCTTTCCTTAAGTACAACAAATGCGTGAAAAATGTAGAAGTCTCGTGTCTAAACAACAAGATAAATATCCATAAATATCCATACAACAAAACCTTTTCCAACAAGAAATCCATAAATAGTGATTTTTCTTGTTGGTCTAAACCATAAATGCAAATATTTCATCAATTCTTTCCCCAAACCCACCTTTTCTGCAGCACTTTTGGCTTTCACTGAAGCACAGAGGAAAAGCAGGTGGAGAAATCCAGGGCTGCCAAATCTCACGGGAGATTTGCCAAATCTCCAACCTGCCTTTGGTTGGAGCTCCGTGTTCTTGGCGTGGCCCTTCCAGAAGTGTTGGAATCTGGAACGCAGGGAATTTTCAGAACTTCGGGTCTGTAAGCTAAAGTTTGGAATTAAACACCAAAATTTTATCTAAAACTTTAGAAAAGGCTTCTAAACTTAGGTGTTAGAAGCGAGAATGCAGATTTATAGTTGAAAGCAAAAACACGTCAAGAAGAAGGAAGTTTAGAGTTTTAGAATTTAAGATAGAGAAAAAAAGAATTTAGAATTAAATTTTAGAATTAGAAATTTTAGAATTAGAAATTTTAGAAATAAATTTTATAATTAAACACAACATTTGATCTGAAACTTTAGAAAAGGCTTCTAAACTTAGGTGTTAGAAGTAAGAATGTAGATTTATAGTTTACTACAAAAACACGTTAAGAAGAAGAAAGTTTAGAGTTTTAGAGTTTAGGATATAGAAAAAGTAGCAGTAGTTATAAGTTATAGTTGTAAGTTATAAGAGGTTAAATAGCTCTTCCTCCATTCACAGGTTTTCCCCAATTCAAAAAGTAAATTCAAAAAGTAAATTCAATTCACAGCAGCTATTTTTAGTTTCTTTCTCATAAGAAAAAAAATTGAACTTAATTCTCCCATTCCCTCTTTCCCTGCACTCCTTTTCCTACACTTCCCTCCAAGTAATTTTTTCTGAATGAGATTACAGTTTCTTAAAAAAAAAATATCCCAATGAAAGGCTTTTCACTGCATTCCTCCCATTTAAATCCATCATTTTTGGGATTGTTCTTGGGATCATTCTCAAAGCCATGAACGATGTAATTGTAATATATTCTATACCACCAATAATAAGATATGAACACAAAATCTAAAAGCTAAACTTTGCCTATAAATATTCTCCTGTGTATATAAATAGAAGAGGAAACAAATGTTTGTGCTTGATATTTAAATTAATGCAAGGAGATTAATGACCCACATACACATATTTTTTTAAAAAATTCCTTCATCCTCAGTGGCTCATTCATCAAACTCCTGGAAAAAACCTGGGAATCACCAAGTTTAGGGTTTACTCTGAGTGCTGGTGAAACCCAGAGAAAAACTTTCAACATTTCTTAATGAGGACAGAATTAAGGAAAACATTAAGGAAAGAGTTAACAAAGTCCCCTCTCCCCCTCCAATTTCTCCAAGGTTTGTCAGGGATATATTTAAATGTGGGAAACTTGGAAGAAAGATGAAAAATGTCACTGGATGCTGTCCAGCTGTGGAACGTCCTCCTGGTGCTGAGAGGTTCTGCTGGGATTTGCAGGTGGGAATTTTCCTTTGCAGCTCCCTGGGGAGGGGGGTATGGCTCCTCCAGAACTTTGCACTAATATTTACACCAAAACTTTCTAAAAGAAAAGAAAATCAAATCAAATCAAATCAAATCAAATCAAATCAAATCAAATCAAATCAAATCAAATCAAATCAAATTGGATCCCACACCTTCCTGAAACACCCTTGGAACCCCAAGAATTAGAGCTCCTGGGTTCTGTGGAAATGGATTTTTGTGTTAATTTTAAATACAGGGGAAGAAACCAGCCCAGAGCTTGAGATGTTTCTCCCCATCACCCCCTGTAAAAGAATCAAACCTTTTGCTGCAACCAGACTCCTGGCAGCCCCTCTAAATCCAGTAATTCCCCCCTGCAGCTGCCATCAGGAATGTTTTCAGTTTATAAAGATCAAGCCTGAGCCTTTAGTGGCTAAGGTTTTTTAACTAAAAGGTGCTTTTTAGGATAGGTGTATATGTGATAATTTTGATGATAATTGTATTAATCACAGCTCCAAACCCCTCACACCAACAACAGGAAAGGAGCTCTGAAAGTCCCATTTTTGCACATTGAGGGGAAAATTCTTCCTGGAAAGGGTGCCCAGGGAGCTTTGGAGTGCCCATCCCTGGAGGTGTCCCAGCAATTCCTGGAGGTGGCACTCAGGGCTCTGGGGACAGGGTGGGGATGGGGCACAGCTGGGACTCCATGGGCTGGGAGGGCTTTTCCAACCCAAACAATCCTGGGATTGTGTAGAGCAGGAACAAGGACTGGAGCTGGAGCACCAAGCCTGGCTGTCAGCATTCACCACCCGAGGGCTGGAGGGCCGGGGACCCTTCCCCAGTGCCACAAATCATCTGAGAGCGGGCACAGACACCTCCCTTCCCTCTGCCCCTTCCCCCCCAGCTCAGTGTTCTGCTCATGAGCAGCCTCTGCCCGCACTGCTGGCTCAGAAGTTATCCAGTTAGCAGGGCTGGAGGGCAGAGTTTTCCAAGGGCTGCTCATGAGTGTGGAGCCCCAGACCATTTTCCACCCCCTCATCCTTCCCCTCAGCCACGAGCAGCAGCTGCAGGATTCGCTGCAGCCAGAAGGGAAGGCAGGCAGACAGCTGTCATGCTGTGAATCAGACCCGAAACTGTGGTTTGGAGGGGAAGTTCTGAGCTTGGTTTCCCGCTTGCAGAACAAAGAGCAGCTGCTTTTGACACTTGCAGCTTCGCTCTGAGGCGGGAGTTTGATTTGCAATTACAGATCCCATGTAGGGAAACTGAATTCAAACAAGAGGTGCAAAATATTCTCTGTGACTTATTGATCAGGTCACTGCGAAAACAAACCCACTGAGAAAATGAATCCAGTATGGAAATAAACCCAAATTCTCTATAGAAGGAGAGAATGTTTGAATGAGGATGAGGAGGAGGAGTGTGGGGTCTTTTGAAGGAGAGAATGTTTGAATGAGGTTGAGGGGGAGTTTTTGGGGTCTCGGAGGAGAGAATGTTTAAATGGGGATGAGAGGAAGTTTGTGGGATCTCTTGGAGGAGAGAATTTTTAAGTGAGGATGTGAGGGAGTGTGTGCAATCTCTTGAATGAGAGAATGTTTAAATGAGGATGAGGGGGAGTTTTTGGGGTCTCTTGGAGGAGAAAATGTTTAAATGAGGATGAGAGGGAGTGTGTGCAATCTCTTGAATGGGAGAATGTTTGAATGAGGATGAGGGGGAGTTTGTGCAATCTTTTGAATGAGAGAATGTTTAAGTGAGGATGAGGGGGAGTTTTTGGGGTCTCTTGAAGGAGAGAATGTCTAAGTGAGGATGAGAGGGAGTTTGTGATATCTCTTGGAGGAGACTGTTTAAATGAGGATGTGAGAGAGTGTGGGAGGTCTCTTGAATGAGAGTGTTTAAGTGAGGATGTAAGGTAGTGTGTGGAACCCCTTGAAGGAGAGAATATTTAAATGAGGATGAAGGGGAGTTTTTGGGGTCTCTTGGAGGAGAGAATGTTTAAATGAGGATGAGAGGGAGGAGTGTGGGACCACTTGAAGGGATGTTTAAATGAGGATGAGGGGGAGTTTGTGCAATCTTTTGAATGAGAGAATGCTTGAATGAGGATGAGGGAGAGTGTGTGTGACCCACTGAAGGGGAGAATGTTTAAATGAGGATGAGGAGGAGGAGTGTGGGACCCCTTGAAGGAATGTTTAAATGGGGATGAGAGGAAGTTTGTGGGATCTCTTGGAGGAGAGAATTTTTAAGTGAGGATGTGAGGGAGTGTGTGCAATCTCTTGAAGGAGAGAATGTTTAAATGAGGATGAGGAGGAGTTTGTGCAATCTTTTGAATGAGAGAATGTTTAAGTGAGGATGAGGGGGAGTTTTTGGGGTCTCTTGAAGGAGAGAATGTCTAAGTGAGGATGAGAGGGAGTTTGTGATATCTCTTGGAGGAGACTGTTTAAATGAGGATGTGAGAGAGTGT
>VWZP01010489.1:422430-434227 GCA_013396995.1 Dicaeum eximium
TGGGCAAGGAGCGCAGCAGCACAATTGGAGCAGCCCTGCTGACCTCACAGCTGAGCTCTCTATTTAAGATCTGGCTCGCAGATGTTGCAGCAGGACCGAGCCAGCTGCAGAGGCTGGGAGAGCCGGGATATTCCCAGCCCGAGATGATCGCGCTGCTCCTCTTCTCCGCCCTGCTGTGGGAGCGGGCTGCAGCCTGGGGCTTCAGGGATGGAGTGCTGCACAACTCCATCTGGTTAGGTAAGAAATGCCTTCCTTATCACCTTCCTTATCGCCTTATCACCTTCCTTATCACCTTCGCTGCGGGGTGTTTGTCCAGCAGGGGGAGGATGAGCAGCCAGCGCCTCAAAACCGAGCTGCGCCTTGGTACCACCCGAATTCTGCACCGAAATTTGTTGAAATGGCTTTACCTGAGTAGTGACTGTCCCGTTTTACAAGCTTGCTGTTTGTACAGTTTCGCTGAACGGCAGGAAGAGGGATTTGTTTATTTTAAAACGTAATTGTTGAACATTTCATCTGAATGCATTTTCCTGCAGCGGGAGGTAAAGTGAAAACTCCATTCATTAAAAAACAGTGGCTGTGTTTTGAGGGAAAACGAGCCTGAAAAGAAACATTTGCCAGAGGAATGAATTACTTTCTGCATGAACATACTTCTCATGCCTGGGGTCCTGCATGTGAAGCTAAATGATCTGGAAATAACAGTGATGATATTTCCTGGCTTTCTGGAGAAGTGCAGAAACGGGGATGTTGGGGCCATTGGTTTGCTCGTGTCATTCAGCAGAACAGAGGAGATTGCAAAAGGGCAAGACAAAAATGCTCTGGGAATGGTTCCTTGTAGCTCAGGTGGGTTTGAAGAGCTCTGAGGGCTCTTTTTTAGCTGTTATAATTATCCATTCCAGCAGAGAGCTAACTCAGGATAGAGCCTGGCAGAGGATGCCAAAATCCAGGCGCGCTCCGAGCGCTCTGTTTGCCAGACAAATCCTTACAAATGCTCCATCCCCTGGAGGCTGCTGAGCCTTTCCCCGAGGATTTCCAGGGATCCCTGGAGCTGGCTGTGCTCTCATGAGCCTCCAGCCCCTCTCAGGGGAGCCTGCAAAGCACCAGGACCACAGACGAGGCACAGAAATCATCTTTTTCCATTTGGCTGCACATTTTTAATGATTTCTCCTTCCTCCCCAAAACCTCGGGCCGTGCTTGTTGTGCCTCACAATTCCTGAGAGTGCTCAGATGGGGAGAGCTCCAAGAAGGAGCAGCTTGGCAGCTCCAGGCTCCACCTCTGCTGTTCAAAAATTTGGGATAACAGGGATCATTTGAGCAGTTTCATGAATTGAAGTCAAATGGAAGAAAAATCTTTGAAATGCTTTAAAATGGAGCGACTGTGTGCTGATTGGAATGCATCATAAAATTCTGTTTGGCTACACCTCTAAGCATTTACCAGGAGAGTAAATAAAAATAAACCAAGGGGTAAAAAAACCTGATGGCTTTCTCCAAATAAACAAACCAAAATAGAAATGCACCATCTTGTGTAAGTACAGCAGTAACATTATTGAAATGAACCTCAGAGTGCAGTTAATTGAATTACCAGTGACTCTGTATATAAATGAAGATAAAATTGGCAAATTCGCAGCCATCCAGTTCTTTTAAATACTTCTTTGCATTTAAAATAAAATAACTTAAACAGCAAAAGAAGCCACCCCAACCTCAGCCTCACTGTGCTCGAGCATCATTGGAATAAAACCTGGGGATGACAGTGACATCTGAGCTTTGCTTTTCTCCTCCTCTCTTCTGATAAAGAACCAAACCCAGAATTGAGGAAAATTTCCATTTTACCTTTTCCCTCCACAAACCCTTAGCATATATATTTATATATATAGATATATAAAAAATCTTGAATTGCTGTCACTCTGGAAACCCTCCTGCCTTCTTCCTTGTCACAAAACCTCTCTGGCTCCTCAGGCAGTGCTGCTGCAGCTGCCTCTGTCACCTCCTTGGGAAGGAATTCCTGCTGCCAGTGGAACTTTGAATGAACTCTGCTCATTTTTGCCACCAGCACGTTGTGACCAGGGGTTTATTGTCAGCTCTGGGGGGGTTGGCACAGTCTTGGGCTCATTCCAGTGCCAGTTCTCAGTGCCATGGTGTTTTCTGCTGCCCTCTGTTCACAATTCCAGTTTCTTTCCCATTCCCACTCCGTGTGTCAGGGGCTTTAGGGGCTGCACTGACCCCGTTTGGTGAAGCTCTCTGAGCAGCACTGGCCCCTGCCAGGAGCTCTGCGTGGCCACCCTCTGCTTAAAAGTGAAATATTCCTCTTTATTGAGCATTCAGCATTGGTTTCATGCATCTGGCAGGTGCTTTATTAGGCCAAATTCCACGCTGCTTTTGTGTGTGCTGAATTCATCCCCTCCTGTGCTGGGTGAGCTGAGGGTCGCTGTCCTTGCAGGATGCTGCTGTCTCTGGGCTCCAAGGAGGCATTTTAGGAAGTGGGAGCTGGAACAAACATGGCCTGTCAACCATGGAGCCCATGGCCCTGTGGCACGTGCTTGTGCTTGCCAGAAAAATCAACATTTTCTGATTTTCCATGAGCTCACCTCCATAAAGAGCAATTGTGTGCATTTTCCTGTGAATATGGGTGTGGAAGAATATCCAGGGACATAAATCTGTGAATGAAGTTTACCCTGCTCTTACCTAGCTCTGAGTTTGAGGATGAGTTTATCTGCCTGCACAGCCCCACGTGGGATCAAGGAGGGAGGGGGGAAAGCATTGCCAGTGCAAGATCCCATCACTTAATGAGGATTTTCTGTCAGGACACATTTTGTGTCACTAACTGGGACACCCAGAGCCAGCAGCAGCTCTCAGAGCTGGGACAGGACGTGTGTGTGGTCTGTTTTTCCAAAGGCTGTTTGCATTTCTGCTTTTCCAAAGGCCATTTTTTTCATGTTGCAGAGGGATGGGTGAGATGAAAGCTGGTTGTTCCTCATGGGTGGTGCTGCTGGTGGTTTCAGACTCTGTGCAGAGCTGATATTCCCAGCAATATTCTGGAAAAGCTGCTGCCTGCCCACAGTGACATTCCAGCAACCATGGGGGGAGATACCTTTAGAGGGATAAGATCTGGAAACAATTATTGCCAGGTGAAACAAAAACAAAAGCAAAAGCAAAAGCAAAAGCAAAAGCAAAAGCAAAAGCAAAAGCAAAAGCAAAAGCAAAAGCAAAAGCAAAAGCAAAAGCAAAAGCAAAAGCAAAAGCAAAAGCAAAAGCAAAAGCAAAAGCAAAAGCAAAAGCAAAAGCAAAAGCAAAAGCAAAAGCAAAAGCAAAAGCAAAAGCAAAAGCAAAAGCAAAAGCAAAAGCAAAAGCAAAAGCAAAAGCAAAAGCAAAAGCAAAAGCAAAAGCAAAAGCAAAAGCAAAAGCAAAAGCAAAAGCAAAAGCAAAAGCAAAAGCAAAAGCAAAAGCAAAAACAAAAACAAAAACACAAACACAAACAAAACCAAACAAAAAAAAAAACCTAAAAATTGTGAGGTTTGAGATTTTAGTGGCAGCTCTGAGAGCTCAGGGAATACAATCAGTGCTTCCCAGTCACCTTCCCTGGGCTCTGCAGGGATCAATAATTTGGATTCCAGGCTTCCAGGCCAATGATTGATGTTTTTCATGCCCACAACTAAGAACAAACTCTTGCTTAAACTTTAAGCTTAATCTCAGAAATTCCTCAGAACTTTAGTCACCAGTCCTTGTCCCTCTGTGCTTTAAAATCATTGATGTGTCTAAGAAAAATCAAGACCATTTTCTGTGCCAAGACATTTCCAGGACCAGGCCTCTTGCTGCCTTCTGCAGGTCCTTCCCCAATCTGATAAACGTGGCAAACATGGGGAAAAAAAATCATCCCACCTTTTGAAATTGTCATCTGAGAAAGAGTAAAAACATAATTTACACCTCCAGAAAGTGTCAGCTTTTTTATCATCTGCACCTGTAAATACCAACTTACAGGTTAAAATAAAAATACTTCCAGAGCATGCAGCCAGGCCCTGGTGTGGGAAATGGATTTGCAGTGAGTTTTTAGAGTTTGATAGAAGATAGATACCTTAGAGAAATAGAACTATTAAAAATGCAGTGTAATATAACTCACAAAGGATAACTTTAAATTATTAGCTTTAAAGCATCTACAGCATGGTGTGGTAAAAAGCTGTTAAGATAAAAAACACTTAGAGTGTTTTGTAATTAAGAAATAGTTAGCTTTTAATTGTGATAACATAAATGATAACATCTGTATTGTCTTACTTTTTATATTCTGATTCCTGGGGGATTCAGGGATTTACCAGCCCTGCATTCCCAATCCAACCCAACATTCCCAACTCTGCACACACACTGAGCTGATTTATTTTGATTTCTCATGAGCTTAGCCATGACAGATGACTGAGTGCCTGGAAAGTAATACTTTCATGTGAATAAATTCTTCATTAAAAAGGAGTTTTTGTGGCAGAACGTGCCGTGATCCCCCAGCTGTGGGTTGTTGTGGCTCCTTCAGGAAGGTTTTTGTGTGGAGGATCTGTTCTCCCGTGCCCATGGCAGTGATATTCCCAGGGATGCTGCAGGAAGAGGCTCTCCCTCTCCTGAGACCGTTGTCAGCAATTTAATTTATTTCTCTGGGCACAAGGCCAGCGGCTGCAGGTCCAAAAACCACCCTGGCAAACGTCATCCTGTGTCTGCTAAGGGCTCTCACCATCCCTAACCACAACCCAGTGGCTTTTTATAAAAACCCTCCCCTAACCCAGCCAAAAGCACCGACTCCAAGTGTGTCCCTAGAAAACACATCCTTTATTTCCCATGCCACAAATAACTGCTGTCCAAATTCTCCCTGCTTTCCATCTTTCCTCAGGCCCCTCGGCTGGGCAGAGCTGCACACAGCCATTCCTCTCAGATCCTGCTAAATATAAGTGAGACCTCAACAGAAAGCCCCTTCAGATCAAACCTGCAGATTGCTGCTGAGACAGATTCCCACACATGTGGCACCAGACAAGTGCAACACACAGGGATTGTAAAGCTTGGAGCAGCACTGGCAGTTTCTAGGTTTCCTTGGAAAGCTGTTTGATTTGGGACTTGCCACGGCAAAGTAAAAATTAACGAAGAAAGTGCTTTAATTTTGTGTGCAGCAGAAATGTCAGCCAGCAATTGTTCTGGTCCTGCCCTTTGTGACACACGCTCAGATATTTTTATTTGACGTTTTCCCCCCCTCTTTAATTTGTGCCTCTCCTCTATCCAAGTAGCTGTGATTTCACTTCTCTGGAGATCCAAAACAAAGCTCTGATTCATCTTCCAAAGGCTCTTGGAGTTCCAGCCAAGAGGAGGCTGTGATGGGGATCCAGGAGCAGCTTCCCTGAGTCAGGGAGTGAAACATGGGGTTAGAACTGGAGGACACAGAGCTGGGGGTGCTGCCCCACAGAATCCCACTGACACAGAGCTGGGGGTGCTGCCCCACAGAATCCCACTGACACAGAGCTGGGGGTGCTGCCCCACAGAATCCCACTGACACAGAGCTGGGGGTGCTGCCCCACAGAATCCCACTGACACAGAGCTGGGGGTGCTGCCCCACAGAATCCCACTGACACAGAGCTGGGGGTGCTGCCCCACAGAATCCCACTGACACAGAGCTGGGGGTGCTGCCCCACAGAATCCCACTGACACAGAGCTGGGGGTGCTGCCCCACAGAATCCCACTGACACAGAGCTGGGGGTGCTGCCCCACAGAATCCCACTGACACAGAGCTGGGGGTGCTGCCCCACAGAATCCCACTGACACAGAGCTGGGGGTGCTGCCCCACAGAATCCCACTGACACAGAGCTGGGGGTGCTGCCCCACAGAATCCCACTGACACAGAGCTGGGGGTGCTGCCCCACAGAATCCCACTGACACAGAGCTGGGGGTGCTGCCCCACAGAATCCCACTGACACAGAGCTGGGGGTGCTGCCCCACAGAATCCCACTGACACAGAGCTGGGGGTGCTGCCCCACAGAATCCCACTGACACAGAGCTGGGGGTGCTGCCCCACAGAATCCCACTGACACAGAGCTGGGGGTGCTGCCCCACAGAATCCCACTGACACAGAGCTGGGGGTGCTGCCCCACAGAATCCCACTGACACAGAGCTGGGGGTGCTGCCCCACAGAATCCCACTGACACAGAGCTGGGGGTGCTGCCCCACAGAATCCCACTGACACAGAGCTGGGGGTGCTGCCCCACAGAATCCCACTGACACAGAGCTGGGGGTGCTGCCCCACAGAATCCCACTGACACAGAGCTGGGGGTGCTGCCCCACAGAATCCCACTGACACAGAGCTGGGGGTGCTGCCCCACAGAATCCCACTGACACAGAGCTGGGGGTGCTGCCCCACAGAATCCCACTGACACAGAGCTGGGGGTGCTGCCCCACAGAATCCCACTGACACAGAGCTGGGGGTGCTGCCCCACAGAATCCCACTGACACAGAGCTGGGGGTGCTGCCCCACAGAATCCCACTGACACAGAGCTGGGGGTGCTGCCCCACAGAATCCCACTGACACAGAGCTGGGGGTGCTGCCCCACAGAATCCCACTGACACAGAGCTGGGGGTGCTGCCCCACAGAATCCCACTGACACAGAGCTGGGGGTGCTGCCCCACAGAATCCCACTGACACAGAGCTGGGGGTGCTGCCCCACAGAATCCCACTGACACAGAGCTGGGGGTGCTGCCCCACAGAATCCCACTGACACAGAGCTGGGGGTGCTGCCCCACAGAATCCCACTGACACAGAGCTGGGGGTGCTGCCCCACAGAATCCCACTGACACAGAGCTGGGGGTGCTGCCCCACAGAATCCCACTGACACAGAGCTGGGGGTGCTGCCCCACAGAATCCCACTGACACAGAGCTGGGGGTGCTGCCCCACAGAATCCCACTGACACAGAGCTGGGGGTGCTGCCCCACAGAATCCCACTGACACAGAGCTNTAGCTGTCACACACATCCCTGTGGCTGTCACACACATCCCTGTGGGTGTCACACAGATCCCTGTGGGTGTCACACACATCCCTGTGGGTGTCACACATCCCTGTGGGTGTCACATAGATCCCTGTGGGTGTCACACATCCCTGTGGCTGTCACACATCCCTGTGGCTGTCACACACCCCTGTAGCTGTCACACACATCCCTGTGGGTGTCACACATCCCTGTGGGTGTCATACACACCCTGTAGCTGTCACACACACCCCTGTAGCTGTCACACAAATCCCTGTGGCTGTCACAAATCCCTGTCGCACATCAGGTCAGGAGGGCTGAGCTTTCCCGACACTCCCTGCATGGCACACCTGGACATTTCCTCTTCACCTGGAAGAGGAGCAGCCCGTCCTGCAGGGCTGGGGGAGCTGCTGGAGCAGGTGAGAGCCACTGCCTGACCCCCTTGGTGTCCCCTTTGTCCCCTCAGAGCGGGCGGCCGGCGTGTATCACCGCGAGGCGCGCTCCGGCAAGTACCGGCTCACCTTCGCCGAGGCCAAGGCCGTGTGCGAGTACGAGGGAGGACACCTGGCCACGCTCCAGCAGCTGGAGGCAGCTCGGAAAATAGGTCTGGAAAAAGTCACGGCGCTTTGTTCCTCTCGGGGCTCCTTCAGAGGGCGGCGGGGTGCGCGTTGTCACCGCTGAGCTCTGCGGATCTTTGTAAACTCGGTGGGGTTTTTGCCTGAGCTGCCTGCTTGGGAACTGGGCATGAGGAGTACCAGGGTGTCCCTGCCCTCCTGGCCAGGAATTCCTTCCCAAACTGTGTCCAGTTCTGGGCCCCTCAGTTTGGGAAGGACATTGAGACACCTGAACACATCCAGAAGGGACAACGAGGCTGGTGAGGAGCTGGGAACACAAACCCTGTGAGGAAGCCCTGAGGGAGCTGGGGGTGCTCAGCCTGGAGAAAAGGAGACTCAGGGGTGCCCTCAGCTCTCTCTGCAATCCCTGGAAGGTGCCTGTGCCCAGCTGGGCTGGGGCTCTGTCTGCAGCAGCTCTGACAGAACCAGAGCTCACAGCCTCAGCTGCACCCAGGGAAATACAGGCTGGGTGTTGGGGAGAAGTTTTTCACAGGCAGAATGATCAAGTTCTGGAATGTTCTGCCCTGGAGGGGGTGCAGTCCCCATCCCTGGGTGTGTTTAACAAAGCCTGGATGTGGCACTGGGTGCCAGGGTTTAGCTGAGCTCTTGGGGCTGGGCTGGACTCCATCATCCTGAAGGTCTCTTCCAACCCAGAGATTCTGGGATTCTGTGAATCTCCCATCCATCCCTGCCCTCCGGCACTGGGAGCCATTCCCTGTGTCCTGTCCCTCCATCCCTTGTCCCCAGTCCCTCTCCAGCTCTCCTGGAGCCCCTTCAGGCCCTGGCAGGGCTCTGAGCTCTCCCTGGAGCCTTCCCTGACCCAGGGGAACATTCCCAGCTCCTCCAGCCTGGCTCCAGACAGGCTCTAGCCCTGGAGCAGCTCCCTGATCTCCTCTGGCCTCACTCCAACCCCTCAACATCTTTTATTTCTATCAGGGAATTTTCTCTGCAAGGGAATGAGTTCTGTGCTTGCAGTGAAACGTGGAGCTCGGTGAGGGCTCCCCTGTACTTCCAGCTGATTCCTAAGAAGTTCTTCATTCATTCAGAGCACTGGGAAAACAATGGAAAATATCCTCCACTCCAGACATTTTTTCACTCTGCTGTTGAGTCAGAAGCTGGCTCCCCACAGCAGCACATGTGAAAAGGGTACTTTTGTTTCTTTTGAGAGCTCAGAGCCCTAAAATGCCACAAATATGTTCCAGTTCCTCTCCATGAAAACATTGGATGGGTCTCTACCAGAGGGTGAACAACATTGCATTCTTTGGCTATTGGTGCTAAGTTCTCAGCCACAAAATGCATTAAGGGGATCTTTTTGTTTGGCAAGAAATCCTTGAGGCATTTCAGGTATTTAAATTTAAACTGGAAGTGTTTTAAGCAAATGCTTGGGGATTTCGGCTGTCTGTAGTATTTTATTTATTTTTAGAACTTAATGCTGAGAACTCTTGAGATGGGATTGAGTAAATTTGTCTGACTTCAAAAGGGAAACAGAGAACACCCTTGGAAAACTCATCCAATGGATAATTTGATTACAAGTGCTGGTAGAGCACTTAAAACTGACTGTGCAGTCCATCTGCATTTGATTTGGGGTTTCAGATGAAGAAGCAGTGATCACATTGTGGAGAACACAATTCAATTTTATCCTCTGCATTTAAAATTATCCTCTCAACGTCCTGTTCTCCCGTGTAGCTCAATTTCTATCAGGCCAACAACACCCAGGTCACTGAGCCATCAGCTCAGGATTGATCAAATCCACGTCTCCTTTTCCCTCTGCTCCAGGTTTCCACGTGTGTGCTGCTGGCTGGATGGCAAAGGGCAGAGTTGGGTATCCCATAGTAAAAGCTGGAGCCAACTGTGGCTTTGGCAAGACGGGAATTGTTGACTATGGAATTCGCCTCAACAGGAGCGAGAGGTGGGACGCCTATTGCTACAACCCCAACGGTGAGGAGCAACCCTGGGGCTGTCCTCTTTTGTCTTCTTTTGCATTTAGCCCACAATTTATCTGAAAAATCTGAGGGCTTTCTGCCCATAAGCTGAGACATTCTGCCTTCAACAGGCTGAATTCAGCGTTAACCCTTCTTTGTTGTGTCTGAGATAGGACAGCTCTGAAAAGGAACGCCCTGTATGGGACTGGCATTCTTAGGAGCTTGTCCTAGGGAGGAATTGTTCCCTGGCAGGGTGGGCAGGTCTGGCACAGGTTCCCAGAGCAGCTGTGGCTGCCCCTGGATCCCTGGCAGTGCCCAAGGCCAGGTTGGAGCAGCCTGGGACGGTGGGAGGTGTCCCATGGCAGGGGTGGGATGAGATGGGATTTAATGTCCCTTTCAATCCAAAGCATCCTGTAATTCCATGATTCTCTGAGTGGAACTCCCACCAGCTCCCAGCAGTGCTTTGTGTGTAATTAGACGGGGAAAATCAGAGCAGATCAGAGTTCCAGCGTGACTGACAAGAGCTCAGCAGAGACACCTCCCCACCCCTCCCTGCTGGACTCCAATCCTCACGTGGCCACTGGCCCAGAACAGCTCGGTGTCCCTTCACTGAGCAGGGGACATGGCAGAGGTGGCAGCAGCAAGGCCAGCAAAGCTCAGCTTGGCTCTGCTGCTGCTCCCAGAGCCCAGCCAGGCCGGGCCATGACGTCTGCACAGCTGTGCACATTTTGTTTGTGCTCCCAGGGCTGGGGCTTGTTTATGTTCATCAAATAGCTCTGTGGGGTGGGGGCCGTTCCCAGATGTTCCCCACACACACACAGAGCTGCAGGGAGACTCCTGCCCTCGGAATTCCTGCGTGGGACCACGTCCTTTGTCTCCTCTGGGCCACGGGGAGTTTGGTCCAGTTTGGTCAGAGCACGGGAGGAAACCAGAGCTGCCAAAAGTGCACAGCCACGAGTCTGCAGCGCTGCAGGGATTTGTGTTCAGGGCTGTGGAGCCTGGCAGGGCTGGGACAGGGACAGGAGCAGCCAGGGGGGACACAGACAAATCTGTGACAGAAGCAGAGCCTGTGCTCTGCTCCAGGAGGCCAAAGGTGGCAGGAGGAGCTTGTGGAACTCTTTGGGTGTTTGAAGTGTTCATCCCACCTAGCAGTGATCATGGAATGATTGAATCATGGAATGGGTTGGGTTGGAAGGGATCTTAAATCCCATCCAGCGCCCCCCTGCCATGGCAGGGACACCTCCCACCATCCCAGGCTGCTCCAGCCTCAGTGTCCAACCTGGCCTGGGACACTGCCAGGGATCCAGGGGCAGCCACAGCTGCTCTGGCAATTCCAGCCCAGCCAGGAATTCCCAATTCCCAATATCCCATCCATCCCTGCCCTCTGGCACTGGGAGCCATTCCCTGTGTCCTGTCCCTCCATCCCTTGTCCCCAGTCCCTCTCCAGCTCTCCTGGAGCCCCTTCAGGCCCTGGCAGGGCTCTGAGCTCTCCCTGGAGCCTTCCCTGATCCAGGGGAACATTCCCAGCTCTCCCAGCCTGGCTCCAGAGGGGCTCCAGCCCTGGAGCAGCTCCGTGGTTCCTCTGGACTCTCTCCAGCAGCTCCAGGTCCTTCTGGTGTCGCAGCCCCTGAGCTCTGCAGGTGCTGGAGTGGAGCAGAGCTGGGAGGTTCTGGGCTCATGGACAATGTACAAACTCAGGGGGTTAATCCAGCTCAGTGCTCCTAATTCCTGTGCCCTGAATACCCTGACACAGCACCTCCCTCTCCCCAGCTCTAAACTGGGATAAATCCTAAATTCAGACAGGAATTCCCAGTTTGGTCGGGGGTTTGGTCCCCGTGTGATTCCCTACACATCTCCAGCTCCAAGCGTGGAGCGTTCAAAGCACGGCCAGAATTAAAACTCCAACCCTGCCGGTTTGATTTCCCCCCAGGGAAGGAGTGTGGCGGAGTGTTCACGGATTCCAGGCACGTGTTCAAGTCTCCGGGCTACCCGAACGAGTACGAGAACGAGCAGGTGTGCTACTGGCACATCCGCGTGCGCTACGGGCAGCGCATCCTGCTGCAGTTCCTGGATTTCGACGTGGAGGACGACACCGCCTGCCTGGCCGACTTCCTGGAGATCTACGACAGCTACGACGACGTCAGCGGCTTCGTGGGCAGGTACGGCTCGATTCACGTGATAATTTATGGGGTATTCGGCCTTCCCCGGAAGAGTGGGCTATACAGAGTGTGTGTGTGTGTGAGTGTGTGTGTGTGTATCTATATCTGTATCTATATCTATATCTATATC
>VWZP01010489.1:435236-478532 GCA_013396995.1 Dicaeum eximium
AATAGAATAGAATAGAATAGAATAGAATAGAATAGAATAGAATAGAATAGAATAGAATAGAATAGAATAGAATAGAATAGAATAGAATAGAATAGTCCTGGTTTAGGGCAAATTCCCACATCCTTTAATCATCAACATTTCATTTTTTTCCAGGTTTTGTGGGGATGAGTTGCCAGATGACATCATTAGCACAGGTAATTTATTTGCACTCTTCGTGGGCAATCAAAAAGGCAATTGATTATTTCTAAATAAATGTAAATCTGCCTAATTAGGGGGTAGTGTTCCCTGAAAAAATGTAAAACCCTAAAAAATATATCTGAAAAAAATTTAAAACTCCAAAATATATCTGAAAAAAAATTAAAACTCAAAAAATATATCTCAATAAAAAAACTTAAACCTTTAAAAAATACATCTGAAAAAGGTTAAAACTCCAAAAATACATCTGAAAAAAGTTAAAAACAAAAAAAAATTCTGAAAATAAACACTAAACCCCCAAAAAATCTCTGAGAAAGCTTTAAACCCTTAAAAATATATCTGAAAAAACTTAAACCCCAAAATATATCTGAAAAAACCTTAAAATTAAAAAAAAAAAATTAAAAACCCAAAATATATGTGAAAAAATTTTAACACACCCCCCCCAAATATATGTGAAAAAATGTAAAATAAAATTTAAAAATAATAAAAAACAGAAAAAAAAAGTCTGGAAAAAAACTCAAAACTCAAAATATATCTGAAAAAATTGTAAAGTAAAATAAAATAAAATAAAAAATAAATAAAGTCTGGGAAAAAACCTTAAAACCCAAACGATATCTGAAAAAAAATTTAAAATAAAATTAAAAAACAAATTTTAAAAAAATGTTTGAAAAAAACTTAGAACCCAAAATATATCTGAAAAATGTAACATAAAATAAAATAATNTGAAAAAAAAAATTAAAACCCATAATATACCGGGAAAAAAAATTACAATAATATTAAAAAATAAATTTATATTTTTAAAAACTCTGAAAAACACCTTAAAACCCAAAATCCATCTGAAAAAAAAGTAAAATAAAATTAAAAAATAAATTTACATTTTTAAAAAGTCTGAAAAAAAGCCTTAAAACTCAAAATCAATCTGAAAACAAAATGCCAACCGCCCAAAGCTGTGTGAAACATCCCATTTTGGAGGCACCTTCCCCACAATATTTGGATTTTCCCGCAGGGAATGTGATGACGCTGAAGTTCCTGACGGACGCCTCGGTGACCGCGGGCGGGTTCCAGCTCCGCTATTCCGCCCTGGACAGCCCCGCCCGGCCCGGCAACGCCTCAGCCCCGGGCAGAACCAACTTCCAGGCCGGGAAATTCGGGATTTTGTGAGCTCAGCAAGCGGTTTTCCACAGGAGGCAGTGCGGATTTTTGTGACTTTGGATAAGAATTTATTTTTTAATCTCTTTTTCTGTTTGGCTTTTCTATGGTTTGGTAATTACACTAGGGAATAAATTATACAATCTACTTACGTGGGTAATAGGAAATTATTTTTAGAATGTAAGTACTGTAAAAATATGAAGAGTTCATTGCTACCAAAGACTTCAAAATTATTTTTTCTATATAAGCTGCTCCTTCTTCTCGTTTCTTGCACCACTTGAACAAATTTTTTCTGTGACTGCCCTGATTATTTTTAAACTTAACAGGCTCTTCTCTTCTTATTTCCCTTGATTCTCACATATTTATTTTTTAGACTGTTGCTTTTTTTTCCTGTTCTCTACGCATTATTATTTTAATTAACTCATTTTCTTGAACTCCAAGGGCCATCGGTGTAAGCTGATTTTTTTTTTTTAAGACACAAAAATTCATCTTGTGGATGGCCTGGCAGCCACTCAGGTGAAGATTGGGAAGCAGCACAGAGGGCACAGCATCAGCTGGATCCACACTTTCATTTTCTTGTCACATCCACGGATTCTGTCAGGGTTTCCTCACCCACAGAATTCAGTCCTTTCACTTCTCCTGGCAAAGAATGAAAGGAACGACTTAGTAATAAATAATATTATAATAATATTAATAAATATAAATGATAAAGCTGGTGAGAGGAAGCAGCAGGAGGAACTTCTCACCCAGCACGTTCAGAAGACACCACGAGGTGTTGGACGTTGTTTACACGGGTTTAAGACTGTTCTAGTTTAAATTGCTGAATTTAAATCCTTTAAGACTGTTCTAGTTTAAATTGCTGAATTTAAACCCTTCTCCACGTGTTTTTACCTGAAGCAGCATTAAAGCTACCTCTGTTCTAATCCCACCACGTGTGCAGTGAGTTATTTTGTTTCTCGTGAATTCCTGGATTTTGACACTTTTTGTTTATTTAAAGGAGTAAATAAGTTTTAGGTTTGTTTCTGAGTGTTTTCTTGAGTCCAGCTCTGCTGAAATCTAATGCCCACTAAGGATTTTCCTGCCAATTACATTTTGTTTGGAGCATTTGTATTCTTCATCATCTGAATTCATCAGGAATGGTTTTGCACCAGGAAGATCTCAAGCTAATCAGCCCCGTGTTTGCTTTATTTCTTCTAATTCTCGTTTGTTTAAATGTATTTAATTTCTGAGCTTTTATTGTCATTTCACTGGGAATATAATCCCGTTTTCTGGCTGTCCTGGAGAAGAACATTGCAGCTCCTCTCCAACACTTCATTCGTGCTCCACGAATAAAGTTTCATATCCCCACATTTATGGGATGTAACTGTATTTAAAATGTGCTTTTTAATCCTGCCACCTTGTGTTCGCAGTGCCTGTCGTACAGCAGCATTCCCTTTTTCCAAGATTTTCAACAGCGCTTGTCCATAGGGAAGATAATAGAGAAAAAAACACGAGGAAAATGTTAATATTTTATTTATGACCTCAGGGTGGGTTTGTTGTTGTTGTTTTCTTTAACTGGGAAGCGACAGGTCTTGGATTGATACGGATGAGAACCTCCCCGGAATGCCCACGGGATGTTTTTTTGGGAAAAGCCCTTCCCACACAGTCACTCCGGCGGCACCGGGGAGCTCCGGAGGTGACAGGGACAGGCTGGGCCATGGCCCGGCTCTATCCCGACATCCCGGCTCTGCCAACACTCGGGATTCGCTGCCAGGGCCGGGATTTCCTCTTTCACCGCAGCTGGGACATCCCATACGGGGCTCCGGGAATTGCGGCTGGTGCCGGCAGGTTCCCATGGAGCCGGAGACTCATTTCCAGCATTAATTAGGGATTTGACCTCACGTGAGCTGACCTACAGCTTCCTGCCGAGGGGCCGATCTCTGCTCTCGGTGACCTGGACAGGGCCAGGCTGGAGCTGGAGCCGTGTCCGGGCACGTTTAGCTCGGGGAAAGCTTCTTCCAGCACAGGGTGGTCTGGCACTGACCACGCTCGCCACGGAACAGCCACGGCCCCCAGGGCTGCCAGAGCTGCAGGAGGGTTTGGGCAGCGCTCTCAGGGATGCTCAGGGCGGGCTGTGGGCCAGGCCCGGGAGCGGGGCACGGAGGATCCCCGTTTTTCCGCCGCTATTCCCCGACCCCGGGCTGCGCGGGCCGGCTCGCACCGAGCGCCCTCAGCGCCCTCAGCGCCGGCCCGGCCCCGCCCCCTGCGCTCCCCGCCCTTCCCGCCGCGCCTCCTCCAATCAGCGGTGAGGGGCGGGGCCGCCGCGGGGCGCGGGAACCTCCGGGTCGCGCTGCCATTGGCCGGGGCCCGCGCGCGCCGCCATCTTAGCGCGGGAGGCGCGCGGGGGTGAGGGGTGGNGAGGAAGGAGCGGGGAGGGGAGGGAGGAGCGAGGGGAGGAAGAGGAGGGAGGGAGGAAGGAGCGCATCTTCACGGGGTGTGCGCATCCCGGAGCCTCCTGCCCCCTCGGGTCTCCATCAGGGTGGGTGAAGAAATAACAACTTTGTTGTAATGACAGAGCGCTGCGGCTTTATCATTGGAAGGGTGAAGTTTTTAGTTGAGTTTTTGGAGTTTTGGGGCGGTCGTGCCTTGTTTTAATTGCGTTTCTTTGTGGATGGTGCTTCTTCCCCGTGAGGTTGTGCCTTAACCTGCGTCTTTCAGATTTTATCATGTGCAAAGACGAGATCTCTTTCTCTCGGTGTCTCCCTTCAGTTCTGCAGTGACTTTTAAAGCTGTTTTCTTTTTACTTACACACCAGATTTTACAGGTTTCTAGAAATAATTGTCAGAAAAAAAAAAAAGTCCTGATGTAAGCATTAAGCAGCCTGAAAACCTGACAGGTTTCTCAGATTGGCCCTGGACTTAGCACGGTTTGGGTTTTGCAGTGAGGAGCTGATAATTAACGTTTTATGGGATAATTACAACTTTCTTGCAAGGATGTTCCTCACACATGTACAAATTCATCCTGTCAAACCAGGCTTTTCCTGCATTCTGGAGCTCCTCATGAGGAAAACGCTCTTTCAGCTCCTGTATTTTTGTTTCTCTAATTCACAGCAAGTCATTTAAAGTTTACGTGCTAAATTTGAATGTTTTTATAGAAGCTGACCAAAAAATGAAAGCCCTTCATGTTTTTATAAGTGTTCCATAAGCAGAAAACGAGTCATGACTCACTTTGTGTTATAATACAGGATTCTGCTGCTGGGTCAGACCTTGTGGTGGCGTTTTTGCTCTTTAGTTCCTTCACTGTTGTGTTGATTTCCTTGGAGAAAATACACTGCTGTTTGTCAGAAGTTGAAATTTAAGTCAGTTACAACGTGTTTAACCTGTAAATATTGTTTGTTTTCCGTCCTGCCCCTTGCAGTCGCCTGAGTGGTGAAGGAGGCAAAGCCTTCACTGCAGATTTCAGGAAACACTTCCCTCAACTCTGCAAGGTGTTCAAGGTATGGTTTTCCCATTCAGTTCTTACACTTCAATGAACAAAAATGTGTTTTGGTGGGCATTGAAAGACTCAAATTTAAGTGGATTTATAGAGTCACAAAATCTTGAAGGTTGGGAAAAAACCTCTGAGGTCATGGAATCCCATCTTTAATAGGAATGCAGGGTAGTGACAGAGCAGGAAGGATTTATTTTGCAAAATAGATCTTTCTTGTGATGAGGAATTAATGCAGAAAAAATGAAAATGCTGGGTCTTGGATGTGTTCAGGCAGCATCCCACAGTCAAATCTAATCTTCCAGCCAGAAGAGATAGTGTATTGTGGCTGCCTTAGAAACACTTCAGAATTCAGAATATGCAGTAAATGTCAAGGTTTTCTTGGGATTAATGTAAAGGTTGTTCTTAGCCATTTTTTTCTTCTGTTTTAAAAGCTTAAAAACAATTGGAGAGGCAGGTGAGAGAACACAACAGACACAGCCAAAGTGAAAAACTTGGGATGTTTGGGATTTATTTCATTAAAGAGGTTTTACAATGCCTTCAGCACCTCAGATTGTTTTATTGATTTGGTGTGTACAGAATTCAGGGAGGGTTTCCTGCCTGGGTGGATTTTTCACCAAGTGTTTGTTTTTGTCAGCTTCCAGCAGTGCTGGTATTCAGACAATAAACTCAATATTTCTCAGTTACTTTTCTAACCTGAAATTCTGTGGATTTTTTTTTTGTTTGTTTTTTTTTCCTTCCAGGCACACATTTCCAGTCCAAACTTGGAGCTCAGTAATGCAGCATTGCAGGCCTTGGGATTCTGCACTTTTAATTCAAATAACACAGCTGAATTATCTGGTGAGCAAACAAACTGTGACTGTAAATATATACATCAGAGCTCTTTCTTTATCTTTTTCTTAGCATTTATTTTAATTTTGACCAGGTTTTGTCTGTAATATGAGCAGTGTGATCAGTTCATTACATCTTGTACACAAGTATGGTGATGATTTTTCATGCTGTTAACACTAATTCTGTTTTTCTAACTTCTGGTTTCATTAAATGCTTTGGTAGCAATTAGTACAGTAATTAGTTGTGTGGAATTAGTGATCAGAAAAAGATATTCTTGTGGGAAGAGAGTGAAGAACCTGTTTGTAGGATTTGGGGTGTATAGTAGAGCTTTTCCACGTTTCCCAGCTTTTTCTTGGAGATTTTTGTTCCATCACATCATGGAGTGGTTTGAGTTGGAAGAGACCATTAAAGGTCATCCAGTCCAGCCCCAAATATTTCAAATTAATCTAAAGTAATCCAAAATCTTATGACTTGGCATTCCTAGAAAGCGCTAAGTGCCTTTCACAAAAGGTTTTGCTTTTGAGAACTTGAGGCTTTGCCTCAAGGTAAAACCACAGGTTTTTGGTATCAGGGGAGAGGGCGTTTTTCCTGTTTGAAATTGGTTCTTTTGGTTCTTCTCCATTTTTCAGTCCTTTCTGCTTTCCTATTATGTAAAATTTCCCCTGATTTCCTGTGAGAACGAGGCATTTCTTATCATGTCTGTGTGGTATTTTTCTTTCATAACTCATTTTTTGTAACCAGTTGATAAATGACAATTTTATTACAGAATGTCAGGCTCCAGAAATCACAAAGCCCTGAAAACAATGGGGAGTCAAAAAGGGAGGAAAGACAAGCAGCTCCTGTACCTTTGGGTGTACTTTTGACTGGGGGAGAGGAGTGAAAGTGTCCTTCCATTTCTCTGATTGTGAGATCATTCACCCACAGAGTGCAAATTTGCAGTAAATCAGACTTTTTACCCTTGAATTTCAAAGGAACACATCATTTCTCCATCTGTGTTCTTAGTTGGATCTAAGTTCTGTATTAGCCTTATTAATTTTTATGTAATGAGCTACAATTTTACCACCTTTAATAACAAAAACCTCTTGTAAGCTCCAAAATAAATTTATGTCAGTTTATGACCAAAGTGCTGCTAAATTCACTTAAAATCCAAGAAGTTTTGAATAATTAAATACTTAATCTTTAGCTCAGCTGTATTTAACTAAAGCTCTCTTCTAATTTTTTGGGTCCTTATAAAGGTGATACAGATGCACTACATTATTAGCATTTCTATATTAACACATTTTCAGCTTTTTGGCTACTTTAGCAGGGAAGAAACTGCTCCAAACTGATGTTTAAGGCAGTAAATCATTGGGACTTGAATGGATCCTGGGCAAATTGAAGTAAGTATGAGCTGGAGTGTGTTGCAGAGGATTTTTGTGTGCTCTGCTTTCAGGCACTGCCATGCAGGAGCTGCTGGCAGCGGTGAACGGCGTGGCTCTGACATCCTCGGACAAAAACACGCGCACTCGGGCACTTTGGGTCATCTCCAAGCAGGCATTTCCTCCTGAAGTTGTTCAAAAGGAGGTGAGTTCCTTCACTTTCCTCTTTGTGGGCTCGTTTCTCACAGAGAGAGGCCTTCAGAAATGGTGAAAAAGAAGGTGAGTTTCTCATTCCTCGTTTTGGTGCTGTCCCTTCCTAGGGAGGGGAGGTAAATTCTTTGCCGCTCCTCTCTCAGTAGCTTTTGAATCCAAAGGATATTTCCCATCAAATCTGACTGCCAAGTATCAATTCTTGGAAAACCTGAGCTAGAAATTATTGCTTTCCTTGAGGGGAGAGCTGCAATGTGATCAGTTCTATCAGAAAGCAATAAAATATCAGAGGGGAGAAAGGTGATGAATATTCCCGTTTAAAGCAACACCTGGCATTATCCAGACAAAATCCTGGAAAATGAAATGTCACAATTCCAGCTCCTCGTGGAATTATTTATATCTAGATGTCCACTGTGCTGTTCTCTTCTTTCCTCAGGTGTCCAATATCCTCTCCACCCTGGAAACAATCCTGACTAAAGGAGAAGTTCAGTCAGCTGTGGTCGAATATGAAGCACTTAATGTCATTATACGGTGAGTGCTCTGCAATATTCACTTGTCATCCTTTATTTAAGGGGCAAAACTCACCATGCAAAACCACTAAATGTACTAAAGAGACAAACTCTAATGCTCCTTGAGTTGTTTATTGTGCTAAGGATTGTTTTCCTCCAGTGTTGCCCTGGTTTTGACTGGACTAGAGGTGCTTGCTGAGAGCTGTGGCTTGGATTTGGGATGGGAAGGATGCTGATAACAGCAGGGGTGTTTTAGTTACTGCTGAGCAGTGTTTGCTCTGAGTCAGGGACTTGGCAGCTCTCACTCCATCCCTGGGGACACAGGAGCTGGGACAGACATGGATATTCCATGGGATTGTGCCCAGCTGGGAACTGGGGAGCTGCTGGGCAGTGGGTGGGAGCAGCTGCACTGTGCACCACTGCTTTTGTGTATTGGAATTACAAAATATTAATAATAATGTAATCATTCAGATGCAGAAATTAGACAGTATTGCTTTCATTTTTAATGGCTCTTTAGGAATTATTTCCCACCTCTCACCTGTGCTTCCCAAGTCATTTTCAACCACCAAACCAAACTGTGGTTCTCACTTTTTGTTTCCAGTATCTGCCTGCTTGAGAAATTCTCTGCCATTATTTGGGGGTTTATTTAAAAATATCCCCTTGGCAACACGTTTTAGTGCAATGTTTCCTATAACTATTGAAATTCCTGTTTAATTGCAAAAGTGACTTTTTAGGGCCATCACTGTGAGCAAATTGTTCTGCTCAGCAGAAGTAAAAAACTCAAATTGTCTTTACTTAGTGTTAATTTAATTTCTGTATTAGTAAATACATTGAGCTTCTATCTTTACTCTTTTTTAAGTTTTCTCTTAAGCTTTTGGTGTCTGGTTTGAACTGCAAATCCATTTTAAATAGTTCTTATCCTCTGGCTTTAATAAAATGACTTGAAAGACAGAACTTTTCCTTAGTACAGCAAATTGTCCAT
The DNA here is from genome assembly GCA_013396995.1 of Dicaeum eximium. Classification (NCBI taxonomy): domain Eukaryota; kingdom Metazoa; phylum Chordata; class Aves; order Passeriformes; family Dicaeidae; genus Dicaeum; species Dicaeum eximium. The sequence continues at coordinate 443,936 of VWZP01010489.1, forward strand.
AAACTGTAGGGATGGGGATTTGACTTTTCCTGGGGAAAAGGGGGACTTGGCAAAATTCCAGGGTTTCTAGATCCAGGCTAACTTGAATATATGCCAGATATTTCTCTTTCTGCACCTTTTTTTGGTGTGGGTGGGATGATGGAAATGTGTGGAATTTTGTCACAGTGTGCTCTTCCAGTTTGGGAATAGGAGAATAAAATCAGAGCTCTGAGCAGGCCAGTGTTCATGGAGCCTGTCCAAACCTGGCTTGGGATTTTTCCAAAAGCTGCTGGGAGTTGTTCCCAGCTGTGTGGGAGCTGCCTGGGCTCCTGGGAGCTCCCAGGGATGGTCCATGGCCAAACTTTCCTTGGGCATTGTGCATTCCTGTCAGGCTCTCAGCTCCTCTGCCCACGTTGTTGGCATAAAACAGAAAGCTCTCAAGTCAGGCTGTCGTGCTTTGGGAGAGGTTTATCTGAAATAACACTTGAACTTTGCAGTTTTAATACAATTGATTAAAAAAATTGGAATGGTTTCCTGTAAATCCTGGATTGAATTAGAGCATTTATTGATGATACAAAGATAACTTGAGTGCCTGAGCAGTCTGTTGGAGATCTGTAATCCCTAATTTTTTTTTTTTTTAATTTTTGTTTTGGATCCAGCTTAATGGAGCAAACTCCAGCCCAGATGGGAGAAGAGGCTGTGAGGTGGGCAAAGCTGATCCTCCCTCTGGTTGTCCACTCAGCTCACAAAGTGCAGTTAAGAGGTGCCACTGCCCTGGAGATGGGAATGCCACTGCTCCTGCAGAAGCAGCAGGAGGTGGCAGCTGTCACCGAGCACCTGATGACCACAGTGAGTGACAGTGCTGGGCCTTTGGTCAGTGGGGACCCTTCATTTCATTTCCTGTGCGTTGACAGCAGCTTCTTGATGCCAGTGGTTTTAATGGAAAAAATGGAATGTAAATACAGAACCACTGCAGAAAAAGTGCTCAGCAGCAAAGGGGAGGAGAGACAGAATTTGGAGGCCTGAGATTGGAGATGAGGCAGGAAAGCAGAGGATAACTCAGCATTTTCCATGCCTTTAAGAGTCCCCATCCTGTGCAGCAGCAGCCCCTTGGTGGTTTTGATGAAGCTTTTCATGTTCCCCTTCACTTCCAGGGTTGGCCTTACTTGGCTCAGTTATTTTGCCTTATTTTTTGCTGAAAAACACAAAAACCCAGCCAAACAGGGTGGTTGTTTGGGGTCAGGGTGTGTTTTGACTTTAGAGTGGGAGGAAATGGAAATATTTGAAGAAATGGATGTTGCTTTGTTGGTTGCTACTGTCAGAATAAGAGCCATAAATTTCCACTAAAAAGAGAATCAGGTAATAGCAGATGTTGTGGGGTACAGAATAAAATCCTTCTGATGTAGAAACAGCTTGGTTGTGTCCCCAGACATTGGTATGAGTGTGTAGTTTTTAGAATATTTTAAATCTGTTTCTTGTAGAAATTCTGTTTCTTTCTGTCTGCAGAAATTAATTTCTGAACTCCAGAAACTATTTTCCACAAAAAATGAGACCTTCGTGTTAAAACTGTGGCCCCTCTTTGTCAGATTGCTTGGAAAGGTAAGCAGAAAAGCAGCAAACCTTTAGAAAAGGAGCTTTTAACAATGAGAAATCTCTTTTGATTCTGAATTTCTTCCTGCTCAGACCCTGCACCGCAGTGGCAGCTTCATCAACTCCCTGCTGCACCTGGAGGAGCTGGGCTTCCGCAGCGGCTCCCCAGTGGTGAAGAAAATTGCCTTCATTGCATGGAAGAGCCTCGTTGATAATTTTGCTCTAAATCCAGGTAGATTTAAAAAAAAAAAATCTGACCTGACTTGTTTTGCCTGCCTTAATACACAACTGGAAAAAATAATCTGTTAGAGGTCAATGCGTTATTTGTATACCAGTGGATATCCACATGGGGGTGCATAAAAATTCATGCATATGCATGAATTCATGTGTATGCAAAGCTAAAATTAAAGTTTTTGTGTTTCTTTGTTGGTTTCTTTCTTGTTTTTTCTTTTTGAGGCAAGGTGATAGTTTGATCATTTGTTCTATACTGATTTTTCTGCTGGGAATGCTGGAAATAGAATAAAATTAGTAAATTGTGTTTTGTAGTGCTATAATTGATGCAAGCAGCAATGAAATAGAGAATAAAACTTTCTGTATACTTCATTTTGAATGGTGTGGTCTAACTGGAGAAAGGCAACACTTCAGGATTCCAGAGGTGTTAAAAAATAGTTTTAAAGGTGTAACCTGGATCTGGGCAAGTTTTTAGTCTACCCCATGTCAAAACCAATATTTTTTTACTTTGATTGTGCTTCTCTGTTCTGAAGAGAAAACTCAGTGTTTGATTTTTCCTTTCCGTGGAGGAGATGGGACCTAACAGAGCAAGCAAGAGGGAATTTCTGCTGTTTATCACAGAATCCCAAAATGGGTCAGGTTGGGTCCAACCTCCCTTCTCAAGCAGGTTCCACTTGGAATTCAGAAAATTTCATTTCAGTCTTGGTATTGAAAAGAAATACTTGATTTTTGCAGAGTTGTTCGAGGCAATAATTAGAGCAGTAAGAGAATTTGAAAGGTCGGTGGGGTTGAGTTTTGCAAATGACTGTTAATTGAATTTGAACTAAAAGATGTTAGGAAAAAATGTAATGGTTTCATCAAACTTTGCTGAGCTGGGATTTAATAATCTGCATTGCTTAAAATGGACCTTTTTGATCTCCCAGACATCCTGTGCAGTGCCAAGAGGCTGAAACTGCTGATGCAGCCCCTGAGCTCCATCCATGTGAGGACAGAGGCTCTGGCTCTGACCAAGCTGGAGGTCTGGTGGTATTTACTGATGAGGCTGGGGCCTCACCTGCCCTCCAACTTTGAACAGGTAACACAGGGGACAAGAATCTTGATCTGTGCAGCTCAGGCCCCTCTGAGTTCTGGAAAATATTCCTGCTTCATCCCTTTCCCCATCCCTTTCTTTCTTAATCCCTTGTTACTGAACTCAGACTCCCTCAAGGAACCAGTTTGTCCGCGAGTGTGACTTACAGGTGGTGTAGAAGGGATATTTGGGACTCACAGCCCCAAAATATTGGAGAGTCTGTGGGGATGTCCTGTAAGCATCTCTGAAAATCTGCCCTGAGTGCAGCCCTGGATTATAAATGTGTTAAATAAAGGCTCTTTTCTCCTTTGACCAAGGAAGTGTGGGATTGGAAAAGGCTGCCATAGGAAAGCTGATGAAAATACCATAAATATGTAGGAAGATAGAAAGAAAAATGATGCAGGTGTTTCATTTCTAGTCCCATTGTGAGTGGAATGGACCTGTTTCTATTCAACACCTGGATTTCATTAAATTAATCTTCAAGATGGGAGTAAAGGGAGGGAAAAGTATTTTGAGTTAATAAAACATTGTATCCAGCAGGAATTTTGTTTGATTAGGCATTTCTAATTCATTCTAAATAACCAGAAACTGTGATTTGTGACCAGCAGCCCAGTCTGTGATGATTGAAATGAGTTTTTTGTGCCTTGCTGGGATCCCTTTGCAGGTTTGTGTCCCATTAATCCAGAGTACCCTGAGCGTGGATCCTCCTGCTGCATTCCCAGGAACGCCCTCACGCCCAAACAACCCCAGCCTGGGCTCAGCAACCCCTGGGCAGAAATCAGGTACTGAAACATCAACCTGTGCAGGTTTCCAGCTGCATTTCACATGCAGAGACTCATCTCTTCTAGTTTGTCATGTTTCTGCTTTTTCATTTATTTTTAGTGTTCTTGAGTATTTTCGCTGGAGTCCCAGGGTGAATCAAGACTTTGACTTTCATATCAGAAGGTTTATATTATTTATTAAAATGACTCTGTTGTTCAGAAAGATTTGGGCTGTTTCTGCCCAGGTACAGAGCTAGTTTCTTGCTTCTTCAAGCTCTATACAGAAAGTGCAAGAATGCTTACAAATCCCATTGATAACAATTTTTCACATCATTGGCTGACAGAGAGAAAAAAGAGAAAGGTCCCCATCTCCTGTGTGGGAGACAGGGCAGCCAGACACCCATGTCTTTGAAACCACACACACAAAGACTTCTTACAGAAATCTCTGCTTAGAAGTGAGCTTTCCCATGGAAGGAAAAACTCAGCAAGTTTGCATCTAAGAAACTTAAAAAATGTCCGGGTGAACAGTGATTTTTCTGCATGGTCACTGCAGGGGTCATGATTTATACTGGGGAAATTTCAGTCATTATTTAAAGTTTAAAAATAGTGCCAATCACAGTTTGAGGACCAGTTTTTATGTCCTAAATTGTGTTCTCTGTTGCAAGGGAGCTCTGCTTTGAAATCTCATTTTTTCATGTGTGAATCTATGTGCTATTTATATGTGCCCCTTTATTTCTGTAGCATTTTTAGTTTCTGCCTGAACAACAGAGAGCCTTGGAATGATTTGGGTTGGAAAGGACCTTAAAGCTCATCCAGGGACACCTCCCACTCTCCCAGGTTGCTCCAAGCCCTGTCCAGGCTGGCACCCCACCCACCCTCCCAGCCAGGAATCCCTTCCCAGTATCCCATCTAACCCTGCCCAGTGCTGATGGTCCATCAGGGATTTTAATACTTCAACCACGTGTGAAACCCCATCTATTTGAGCTTTATATGTGAATATCCAAGAAGGAACTCCTGGTTTTAATTCCCTTTCTGGAAGCCTGGCATCCATGGCTTGTGCCATTCTATTCTGCTGTAATTAACCTCAGGGATCCTGGATTTGGGGAGTTCCCTGTGTTCCCTTCTTGAAGCTCATCTTAGTCCTGTGAGATCACAGCTGAGTTGGCCAAAATATTTTGCCATATATTAATTATAATACAGTATAATAAAGAATATAATATTAATTATTATATCAATATTAATACCTCTTAAATTTGTGTTCCAGGTGACAATTTCCAGTGGCAACTGTTTTGTAGCAGCACATTTATACAAGTGTTCAGTGGCTGTGTAACCACAGATCCATGGAGATTTGTGTGGCCAAAATAAAATTTGGTGTCCCAGAATTGACACCAAATTGGAAAAATATGGCTGTGCTGGCAAACCTCACTTACCTGAGAAGCCTGGCTGTCAGAGGTGCCTGTCAGCCAGCACCACTCCATGATTTGTCCTTTCCCTGAGGAATTTGGGGCTTTTCCCTGAGATGTGAGACACTGATTTCTGTCCCCTCCTGTTGGATTCATCCCTTTTCTGACCCAGAGATGGGGCAACTGAAAGGCATTTGAAACACTTTTATTCCATTTCTCATGTGAAGGGTGAGACAATACAGAGGTTATAATTCCCATTATTACAGTCAGAAGCCAACTATTCCCTAATTACAGTACACTGTAACCATTTCCTGGCCTGTCAGCTTTTGCCACACCATGCTGTAAATGCCTTAAAGCCAATCATCTGAAATTACCCCTGTGGGTTCTGTTAGAGTGCATCTTTCACAGTTCTGTTTCTCCAAAGTATCCAGTCTGATTTGCAAGGCCATCCTTCACTTGTTCCCAGCTCCATTTCTCTCTCAGCAAAGCCTTTCCTATTCCATGGCATTTCTAAGGCAGCATTTCTGATCTCAGGGTTTGCACACAGATCCATCCTGTGTGAGCCTCTGCCAGGCTCTGAGAACTCTCCACAAATCCATTTCCCATATTTCCCCTTCTCTCTTGAATGGAAAGAACTTTTCTGATGGTTTTGTTCCTTGCTTGTCCTGCACAGTGAAGGACACAAGACACTGTTACTATAACAATCCATGTATAGAAACTTATTTTACAAAATTTGTTTATCTAAGGTGTAAAACTTGATTTTTTCAACAAACACATAACTATGTATACCTCCTGTCAAGCTTTAAAAATTCTCTACAAATCCATTTCCCCCTCTCAAGTAGAAAGAAACTTTCCTGATGGTTTTGTTCATTGTCATGCACAGTGAAGTACACAAGGCATCAATGTATATAAACTTACTTTGTGAAGTTCTTTTAGCTAAGTTGTAAAACTCTGTTTTCAACAAACACATACTATGTTAACCTCCTGTCAAGCTTTAAAAACACTCTAAAACTCCATTTCCCACTTTTCCCTTTCTCTTTTGAATGGAAAAAAACTTTCCTGATGTTTTTGTTCATTGCTTGTTGTGCACAGTGAAGGACACAAGGCATCAATGTATATTAACTTATTTTACAAAGTTCCTTCAGCTAAGGTGTAAAACTTGATTTTTTCAACAAGTACATACTATGTAAACCTCATAGCTTTAAATACATCAAGCTTTAAATACTCTACAAATCCATTTCCCTTTCTCTTTTGAATGGAAAAAAACTTTCCTGATGGTTTTGTTGGTTGCTCGTCATACACAGTGAAGTACACAAGGCATCAAAGCATATAAACTTTGCAAAGTTCTTTCAGCCAAGGTGTAAAACTTGATTTTTTAAACAAATACATACTATGTAAACCTCATATCAAGCTTTAAATACTCTACAAATCCATTTCCCTTTCTCTTTTGAATGGAAAGAACTTTTCTGATGGTTTTGTTCCTTGTTTGTTGTGCACAGTGAAGTACACAAGGCACTGTTACTAACACTGTTACTATAACAATATATATATATAAACATAGCTTATTTGTAAAATAAGGTGTCAAACTTTCAGCTAAGGTGTAAAACTCGATTTTTTTCAATAAATACATATTATATAAACCTCCAATCAAGCTTTAAAAATTCTCTCCAAGCCCACCTCCCACACCTGGCTGCCAGAGGTGCTTGCCAGCCAGCACCACTCCACGATTTGCCCTTTTCCTGGGGAATTTGGGGCTTTTCCCTGGGATGTGAGCACTGATTTGTGTCCCCTCCCCAGGTGCTTTCCAGCTGATGAGCCCAGGCACGCCCAGGATGGCCCTGAGCAGCAGCACAGCAGGAGTGGTGCTCTCCCCTTCCATCCAGCTCCTGGGCATTGAGATGCTGCTCCACTTCCTCATGGGACCACAAGTCGTGGATTTTGCCAAACAAAACAAGCTCGTGCTTAGTTTAGGTACATCAGTTTTACATATATGCATATATATATTTAATTTTAAAAAAATATATCTGCATAATCTCTAGTCTTGTCTGTTGGAATGAAATGATTCAAACTTCTAAGTGTTGTCGTCCTTCAGATATTTTTTATGTTAAAAATGCTGTAAATACACAAATGCTTGATTATTTTTAAGGCTTGTTTTCCCAGTAAACTGCACAGTAACAGGTTTATGGAATGTGTTTTTTTTGTTCTTGTAGAGCCTCTCCAGTACCCACTGATCAGTAGCCCTTCTTTTTTTTGTAAGCATGCCAGCACTCTGATAAATGCTGTTCAGGATGGCTTTATTGCAATTGGAAAAGAAGTTCCTGGTAAGAATTCAGTGATGAAATTCAAACATTTTCTGGGAAATCAAGTGGGCAGGGGAAACATAAGAAATCAGCACTTTGTGTGATATCCTGAAATTTGAGTTTTGGCTTAAGTCAAAATCTGTCCTTTAACAGAGTTTGTGTTTCAGCTGCAGTTTTGTTGAATGTTTTTATTGCAAACTGAATAAAACCATTGTTACCTTGCAGATTGTTTGCTGAATGTTATCTGGAAGGACATAAATGGATATGTAAAAACAGCAATTGAAGCAGGTAAAAAGGGGCATTTTCTTTAATTTGGCATCGCTCACCAGTCTGAGGGGGTTTATTTTTAAACTAGACCAGAAATTGCTGAAGTTTCATTGCTTGGGTTTAGTCTGAATCAATAATTCTGTTTGATTTTAAAGTAATTTCAAAAGAAAAACAACCCCTCCTCAGGTCTTTACTATTGAGGAATGGAGGCAAAAATTATTTGACTTTTTTTTTTCCTTCATTGAAATTCCATAGTGAACTGTAGTGTCTGCAGATGTATAAAAGTTGTTCCCTATTTTAAAAATGTCCTTTATCCAAGGAAAGTCCAGAATATTCTTAATAATGCAAACTTTAGTACTGAAAACCAAACAGAAAATGAAGAAGCATTCTTTGGATGAATACAAAATTCCAAAACTTCAATGTATCAAAATCCAAATCCATAATGAAACAAAGGCGTTTCCATTTCCTAATTAAACTTGGAGGTTTTATTGAAACTTTGCAATTTCATTTCTGTTATGAGCAGAATTGGTACCTGAATCTCTGAAGGATTTGGTGAATTTTTACAGATTTACACAGAATTATTTTACTTTTGCACTAAAAGTTTGAGTGATGCCCATTCTCCTCTTGAGTGGAAATGTTCTTTATTCCAGGAAATAAGAAAGAGAAGCAAGGCTCAGAAATCCTGACCATGTTACTCCAGGCCTTAAAAAACATTGTGAGATCAAATTCTCTGCCTGTGCAGAAAATACTGGTAAGTTTTTCTTAAAAAGCATTTTCAGATTTAGCAGCAGAATTGGGGGCATGGTTCTCCTGTGCTGAAAAAACACTTTGGAGGGTTTTTTTTGTTTTTAACTAAAGGGAATTGTTTTAATTTTGATTTTATTTGTGTTTTTGGGGTTTTTTGTATTTTTAGTAAATTTTAAAAAATTATTTGTATTTTATTTTTGATTATTTATTTGTATTTATTTATTTTGTATTTTGTTTTTATTTGTGTTTTTTATATTTGTAATTTATTTGTATTTCTTACATTTTGCTTAAATTATTTGAACCCTCTGAGAAAATCTATTTAAATGTCTTTTTTTTTGTCTCTTCTCCTACTCAGTCTCTCATTGATATCACTGTCAAGGAGTTGCCTCCAAAAGTTTTGGGATCCCCAGCTTATCAGGTTGCTGACATGGATCTTCTAAATGTAAGTCTGAATTAATTCTGGGACCTCATTAATGCTGAAAGGAATTGGGAAGTGAAATTGTTTCGTGTTCCAGAGTGCAGACTTTGTCTGCAGGCCTCACTCCTCAGGAGTAATTTAACTGTCTCTAATTAATGAAATTACTGCAGAGAAAGGGCTGATAATCATTAGGGAACATCATGGTCTATGTGCTGCATCAGGAGGGAGGAATAGATAATAAAATATTGAGAAAATAATCACACAAAGGCTGAAAGGCTGCTGAATTTTGGGGACAACTTTTAATATTTTTCTATTTTTATATATCTTATATAATACAAATTATAATACTGTAATATAATTTTAATATATTTTAATATAATATTTTAATAATTGTGAATTTCTGGCTCTGAGTTCAGTACAATCTAGAAATACTTGTGGAAGTGAGGCAGCCATTTCATTTGATCAATGAATTTTATTGATCAATTCATTTGATCAATGTTGTTTTAACATTCAATTAATTTATTATTAATCATTTCATTTGATCAAGCTCAGATTTGAATTTAATCAGATGATCAATGCTGATCATTTGATCAATGTTGTTTTCAACAAAAAGTTTCATTTGATTTTCATTCGATCAGTGTTGTTTTAACATTCAATTAATTCATCATTAATAATTTCATTTGACTTGATCAGATTTGAATTTGANTTGTATTTTTGGTTTTTTTTGTATTTTTAGTAAATTTTAAAAAATTATTTGTATTTTATTTTTTATTATTTATTTGTATTTATTTATTTTGTGTTTTGTTTTTATTTGTGTTTTTTATATTTGTAATTTATTTGTATTTCTTACATTTTGCTTAAATTATTTGAACCCTCTGAGAAAATCTATTTAAATGTCTTTTTTTTTGTCTCTTCTCCTACTCAGTCTCTCATTGATATCACTGTCAAGGAGTTGCCTCCAAAAGTTTTGGGATCCCCAGCTTATCAGGTTGCTGACATGGATCTTCTAAATGTAAGTCTGAATTAATTCTGGGACCTCATTAATGCTGAAAGGAATTGGGAAGTGAAATTGTTTCGTGTTCCAGAGTGCAGACTTTGTCTGCAGGCCTCACTCCTCAGGAGTAATTTAACTGTCTCTAATTAATGAAATTACTGCAGAGAAAGGGCTGATAATCATTAGGGAACATCATGGTCTGTGTGCTGCATCAGGAGGGAGGAATAGATAATAAAATATTGAGAAAATAATCACACAAAGGCTGAAAGGCTGCTGAATTTTGGGGACAACTTTTAATATTTTTCTATTTTTATATATCTTATATAATACAAATTATAATACTGTAATATAATTTTAATATATTTTAATATAATATTTTAATAATTGTGAATTTCTGGCTCTGAGTTCAGTACAATCTAGAAATACTTGTGGAAGTGAGGCAGCCATTTCATTTGATCAATGAATTTTATTGATCAATTCATTTGATCAATGTTGTTTTAACATTCAATTAATTTATTATTAATCATTTCATTTGATCAAGCTCAGATTTGAATTTAATCAGATGATCAATGCTGATCATTTGATCAATGTTGTTTTCAACAAAAAGTTTCATTTGATTTTCATTCGATCAGTGTTGTTTTAACATTCAATTAATTCATCATTAATAATTTCATTTGACTTGATCAGATTTGAATTTGATCAACTCAAATGCTCAGTGTTGATTATTTGATCCATGTTGTTTTCAAAAAAAAATTTCACTTGATTTTCATTTGATCACTTGTTTACAAAAAAATATTTCATTTGATTTTCATTTGATCCATGTTGTTTCCAACAAAAAAATTAATTTGATTTTCATTTGATCCATGTTCTAACCTCTTCAATTTCTCTTCCCAGGGAACTCCAGCTCTGTTCCTGATCCAGCTGCCTTTCCATAATAACCTCTTGGAGAGCTGTGTGCCAGATGAGAGGTACCTTTGAGCATCCCTTACAAACCACCGCACCTTTTTTCCTTTCCCTTCTTTTCCCCCCTGATTTCAGCTGGAAAACACCACCCCCTGAGCTGTGGGTTTTCCTCCCCAGGTTCTTTGGGATGCTGGAAGCCCTGGTGGGGTTTGCCCTGTCTGGCCCCACCTCAGCGCTGGCATTCAGCGAGTCTGTGCTGGGCGTGGTGGCGCAGAGCGCGCAGCAGCTGGGCAGCGAGGAGCACCTCTGCAGGGTGTGGGCCATCGTTGTTCATCCTCTCACTGAGTGGATTAATCAGGTAATTCACTCCTCCAGCAGGGAATTGGCCTCTATTCCCCACCCCCAGAACCCCACGGGAGAACTTGGCCGAGCATTTATCTGAATTTTTTTTTTTGTTAGGAATTCCGCGTCTTAAAGTGATACTGAAATTAGATAGCTTGGTATAATCCTGCTGGTAAAAATCATGGGAAGCTTCCCTCCAGCAGCTCTTAACTTTGAAATACCATGCTTGGTTTGCTTGGTGTGAAAATAAAATCAACCCCAGATTGGGATGTTCAGGATGTAATTAGGCCAGAGTTTTACTCATATTAGACATTTTTAGTGTAAAACGTTAGACACTTTACATTTTTACATTTTACATTTTTAGTATTATAAATTACAATATTTAACAATATTTTAATATTTAAGAAATTTAGCAGCTTATTTACTAGAAATACATTGATTGTAATGTAGGAGTTGATGAATGAATTAATCCTCATGAGATGTAAAAATCATAGAATTTTTGAAGAGAGTTTTAGGTGCTGTGACTGTTTACAGCAGCATGGACACAGGGAATGGCTTCCCACTGCCAGAGGGCAGGGATGGATGGGATATTGCACTGGAATTCCCAGAGGAGCTTTGCCTTCCTGAAATCTGTATTATTGATCAGCAAATGTAAAATTTGGTGTCCAGGAAGTCAAATGTCCATGAAGGTGATTCCTGCTTCAAGTTCCCTTATCCAGATTTTCAGAGTGCTCAGTGAGGCAATGCTGTGGCCAGGTCAGAGCCTGATCCCAAACTGCAGCAACAAGGACTGACCTCAGAATTAATTCCAACCTCATTAACAACAGCCTAATGAACACCCATTTCCTCCTGGTCCTTTGCTGTGAGATCTTTTTGCCTCTCCATGCCTTGAGCACCCCTGGGAGTGTCCCAGGCCAGGCTGGAGCAGCCTGGGGTAGTGGGAGGGGTGGAATGGGATGAGTGGGGCTGGAATGGGATGAGTTTTAAGGTCCCTTCCAACCCAGCCCATTCCAGGGTTCTCTAAGTGTGGTCATCACTCAGTGCAGCTGAAATAAATGAGAATCTCATCAGACATTTCCTAGATTATTTCATTCTTGGGATGTGTTTGGGCATTTAGAAACAGCTTTTTGCCCTTTGCTAGCAGGATCCTCCTGAGCTCTTGAAAGAGGAGAATATTTGATTTCAAACTGTGTTTATTACAGTGAATCTGGAACAGCTTTATTTGCCATCCCAGTTTTGCAGCTTCAGTAATGTCCTGGTTTGAGACAGAATCTGGGAGGAGACTTCCCCAAGGGGTCTCTTCTAAAAAAGCAGATTTTAGCAGTTCTTCTCCCAGCTGGTGTTTGGGAGGTAGTCTCCTTGGAGAAGAGTGGAAAAAACTGTTTATTTAACAAGCAAAATATTCACAAGTATGAAAAAAAATGAATAATATTAAACCATAAAACTCTTTTTTGTTGCAGAATAATGAGGTGAACCAGGGGGATGCTCTGGAACACAACTTCAGTGCTGTGTACAGTGCTTTGCTGCTGCCAGTATCCCACATTTTCCCCACTCAGGGATTCCCACAGGTAACAAATGAATCAAATTCAATAACTCAATCAAATTAGTTTAAAACTGGGATTTATAAAACCTCTGAACTCCCAGAGCTGGCTTTGGGTTCAGCCAGCTGGGTTTTGGGTGCACTACACCACCTACATCCTACCACGGATTTCAAACCCTCAACCTCCAACTCAAAACCCTGAAGAATTCCCTAGGTTTTAACAGGAGAAGAAAACATAAACCAAGTTTTTCTCTGTGCACAGATACTGATGTTTATCTCCTTTTTCTGCCTGTTGTTAAAGCCAAGCCTGAAATCCTTGCTGCGCTCGTGGTCAGACCTGTACCGAGCCTTCGCTCGCTGCGCTGCTCTGGTGGCAACAGCAGAAGAAAACCTGTGCTGTGAAGAGCTTTGTGCCAAAATAATAGCTGGGCTAGAAGGTGAAACTCCAGTAGTGAGTATAAAACACATCATTCAGCAGATCTCTTTTAAATTAGATACAAAATCAGGTTTTGTACATTCCGGTGTAGTGGTTTCTGTCACCTGGAGTGGTCTGGGTGACACTTGGAGCTTTAAGAATTCTTTTTGCTGACAGGAGTTGGTAGGGAAATGAAAAAGGGGAATAAAATAAGTATAAAGCTTAAATATTCAAATAGTTAAGCAGATCTTAAATTTGGCTTCTGATTAATAATGATGGTTAATGAGTGTCATTGTGGTGGTAAATGGGATTTCTCCAGGTGAAATGTGTTGATAAATCTCACAAACCCAGGCACTGCAGTTAGGAAGGAGGAACGCAGGACCATCAGCCTTGTACATTAAATGTAAGGATTTTACTCCTAAAGCTGTATAAAACAGAAAGATTTTGAAGGAATCAGTGGTTTTGTTACCTCAATTGTCTATTCCCAAACTCACACCACAAGGGAAGGGGGATGAACATTTAGTTTGGGATGTAAAATCCTTCATGCCTCTGAAGTTCACTTTGGAAAAAATGCTGTGAAAGAAACAAAAAAATGGAATTTAAGAACCTGGAATTGAGAGGATTGCATCATCATAACCTGCCTTGGATGCTGCTGTATCCTGATAAATAAATAAGTGATAAATATCACTTTTAAAAATCAGTAATTACTAAACAAGCCAAAGTGAAACAACTGAGAAGTTCAGTGTGAAGTTACATTGAAACTTCTTTTAGCTCACAATATCAGTGTTCCTTTCAAAGCAAGTTTGGCCTTATTTAGGAAAGTTTGGATGGATTGAGAGGGGAAAAGAAAAGCAACTTTGATCATCTTTTTCTATGCACTAAAAATTCTTTGTGCTTTGACTGTTAATGGCAACTTAATTGTTGTGCCTGTAATGACTTTTCTGGCAGCCAGGCTTTGTCCTTGAGCACACAATGACCTTGAACCTTGATTTTACTGATTTATCCTAAATGTGACCCATTCTCCCAGCTGCCTGCCACTGTTTGCTGCTTTAGACACCATTTGTGTCTTAATTATTAGGATGGGAAGCTCATCCTCAGTGTAAATGTGGATTTAAAATGGAATTTGATCAGTCTGAGCTGATCATGCAGAACAACTTCACCCACCTTTAATTAAAAGTTGTTTCTTTGCTGTCCTGAGCACCCAGCGTGGTTTTTTCTGTCGTTGTTGCTCTTCTCCTGCTGGATTTTTGGTTCTCCTCATGGAGTTCTGGTTTCTCCTGATGGATTTCCGGTTCTCCTGATGGATTTCTGGGTTCTCCTGATGGAGTTCTGTTTCTCCTGATTGATCTCTGGTTTCTCCTGATGGATTTCTGGGTTCTCCTGATGGATTTCTGATTTCTGTTTGATTTCTGGTTTCTCCTGATGGATTTCTGGTTCTCCTGATGGATTTCTGGGTTCTCCTGGTGGATTTCTGGTTCTCCTGCCTGATTTCCTGCTGATCTGTGTTTCCTCCTCAGGTGTTCTCCATGCTGGAAGGTCTCACCCACCTCGTGTCAGTCATGGTTGACTGCATCAACTTTGCTCCCTATGGCACTAAATTCCAGCCCAAAAACAGATGTAAGGAAATTCTTCAATTTTGGGGTTTCTGGGTGTGGCTTTAAGAGTTGGTTAAAAATCAGAGTTTCTAGCAGAAGACAGAGGGTCACTGTATATAAAATATTCTTTGTTTTGTTTCCTGTTCCCACTTAAACTGCTACAGCTGAAGAAATAATTTCCAAAAAAAGCATAATTGAGTAAAAAAGTAGTTCAAATTTCTCTGCCCCATGGGAATTTGTTAAAATAGTAAAATGCAGTGTTGGGCTGCTGAAGGAATTAAATTGGAAATGTTGGAATTAATTGGAAATGTTGATGAGGAAAAACGTAATGTCAACTTCACTTCCAAGTAAATAAACTAATAAAAATTCATATTTTTCCTTCCCTCCTGTTTGTGTATCAGGTGGTATCTGAGGAGTGGTTGTTTATATTCAAGTAGGCATTAAAGCCTCAAAAGCAGAGTCTGACCAGGCAGAAATGCAAATAAGAAGAATAGAAATCAGATAAAATTATGCATTAAAAATGTGTTTAAGTTGTTACATCAATTTTTAAACTATTTATATATAAATCTAGTTTGGGAATCAAAGTTCTGCCTCTCATGTAGACTTGATATTCAGCTGTCTTTTCACACTGGTTAAGGACAAAAATCAAATTTTTAATTGAGTTTTTGAATCTCAGCTCCCCAGACACCCACAGACTGGGCTAAGAAGAAAAAGGAGCCCCTTGGCAAACTCTCCTCTCTCTTCAAGCTCCTGCTGATGCTCCTGAACTCCTTCCATGAGTTCAGCTCCCAGGAAATCCACACAGAGTCCCTGCTGTGCCTGGGCCCTCCCCTGCTGGCTGCCCTGCACACCATCATCAGCCACATCTCGCTGCCTTCACTCCTTGGCACCACTTTGGCCATTTTTTCCAAGCCCTTGGCAGTGTTTTATGAAAAAACCAGGTGAGAGTTGGAAGGATGGGTGGGAATTGGGGCTGGGAAAACTCTGCAGTTGTGTGGGGTGGAGCTCAGGGTTTGCAGGGCTTGACAAAAGCTCCAGATTTCAAATTTTGGTCTCTTCAGAGTGACTCTGCTGGCATCTCTGCAAGGCTCAAAAGTTCACTTTCCATCTGCTGGTAATTTGTCCTGCAGTGAAGATACTCAGTTATAGAAATTTAGTGTTTTCTAGCAGCCACTGCATAAAACTTTCTAGGAAATTCATGATAATTACTTGATGTACACTGAAACCCTGGAAGTTTTTACTGAGAAAAACTTGGCTCAGTCCTTTTTTCCTGAGCATTGTTTTCCTTGGATATCTTCATAAAAATGGAAAAGTTTCTTTTCTGAACATTATTTTTTTAAGATTTACTCCTGAAAAAGGAGAAGTTGGATAAATATTTTTGAAGGAAGACATGTGGAAGCAAATAAAAATTTGGGAACCTCTTCAGCTTGGAGGTCACAGGCATAAAATGAGTTACTAATTGCAGTTTCCTCACATTTTTCTGGTTAATTGTACCTAAGGATTTTTTGTACATGGAATTTATTTATTTATTTAGCTTATATGGAATTGTTTAGTTTATGGAATTGCTCAGTGGTACTTTAGCTTTTTAATGCAAATATTTATGGAGCCTGGGAAATGTGCTTAAGGAGAGCATTAAGAGTTCAATTAGAAGTTAATTTATAAGAAAAGCTTTAATTTTATGTTTGTACCAATTACCACTGACTTTCCCATTAATTTCTCCTAAAGTATCCATGGAATTGAAGGGATAATCTGGGAAAATCCATCAGGAAATGGTTTAATCCCCAACTGGGGCTCATTTCACAAAATGATTCCATCAAGTTCCTCACTAAAAGGAGTGTGCAGTGCTGGAATTTATTATCTGTTGTATTTTTATGCTTGGGATAAATGAGACAGCAAAATAGAAATTAATTGAATTTGTTTTGGCAGGCTCCCTGAGGTACCCAAAGTCTACAGCAATCTGAACAACAAGGTAAATTTGCTGCAGAAATCACTGGGGTGGGGGAGATGTGGAACAGCAGAGTTTTGCCATTTATTCTGTATTAAAATACTAAAGATGTGATAAGGGTAGAGATTTAATTTTTAAATTCTTTATTCTGGAGGGGAGGAGCACTCAGCTCTTGGACTTACGTGTGATGTGACATTTCGGGCTGTAAAAATAAAGTCAAAAATAAACTTACAGTTCAAGTATTGCAGATTTGAGCTGCCATTTTTGATTGCAAACCTCTGTGTTTTGTTCTCCCTGAGCTGGAGAAGCTGCTGGCAGAGATCCTGCAGTGCCTGCAGTGCCACTGCCCGGGCTCCTGTGACTCTGAGCTCCTGCAGCAGCTCAGCCCCGTGCTCTGCGTGGCCTTCCAGCACCGCAGCAAACAGATCCGCCAGCAGAGCGCCCAGCTCTGGAACTGCACCTTTGCCAAGGCCTCCTCGCTCTCCTACCCCGAGCAGCTCAAGTAAGAACCACGTTTTTATTATTTCTGTCCACTCAGGAAGAGCTCCCAGCTGTGTTGTGCCGTTCTGATCCCTGGTGCCAGCTCTGGGGACGTTTTTATTGCCAGCTGCTGCTCTTCTTCTGCACCTTTTCCCCTCCCATAAATCCCAAATGCTTTTTTGTTTCCTTGAGCAGGTCTGTGTTAAGCCAAGCCAAAAAGAAAATCCCTCTGCTGCTGCCTGGTTTTGAAAGCATTGAGATGTCTGAGGAGTGCAGTGGCCCCTTCTCTGATATGGTAAATATTTTGTGGGAATGGTTCAGCAGGGAGTGAAAGGTCACTTGGGATTTTTAATCTGATTCACCTGCAGTGGTTTCATGTTCAGAATGATAAACTGGGCTGGGTTAGCAGTGTCAAAAGACCCAGCTGGTTCTTACCACTTCCTGCATTGTAAATTTTGGGTTCTGGGAACTTATTTGAAATGATTAATTTTTTAATTCGTTCTCTACGTAATTTAGAGGAAATCTGTGAGTGTGGGATGGTTTTATTCTAAAAATGGGTTTGTGAGCTTGGAGTTTCTTCCCACAGTGCATTCAGTGTGGTTTTGTGTGAACAGATGGAGAATTCCCAGCTGGATGCAAAGATCAGTGGGATGGAGGTGAAGGTGGGACAGAAACGAGATTCAATATTGGCACAGAAGAGTGAAGCCAGAAATGATGGCAAAGACAAGTCCAGCAGTGTGCAAGCAACACCTGCAAAGGTAAAGTGCTCCCAGAGAGGTGTCTTGGAATCAAATCCAGGATCTTCAGGACTTTGGCAATGCTGAAATACCTTTTTTTTTTTTCCAATTTAGGCTGCCCAGCACAGTCTGATTGAATATTCCTTTGAGAATTCCTGTCAGAATTCTCTGCTGAGTTTTGGGGAGGGGTCAGGCTGGGTGGGAGGGTGGCAGAAAAAAACCTCAGTCCTCACTCTGGATGGAGGTTTTGCCAGGTTTGGGTTTTGGTGGGCTTTGGGGTTAGCAGATCCCTCACAGACATAGGTCATGTCCTTTAGGAACTCCTGATTTTCAGTTCCTCTCTTGTTCCTAACCCAGGATTTGGGGTTTTTTATCTTTCTGCAGTTAAAACTAGAATTTTCATCTCCTAAGACAACAAGTGAGACACTTCTGGAAGAGGAGAAATCTGCTGATTTTGTGTTTATTCCTCCAGAAACAAAACCAAGAATATTGACAGAACATCAGAAAGAAGTGTTTAGGTCAAAGAGGTCTGTCATTTACTATTTAATCTTAATGTGAAATGTCATTCCTTGAGTAGCTGAGCTTGACTTAACTTCAATTCCTCTTTTTAAGAACACCACAGGTAATTGAGTCTTGTTCTTCCATCCAAGTTATGAAGTTTAAAGCCAAGAGAGTTCTTTGCTTTGCTGTTTTAAAGCAACCAAATTATTCTTGCAGTTGCGTTTCCTCTTCAGCTTAAATACACTCTCTCTAGCCTGGAGTTTGAGAATTTGGACTTGCAGTGTGAAATAAAAGATGTCATTTTTCCTAAATCATGGATATGAAAGAATTGGCTAAAACAATCTGAGGAGAGGATTTCTTGAGTCAGCAGCATGTCAGGACTTAGGATATTCCCAAGATTCATCTTAATTGCAAAAGAATCTTTAGAATGATCTCTTTTTAATGTGAGAAAACAAAATTGGTGAGTTCTCTGTGCTTAGGCAGCAAAAGCAGGGTAAGCAGGACTTGGGTGGCAGGAGCTCCTCTGGGTTTGGTGAATTGATTGCAGAGTGGGATCTCAGTCACAGCTTTTATTCCCCAAAAATAAAGATCTAATGCAGCTGAAAAGAATAGCCTTGAAATAAGGAGATGATAAATTCCAAAGAAGAGTCTGACTCCCATTCCTGGTGTTGTTGCAGAGCTGATATTCCTGCCATGTACAACAACCTGGATGCATCCCAGGACACCACCTCATTTTCCCAGTACAGCCAGAGCCAGAAGGATTCTTTGTAAGTAGAAGTGCCCAGTTGTGGTCATTTAAGGGTTCTCCTTTTGCAACAACACTGACTGCAGTAATTCTCTTTTAGGGAAATACCACCTTTACTAGAAAATGCCAAAGAAGACACTGCAAACCAAGCTCAGGTAATTTCCCATTGTCTGATGCTGATTAAAACCAGAGTTTCTACCAAACATGAGAGGTTTTGTGGTTTGTTTTCCATTCTCAGCACCAGGTGAGAGAAAATTTACCACCATTGCAGTGCTGTGTTCTGCTTTGTACTATTTCATTCCTGACAGGCCCAGTCATTGGGTGTTTGATTTCAGAATGGGAGGATTTATGTGAGCAGTTTCTGATCACCCATGTGCCTGTGCTGCCACGATATTTTTTTGGGGTAAAGATTGTAAATCCTAAATTCCTTTTGGGGAGGAATTGGCTGAACAGCTGCTGTGCTAACTGTAGTGCTAGTCAGGCCAGGTGAAATACAGCAAAACTTCAAACATTTTTGGAGTTCTTTGTTTTGGGATTAAATGGTTTTTTAAAAGTGTCTTTTATAACTATAATATGGCACAGATAATAAGTAATTTGGAGGAAGGGTGGTTGGAAAAACCTTGTGGTCTGTTGTTTTCTATTGCACCAGAAGTGGAGTTGACTGTTGTATTATATTCATAGGACAAGTACAACTATTTCATTTGATGCCCAGGACAAATCTTCTGCTGTTGATGTTTTTGGGACAGGAGGAGCACACGGGGAGTGAGGGCTGTCACTCAGAGGAGAGCCCAGCCTGCAGCAGCGAGGGGGAGGCCAAAAATGAGACAGCTGAGATGGTCCCAGAGGAAACATCCATTGGAGAGGGATTGGAGCCAAATTCTGTGGAAGCAGCTTCTCAGGAGGTCTCAGCAGGGAAGGAGGACACCTCAAATGTCTCCAGCAGCTCCAGTGACATCATCTCTGGCACCCCCCAGCCCGTGAGCCGGCGCCAGTCCTTCATCACCCTGGAGAAATTTGGGGCTGCAGAGAGCAAACCCTTGAGCCCAGCCCCACTGAGCTCTGTGGTGGAGCTGGCTGGGAGTGCTCCTGAGGCAGCCACGCAGGAGAGCACCGGTGGCAGCAAGGCTGGTGCCAAAGCTGAGAAATGTGGAGAGGAAGAGAAGAGCGCTCCGAAACGCGAGCCCGAGGCGGGGGCCGGGCCCCTCCGCAGGGTGACGCGCAGGCAGAGCAGGATGGAGCTGCAGGGGAGCAAAGCCAAGCTCCTGAGCAGGTCAGAGGAGTCCCTGGCCCCTGACAGCCTGGAAAGCAGTGCTGAGCTGGGCTCTGCAGTGGAGGATGTGGAGCAGGTCCTGCTGAGCCAGGCCCAGGCTCTGCACTCCTCGGAACCGGACAGCCAGAGAGCCGAGGATGCCATCGCAGAGAGGGAAAAGGCCCAGGGGCTGGACACGGACTCGAAAGAAAACACCCCCCCAGACAGCAGCAGCTGCTCTGAGCAGGCCCCAGGGGATGACAGCCAGGTGTCACAAGTGTCCTCTCAGCAGAAACAGCTCCGGCGTTCCTCCAGGAGACGCTCCGAGACTGCCGAGAGCTCCTCGGGGAGCCAGGACAAGGAGGATGGGCTCCCAAAGAGAGACAGGAGGAAAGAGGAGGAGAAAGCTGGGCAGAAGAAGCTGTCCCAGGGGAAAGGTGATGGATCCCAAAAGCAGAAAGGGAAAACAACAGAAAACACAAAAGAGAGCAGCCAGCCTGAGAGAGGGGCAGAGGACTGGAGCTCCAAGGACTCCCCTGCCTGCAGGGGCCTGGATGAGGAGGGCAGCAGAGGGGGCAGGAGGGCAGAGGATCCCCCCAGGGCAGAGGGGGAAGGGCAGGGCAGCCTCAGCTCAGCAGGGCAGAAGGTGGAACGCCCACGGTACCACACCAGGAGATCTTCCCAAGGTTTGCTGGCCAGCATAGAAAACTCTGAGGCTGACAGCTCTGAGGGCAAGGAGGAGAGCACAAAGAAGAAAAACAAACAGGAGGAGAAGCAAAGCAGCACAGGGGACTGTTCACCAGCAGCAAATGTTGCAGATGCTGAGCCCTCCTCTTTGCAAAGCCCTGAGTGTCAGAACAAGAGAAGCAAAAGGGTGAAAAAAATCAAGAGCTGTGATTGCTGCTTTAAAAAGCCAAAGCAGCAGGTGGCTGAATCAAAGTTGACTGAGTCAAAACAGGAGAAAGCTGAGCTGGAGGAGGCTGAGACCACCCCAGTTCAGACCCCTGGAAATGTTTCTGGTCACTCAGATTTGGAGGAGAGCTTGGACCTGGCTCCGTGTGGAATGAGCACTCCACTGCAGCCTCCCAAGGAGCCCAGCACCTTCAGCTTGGAGAGCCAGGGAGTGGATGGGGAGAGCCAGGGAATGGATGTGGAGGGCCAGGGAGTGAAGGTGGAGGGCCAGGGAATGGATGTGGAGGGCCAGGGAGTGAAGGTGGAGGGCCAGGGAGTGAAGGTGGAGGGCCAGGGAATGGATGTGGAGGGCCAGGGAATGGATGTGGAGGGCCAGGGAATGGATGTGGAGGGCCAGGGAATGGATGTGGAGAGCCAGGGAATGAAGGTGGAGGACCAGGGAGTGGATGTGGAAGAACAGGGAGTGGATGTGGAAAACCTGCAGGGAAGCAGTGTGGGGGTGGAGGAAGAGAATCCAGAGGGTTCAGCAGCTGAAACCACAGAGTCCATGGAGGAAACAAAGGAACCTGCTGAGCAGAAGGAGCAAACAGAACAGGTTCTGCCTGAGAGTGTTCCTGGAGAGCCCAGGGAGAGCTGCCTGGACTCAGGGGACCAAGGGGAAGAACCAGCAGCTGCAGAAAAGGAAGAAATCAGTGAAAATGGACAACTGGAAGAGGTGCCTGAGGAGCTGAGTGTTGACAGCAAACCTGAGGAGAAAGAGATGAAGGAGCTAGAAGGAAATCAGGAGGATAAAGGTGAAGCTGAGAACTGTGCTGGAGAAACTTGTGTTGTTCCAGATCAAGAGGTGAAGGAGGAACAGGTGGAAACTGAAATCAAAGTGCCTGAAAACGTGGCCTTGGCAGATCAGAGTGTGGATTCCCCTCTGAAGGTGGCAGGGGATCCCTCAGGGCAGGTGGCTGAAAGCCCCACCAGCCTCCAGGCCCGCTGCACATGGTCCCCCTCAGCCTCCCCATCCACCAGCATCCTCAAGAGAGGGGTCAAAAGGAGCCAGGAGGATGATTCCCTGTCACCTGCCAATAAGGTATGCCATGGGAATTGTGTGCTGCTAAGTGCAAAACTGGCAGGAGGAACTGAAATCCTTCCACATCTGTTGAGTTTCTGGTTTCTGTTGTGAATAATCGTACAGAAAAGGTGAGGTTTGGGTTTGGAATGTGCCAGCACTGACAGGTTTGCATTGTGAGGGGTTTTATTTTGCAACAGAGCACCAGAGTCTGTTCTGCTGCCTGGACCTCTGCAAAACCAGGAGCAGCATGCTCAGGGTTGTACATAGAGAATCCTGTGGGAATCCTCACAGTCTGTCCTTGGCTGGAACATTCCCTGGGTCGCTCAAGAACTTCAGTGATTCCAAACTGAATTTTTTTGTCTCCTCAGACTGACTTCACCAAGCTGTGCTGGGTTGAATTCCCACTCTAAAACCTCCTTCTCTCCTCCTCAGATCCGTCGAGTCTCTTTTGCAAATCCCATTTTTCAGGAGGGCCTGGCAGATGACATCGACAGGAGGAGTCCTGTCATCAGATCCCATTCCTCACCCTCCTCCAGAAGTCTTAAAATCCTCTCTAACATGCAGGTCAGGCTAAATCCTGTTTAAATATTCTGTGTGTGCCAAGTATTTGTGTATTTATCATAAATAGCATGCCTTTGGTGCATGTGTGTAGTGACTTACACACAGTTGTAAGAGCTGAGGCTCAGAAGTGTAAGAAACAAAACTGCTTTAGCCTGACTCGTTCCGTTACTCTGAACTCCAGTGAACTCTGAGGTTTCAGGGGCTAAAATCTCACTATTAACTGAATTCCTACTGTTAACTAAATTCCTACCACCCTGAGATATTTTTTTCCTCTTTTTCTATCCAGCACATTACCACTCCAACCAAAGGATTTCTGTCCCCAGGATCTCGTACCCTTAAATTTAAGAGCTCAAAGAAGTGTTTAGTAAGAAGTGCTTTGGTTCATGTTTCTCTTCTATTTTTTTTTCCTGTATTCAGTGTGTGACAGTTAATTTAATACTTTCCCTGTGGTATCCCAGATGACAGAAATGGCCATGGAATCTCTGCCGTGCCTTACGGAATTTGTGTATCCTGCCTTGGCTGGCTGCAAAGCCCCTGTGGATGTCATCTTACCTCAGATCACATCCAACATCTGGTGAGGGGCTTCTTGCTTTTCAAGGTGACATTTTGGTAGAAGCTGAGTTCTTGCTGAACCTACAAAACCAGAATTTTAGCCAGAATTCTTTAAAAGGATTGGGGTTGGTTGGGTGAGGAAGAGACTTGACTCTTTTGGAATTCTTCAAGCGCTTTTCTAATGACTGAAAAGCTCCCCAGGGCTGGGGAGTTTGTGTGGGGCCAGGAGTTGTGTTGATGATCCTGTGGGTCCATTCCAGCTGGGGATATTCCCTGATTCTGTACCAACAACCCATTTTCCCTCCCCTGCTGCAGTGCCAGGGGCCTGGGGCAGCTCATCCGAGCCAAGAACATCAAGACCGTGGGAGACCTGAGCACTCTGACAGCTCTGGAAATCAAAACTCTCCCCATCCGCTCCCCCAAGGTCTCCAATGTCAAAAGAGCTCTGAAAGGATACCATGAGCAACAGGTAAAGCTGAATTTTAGCACCCAGGAGGCCAATATTGATCTCACTAACTGCAGGAGGAATGATGTCTTTTTTTCCTTCATTAAAAACAGCACTTTAAAACCTAATCCCTGCCTGGCTCACTACCATGAATTCAAGATACAGATGATTTAGTTAAACTGTTATTATTAACAAGAAAAGTGATTGGATTTATTATGAGGCTAAAATATATCTCACCATGTAATTAATTTTTATTTTCCAATCTGAAAATGTTTTCTCTCCCCAAAAAACGCCCAGGTAAAATCTCGAGTGTTGGAGGAAAGCACAGTGCTTGAAGATGCTGAGAAGCCTGGAAATGATGTGGAGGAGAAATCTCTGAGTGGAGATGAGGAGAAACTTGCAGCAGGTACCTGCTGGTGGCTTTTTGCTTTGGGTTTGGAGGGTTTTGCTCTCTTGTCTTTGTTCTCTTCTGGTGGGAACACCTCATCCTTTTGTTTTTATTTGGGGTTTAGTTTTACTCTTCCAGAGGTGATCAAACCCTGCAAAACTCAGGCCTGAGGAAGGGCCATGGAACAAATACTTTGCAGGCAGCTCAGAGATGTGAATTTGTACAAAACCAGCTGGAATTCTGCTTGCATTTTCCTGCACTTCTCTCCTCTCCCTCCTTTCAGATTTGCTGGAGACAGGCAGCAGCAGCAGTGAGCAGCCCCCCGTGGATCTCCTGGGGCAGGTGGAGGCTCTGGCTGCCCAGCTGAGCTCGGATCTCCAGGGCTACTCTGGCAGGCAGCTCCTGGAGGTGCAGGGGAAGCTGCTGGGGATGGCCTCGAGCATCCAGAGGAGCCTGCAGGCCCGCTGGCACTGCCCTCCTCACCAGGGCCCCGAGTAGCTGCAGCCCACACAGTCAGGAGGAGCTGCCTCTCACACTTGTGTTCCTTGCTGCTCAGTTCCTCCTTACATCTGCATTTTGGGATAGAGAATATTTTTTGAACACTTCCATAAATTTATTTTGTTGGTTTGTTTGTTTTCTTTTTTTTCTTTCCTTTTTTTTCCTTTTTGGTTTTTTTTTTCTTTTTTTTTCTTTTTTTTAAGGTTTTTGTGTGTTTGTTTCTTTTTCTTCCTTTCTTTTTTTTGTTGGTTCCCCCCCTAACTTGTGGGACAGTTTCCTCCCTGACAGAGGTGTTTCTATGGGATTGCTATGCATCTTTCTTTGAGGCAGTGAAAGAAAACCTGACAAAGCTGTGCAATAGCAAAGACTGTGAAAAACCAAACCGAGAGAGTAATTAAATTATTTTTTCAAATCCAAAGTGTTCTTACTGCTGCGAACTCTTGCTGTGGGGTGAGAGCTGCAGCTGCCAGCTCTGCCCCCTTCCTACCCCAGCTGCTTCCTTGGGAGCTGCTGCAGCTCTGGCAGCACGTGTGAGGTAAGCTGAGCTTAATTCCTTCAGCAGGAGCCTGGGATTTGTACTGGATCTATTTTTCCACGTATTTTTGTACGACTCAAGCTAAGAGGAAATGTGCTTGTACAGGAGAAAGACTCTGCAAAGCCTCCCAGGCTTTGCCCCATGGCCTTTGCTGGCAGCAGTTCTCCTTGTGGGAAGACTTTTTAAAAAGATGGATTGGACGAGAGCTCTTTGTATATTGTGTACAGACTGACGGCAGATGTTGGGTAATAATTTATGGAGTTGTAATTGCATGGACTGCATTGCTGCTTCTTGGAGACCTTCAGCCAGAATTGCCAGGTTTTCCCTCTGGCATTCTGATCTGTATATATTGTACTCTAGCTATCCAGATGGGTGTTTATTGAAAGGAACTGCTGCTGCAGGTGGTTTTAGAGCTTCTACATGGGCAAATAAAAGAGCAAATAGTTCCCAGACTTGGTCGTGGCCTCCTGGTTTGGTGGTTTCTGGGCTTTTTCTTTCCAGCTTCCCCTCAAATTTGGATTCCCAAGGCTGGGAGGGACCTTGGGATGTCACCAGTGCTGGTGTAAGGGAGGAGCAGGTCCTCGAGGACGGGCTGGGATCTGGACTGCAAAACTCTGGGTATTTTTTGTCCTGTTTTGTGTCTCGTGGAGAAGAGGGACAGGACAAACAGCCTGGAGCTGCAAGAGGAGGCTCTGTGGGTTTTCTTGCTTTTCTGAGAAGTTTTGGTTCCAGATCTGCCTCCTTAGGAGAGTTCAGCTTTTCCAGCCCATGCCCTGGACAGGTAAGGATGTTCCTGACACATGGGAAGGGTTTTGATCCCAACCCCCAGTGCTGGCAGTCCTGGATCCTGCCTTGGGGAAGGACATTTCCCTTCCAGGCTGGCTCTGCTGGGAATTCCCTCTGAGCTCTGAATTCCTCAGGGGTGCTGCTACAGCCCCTGCTGGAGACACAATATCCAGGGGCTTTTATTCCCTTCTTTCCTGTGGATGGCTGCTACCAGGTGCTGCAGTTGATGAAGCCAAAAATGATGTTCAGGTGTGAAACAACCCCAGATCTGGGTCCTTCCCTTCCTCAGTACAGGCTGAGGGATAAATTCCCTTTCCCAGCACCACAGCATCCGTCCATACTGCAGAAACCTCAGCTTTATTCATCACTAATTTACAAGAAATCACAGCTTTTGCCCCCAGAACAGTTGCAGAACACATTGATGAGAGCTCAGCAAGCAGGAGGAGAGGGGTGGTTGCTTTTCCCTCCCCAGATAAATTGGGTAGAAATAGAAAGCTTAAATGGAAAAGGAAGTGAAGAGATTCAAACATTTTAGAACAGCCCAGAAAAAATTCTCTTGGTGGGAGAATGAATCATATAATGTGTGTGTTAGTCTTTAGCAATGGAATTTTGGAGATGCTGTGTTGTGTCCTATGGTGTGTGATGTTTGAAATTCCACAGAACATTTGGGACTGTTTGGCACTGGGAGAAAGGCAGGATTTTGAAAATGTCAAATATTCCAGGTGTGTTTTGCTCTGCAGTTATTTCTGTTGTGGCTGAGGGGGGCAGGAGGTCCTGGGGGAGGTGTCCCAGCCCCAGGGGAGGTGTCCCAGCCCCAGGGGAGGTGTCCCAGCCCCGGGGGAGGTGTCCCAGCCCCAGGGGAGGTGTCCCAGCCCCAGGGGAGGTGTCCCAGCCCCGGGGGAGGTGTCCCAGCCCCGGGGGAGGTGTCCCAGCCCCAGGGGAGGTGTCCCAGCCCGGGGCAGGCTGGGCTCACACGGCCTCCACGTAGTTGGCCGGGAGCATGCCGGTCTTGCCGGTTCTCTGCACGGTGCCGTACATCCAGCCCTCGTCGATGGCCTGCACGTTGACAATGGTGTCCCCGTCCTTGAAGGACACCTCGTCCGCGTCCGCCGCCGTGTAGTCGTACATGGCCCGGAACGTCTTCTGCAGGGACACAAGGGACATGGACATAGGTTAGAATGTCTTCTGCAGGGACACAAGGGACATGGTCACACCCTGACATGGCCCAGAACCTCTTCTGAGGGGACACAAGGGACATGGTCAAAGCCTCACAAGGGACAGAATTACTTCAGGGGCACAAAGAGACAGTAGGGTCATGGTCACACCCCAACATGGGACAAAAGGGATGTGGTCAAACCCTGATATGGGAGAGAAGGGACAGGGTCAAACCCTGACATAGTCTGGAATGTCCTAGGCAGGGACAGAAGGGACGTGGTCAAAGCCTCACAAGGGACAGAATGTCTTCAGGGACTCCAAGAGACACGGTCAAACCCCAGGGGTTGGGAATTGGTGTCACAGCAGGGTCTGGCTGTGGATTCTCCCTCCCTG
This sequence comes from Dicaeum eximium, assembly GCA_013396995.1. Taxonomy (NCBI): domain Eukaryota; kingdom Metazoa; phylum Chordata; class Aves; order Passeriformes; family Dicaeidae; genus Dicaeum; species Dicaeum eximium. The sequence continues at coordinate 471,435 of VWZP01010489.1, forward strand.
CGCCCCTTGGGTACCTGAGTGCCACAACCCCTGGCTGTGCTGGTGACACTGAGCCTGAGCAGTGTCCTCACGGTGGCCTTGGGCACCATCAGCTCCAAGTGTCACTTTTAATTTGTTGCCTTCCAGCAGTTTTTGGAGGCGATGCCATTCCCACTGCCCTTTATCCAGAGGCAGTCTCTGAATGAGCACTTTGTCCCACTCCTCAATTTTCAGGTGTTGAGTAGGAAGAAGAGCTCATTCCAAGTTCCCAGGTGCCAATTCCGAGTTTCCAGGCACAGGGGAGGCTCTGTCCCACTGTCACACCTGGTTTCATACAGAGCTTCGGTGCCATCAACTGGAATGTCACCATTCAGTCCTGCATTAACACTTAATTAGTGTTAATTAACTATTAATTAGTGTTCCCCATGGGTTGTGACCCCTCCAGGTCCCCAGATTCCCTGCTGGGGCTGTGTCCTGACCCCAGGGATCCCCCAGGTTACTCACCCCAGCAGTGGAGGGGTGGGAGGGCACCGAGGACACCGTGGTTTGCTGGGTGGCCACTGAGGACGAGCGTTGCTGTGGCAGCTCAATGGTCTTGACCTGCTTGTAGCCCACTGCAGAGAGAGTGTGGGGTTATTATGGGATTGGGGTGGAGCTGATCTGGAGAAGGATCATTGTGTGGGGTTATTATGGGATTGTGGTGGAGCTGGTCTGGAGAAAAGTCATTGGAGTTATTATGGGATTGTGATGGAGCTGGTCTGGAGAAGGATCATTGTGTGGGGTTATTATGGGATTGTGGTGGAGCTGATCTGGAGAAAAGTCATTGGGGTTATTATGGGATTGTGGTGGAGCCGATCTGGAGAAGGATCATTGTGTGGGGTTATTATGGGATTGTGATGGAGCTGATCTGGAGAAGGATCATTGTGTGGGGTTATTATGGGATTGTGGTGGAGCTGGTCTGGATAAAGATCAGGGCCAGGCTGCAGGGGTGGGTTAAGATCAGTTTAAATCGCGCATTTACAGCTCTTGCTCGTGTGCAACTCAACCTTTTGGAGATGCGGTTTTTCCTGGCTGTGGGAATTGCTGACCACGCTCTCACGGGCAGAGGGGGACTCTGTCTGTCCCCAGGGGGTGTGGCTGTACCTGTGGCCGTGGCAGTGAAGAAGCCCCCGTTGCTGTAGTAGGACAGGCGCTGGTCGGTGCCGTCCGAGGGCTCGGATTTCTCGTCGGCCGCGCCGCTGATGCTCAGGGCGCTGGCGGAGCGCGAGTGCTCCCGGCTGCGGCGCTGGGCCTGGACTGCGGGACAGCAGGGACAGTCACCAGCCTGGGGCTCAGAGCCACCAGCCTGGGGCTCTCAGAGTCACCAGCCCTGGGGCTCAGAGCCACCAGCCTGGGGCTCTCAGAGTCACCAGCCCTGGGGCTCAGAGCCACCAGCCTGGGGCTCTCAGAGTCACCGCCCCTAAAGCTCAGAGCCACCAGCCCTGGGCTTGGGCTCTGGCTGCAGCAGCTCTGACAGAACCAGAGCTCACAGCCTCAGCTGCACCCAGGGAAATACAGGCTGGATGTTGGGGAGAAGTTTTTCACAGACAGAATGATCAAGTTCTGGAATGTTCTGCCCGGGGAGGTGCTGCAGTCCCCATCCCTGGGTGTGTTTAACAAAGCCTGGATGTGGCACTGGGTGCCAGGGTTTGGCTGACTCCATGATCTGGAAGGTCCCTTCCAACCCAGTGATTGTGGGATTCCGTGAATCCTGGGGCTCTCAGAGTCACCAACCCCAGAGTTCAGATTTCATAGAACCCAGCCCTGCTAAGCTCAACTTTTCCATTATCTCAGTTAGTAGTTTTATAGTTCCATAGTGGGATTTCCCAGTGCTTTTTGAAGTATTCCATGCTGAAGTCTTGCTCTTCAATATTCACAGTATTTTATCCTTTCTCTAGCCTCTTTCACCTTAGTCCTGGCTGCTTCCAAAATTTTTATTCTAATTATTCTGTGATTTTCTTCCTGACACAGCACTGGGCCATCCCCATGATTTTCTACCATCCTCTCAGACAGGAGTTAAAAAAAAAGGTCACTGAGAACAGCCTGTTCAGTAATTCCAAAAGGAAGCACAGGGTGTATCATGTCAGCTGTGGATCATATAAACAATCCTCCTCCTGCCTCTGCTGGATCATTTTATGATAGGAAGATTAATAATGTACTTTTTGAACATAAGTCACACTGGTGAGAAGCAGCTACAGCCAATTTCTCCTCTGTCCCCTCTGTCCCTTGGGGTCTTCTCAGCTCTGTTTGGCACCCAAACCACATCCTTGCAGGAGTTTAACTCCCATTTTTCCCCAGTGGAGCCCGTGGGACACACCTGAGATCATGTGTAGGCTCCGGGACTGGATGTTGTCCTCGGCGGGGTCGTAGTCGAAGACGGAGCCTGGGTTGGTTCTCCAGACCCGGAGCCCTGCAGGAAAAAGGAAATTTCCTGAGGAGAGGCTGAGCAGCACAGCCTGGCCTGGACAGCAGGACAGGAGTTGTGCCCTCCCCAGCCCTGGGAGTGGCCAAGGCCAGGTTGGACAGGGCTTGGAGCACCCTGGGATGGTGGAAGGTGTCCTGCCCATGGCAGGGTGGGACTGGATGAGCTTTAATGTCCCTCCACCCCAGTCTGGGACTCTGAAAAATCACCCTTATTTTATAAATTAGTGCTTCTCAGTTCTATAGCACAAATTTGGCTTTTTTACAATCAATCTACAGCAAGGTATTTCTCTAATAGATAGAGTGAAGTTTAAAATAGAAGAACCATAAATACAGTGTGACATTATCAAGGTGGGGACAGCAGGTCACAGGTCATTTACAGCTGTTGGGAGAGAATATTTCCAAAAAGGACTTGGACGAGAACATCTCGAGGTGATGATGAACTGGAATTGATGTGGCTGAGTTTAAATGAAACCCCTCCTGTAAGAGATGTGCCCAGGTCTCCTGACCTGTGAGGTTCTCCTGGTCCTGGTCCACACGTTTGCGCTCCATCTCCACCACCCTCCTCTGGATGCCCCTGTAGCTGATGTCACTGAAGTCCTGCATGTTCTTCTTCACGCGCTCCGTGATGGGGTCGGTCACCACGGGCGTGAAGCTCCCTTTGCTCTTCTCAAAGTCCTCGTGGTACTTCACCTGCAATTCCAAAGGATTGTGATTCCTGCTTCCCTCGGGGGCATTTCCAGCTCCTCAACTTTGGCTTTCCCAATCCTGAGAGAGCCTAATCCCAAACTTGCTTTAGCATTAAAGACTTGGGTAACCAAACCTGGTAGGACACGCTGTCCTTGCTGCCAGGCAGGGTTATTTTTATGTTTAACTCCCTTCCCAGGGGAAGGACCCTGGCAGTGCTCTTACAGTGGAGATGTGTTTCTGGGTCTCTCGCACGCGCCGCATCTCCGGGGTGTCCAAGACGTAGGCGGCTTTTCCTTGGACTTGCTTCCGGAAACTGTCGGAGTAAAGAACCTGCCAGGGGAGGAGAAGGAGGACAGGAGTTACCTCTGGAGCACCAAGCTGGCAAAGAAGGGCCAGCCCCAGATTTTTATACATTTTTTTATAAGTGACTCTTACTGAAGAACCGTAATTTTATACGTCGCAGAGTATTACGGCAGTAATTTGAAATTCAGCTGTTTAAAAACCCCCAAGCGAACCCAATTCATCACAGAAATACTTAATTGCACCAGGAAGTTGTAAAGAATTCCATATCCTTCGTGTGTGAGTGAGGATTTCGGGGATGAAATGTTCTTTCCCCGTGTTTCACCCACCGAGCTGATGTTCTCCTGGTTGCGTTTGGCTCTCTCCATCTCCGGGGTCAGCGGGGTCGGCGTTCCCTTGGCCATGTGCTCCTTGTACAGCACCTGCAGGGCACAAACAGCTCAGACTGGAAGAATTCCAGCTTTTCCTGCCACTGGGGTTAATGTTCAAGCAAACTCAGCCCTGCAGAGTGGAAAAGATCTCGGGAAACAAAGCAGCTGAAACGTTATTGGCAAAAGGTGGTGGGGAAAAAAAATCAAAGGGAAAATAGGCAGAAATAAGGAAAACTGGGAAAATAAGGCTGAATTAGGTGGAGTTTGGCTGAGGGTGGTTATTTTTGACTCTCAAGGTGCTTGGCTGTGCTTTCAGTACCGAGCTGATCTGTTCTTGGTTCCGCTTGACTCTCTCCATCTCCGGAGTGACCGGGCTGGGAGTGGCCTTCCCTAAACCTTCCCTGTATGCAACCTACAGACCACAAAGGAACTCAGTCACCAGGGCAGAACTCCACAACTGGGGTGTTACTGGGTTTACACTCAACACCAGCCGTTAGGAAAGAGGGAAAAAAAAAAAAAAAAAGTCAGGAAAAATCGTATTGACAAGTTAAACGACAAAAAAATCCTTTAAAATTAGAGTACTTAAGAGGTGACTCTTGAAAGAAAAAATTAGAGGGTTAAATAAAACCAGGCAGAGTGAGGTTATTCAGAGGAGCTCTGTGCCATCCTGTGGTGTTAAGCACTGCAGTGGGAGGGTTGGGAAGGGTTTTCCTGGGGCAGTACCGAGCTGATCTGCTCCTGGTTGCGTTTGACTCGCTCCATCTCGGGAGTGACGGGCGTGGGGGTCGCCTGCCCCACGTTCTCTCTGTACAACACCTGCGGGACGAGAACAGCGAGCCGGGCTCTGAAACGGCCCCGGAGCACAAGGCTTGGAGCACAAATTATTGCTTTGTTACCAGATTTCAAAACCTCAAACGTTTAGTGCTGCCAGGAGGGGCGAGGAACAGGGAGGAGAAGTTGGGATTTGGGGCTAAGGGCTCTATCCAGGTGCCGGGTGGCTCCAGAGGCTCGGGAAGTGCCTCTGGCTCTAAAAAGCTGTTCAAGAAATGCTTTATCTGCTTTTCTAAATCTATATTTGAAGCAATTCCTGATCTTTTTGGGAGGGAGGTGGAAGTTTTGTTGCCACACTGCCCCAAATAATGATGTCAGGGATGGTGTTTTTCCCTGAAGTCAAATCCGCCTGAAAATCCACTGAAAGGGGAAACACTAAACACAGAGAGAAACCTGAATATCCCTGGAAAACCTGGGCTAGTGGGAGGTAAGAGAATGAAATGAGCTCTATGTCTCTTCCAACCCAAACATTCCCTGATCCCCACCAAGGGATCCAAACTCTTGAGATGGTCTGGATAGAACCCACAAATTCACAAACCAAGTTGTAAAAAAGGCCGAAAATTCTGGATCGCACCGTTAACACCGAGGTAATTTGGGTTTAGAAGGAGCAATTAATGTGCAGAAAAAAAGAAATACATCTGTTTTGAAATTAAAACCAGCTCTGGGTGGGAGTTAGGCTGTTACTTGATTAAGCTGAAGCACAAAGGAAACCAGAAATTTCTGGGAAGGTACCGAGCTAATGATCTCTTGATTGCGTTTGACTCTCTCCATCTCGGGGGTGATGGGGGTCGGGGTCACCTTCCCCACATTTTCCTTGTACAAAACCTACAGGATACAAGGGAGTACCCAAACATCATTGAAAAGGAAAAGAAAAAGAAAACAAAACAAAAAAACCCAAAAAAGCAGAGCAGACGAACAGCTCTGGAGCCGTCACACGGAGTTAGGGCTGGGGCACAGGAGGAGGAATTGGAGCTTTGCCATTAATTTGGGATGCAGGGATGGGCCCTGGCTGGAATCAGCACCCTCAAAGCACGGGTGGAGTAAGAAAGGGTTAAAAAAATTCCATCAGGACAACAACATCCATCCCAAAAAGGGATTTTTTTCCTAGTAAAACCCTGCCTGGGGCAGCGTTAAAGGGAAGCCGGTGCAGTCATTTCAGGGGTTAATAAGCACAGGCTGCTGATGCTCCAGCCGGGTTAAACACTCCACTCCGGTTTTTAGGAACTTTTCCTGCTGGAAGTACCGAGCTAATGATCTCTTGATTGCGTTTGACTCTCTCCATCTCGGGGGTGACGGGGGTGGGGGTGGCTTTCCCTATGTTTTCCTTATACAACACCTGTGGGAGAGAGAAAGGAGCCAGAGAAAGGCACAGTCAGTAACAGCTCTCCCCACGCATTGCTTTGTCCTTGGATTTAGTTCCACAGGTGGATTTAAAGCAGGTCCTGGGCACTGTTTTAGTAGAGGAGTAGTTTGGCAGCCTGGCTTCAAGTGCTGGTGATAAATGGGGTAAGTACTGCACAAAATCCCACAGGAGGGGCTGAGCACGGCAAGAAAACTCAATTAACTGCTTTAAAAGAAATGGCAGCACTGCAGAGAAGAGGAGAGGAGTTTGAGTGGGTTTAGGATTAGGACAGGACATTAAAATCACTCTTAAAACCAAGATCAACTGACCCGAGTTAACATTACAACCCGAGAAAGCCGCGAGTGAGGAGCGAGCCCTGCTCTGAGTGCTTTGGAGCAGGGCCAGCGTTATTTTGGGACAAATCCTTCTCCAAACGGTTAAAAAGGGCTTGAAAGAGTTAAAAGGTTTCAACTCTGGGTTTAAGGAGTTAAAGGGACGTTTTGCTCTGGGCAAAGTACCGAGCTGCAAATCTCCTGGTTGCGTTTGACCCTCTCCATCTCGGGGGTGACAGGAGTGGGGGTCCCTGTCCCCACGCTCTCTTTGTACAACACCTGCACAACAAGAAACCATCCAAACCCATCAGCAAGCTCGACATGGATTAAATCCAAATTTTCCTGCAGAATGGGAGCTTTTAAACCCCCACTGCAGCCTCACGAGAAGTCACACCCTCCCTCTTCCGCAGTTAAAACAAGGCGTGAAGAATTTTAGATGTAAAAAAAATAAAAACACACATAAAGGGAAGTGGGAGCAGGGAACAAAGCGGTTAAAAACATTTAGAATAACGCAAATACTTGTAAATAATTCCGAATAACGCAAAAACTTGTCAATAATTCCATCAGTGAAGAAGTGGGAGGTCAGTGCTGTTGGGAAACACAGTGAGGAAGAGGGGATGTGTTTGTGAGGATGAGTTTGTGTTTGTGAGGATCTGTGAGTTTGTGTTTGTGAGGATCTGTGAGTTTGTGTTTGTGAGGATGTTTGAGAGGATGTGAGGATGTTTGTGAGGATGAGTTTGTGTTTGTGAGGATGAGTTTGTGTTTGTGAGGGTGAGTTTGTGTTTGTGAGGAT
>VWZP01010489.1:479136-489703 GCA_013396995.1 Dicaeum eximium
GGTGTGTGTGAGGATGAGTGTGTGTGTGTGAGGATGCATGTGTGAGTATGTTTGTGAGGATGTTTGTGAGTTTGTGTTTGTGAGGATGAGTTTGTGTTTGTGAGGATGCATTTGTGAGGATGTTTGTGAGGATGTGTTTGTGAGGATGAGTTTGTGTTTGTGAGGATCTGTTTGTGAGTTTGTGTTTGTGAGTTTGTGTTTGTGAGGATGTGTTTGTGAGGATGTTGTGAGTTTGTGTTTGTGTTTGTGAGGATGTTTGAGAGGATGCGTTTGTGTTTGTGAGGATGAGTTTGTGAGGATGTTGTGAGGATGTGTTTGTGAGGATGTTTGTGAGGATGTTGTGAGTTTGTGTTTGTGAGGATGTGTTTGTGTTTGTGAGGATGTTTGAGAGGATGCGTTTGTGAGGATGCGGTTTTGAGTTGATTACGCGGGATGAGGACAGGAATTCTGGATTTTTAAGGAAGGTTAAGGAGCAGAGTTAAGGGGAGAACTCCTCCTCCCCACGATACCGAGCTGAGGTGCTCCTGGTTGCGTTTGACCCGCTCCAGCTCGGGAGTGACCGGGATTGGGGTGGCCGTGCCCAGCTCCTCCCGGTACAGAACCTGCGGGAGAACAGCGGGATCAGGGAACGGCCGGGACGCGGAGCCACAAACCGGGATGGAGGGAGGAGGGATGGAATCCTGCTCCCAACAGCAGCACTGGACACAAACCCGGGCAATAAAAGCTGTGAAAGCATCCAAAAATACCAAATAAAGCAGTTGAGGTTCCTCTCCCATCCCAGAGCATCCCACGGAGCCCACCCAGGCACGGTTTAGTTCTCGAGTGTAAAATAAGGAAAATCAGGAAAATTCACTGCACGGAACAAAACTGAAGGTGAGGCTGAATAAGGAAAACAGGGCGGGTTTTTAAGAGTTAAAAGAAATATAAAATTGTTGGGGCTAAATAAGGAAAGAAGGTGGGGTTAAGAGTTAAAAAAAAGAATTGTGGGGACTAAATAAGGAAAACAGGGTGAGTTTTTAGTTAAAAACCAGGATTGTTGGGACTAAATAAAGGAAACAGGGTGGGGTTTTAGTTAAAAAAACAGGATTGTTGGGACTAAATAAGGAAAATTGAGCGAGACTTTAGGAGTTTAAAAAAAAAGGATTCTTGAGACTAAATAAGGAGAACGGTGTGTATTTTTAAGAATTAAGATAGAATTGTTGGGACTAAATAAGGAAAACAGGGTTTTTAGTTTAAAAAAACAGGATTGTTGAGACTGAATAAGGAAAAAAGGGTAGGATTTTAAGAGTTTAAAAAAAGGCAATCACACTCCAAAAGGTGGGATTCAATTACTAAAATAATGTAATTAAAAATAGAGGGAACAAGAACAATGTAAGTAATAATTATGAAGGGAAAAAAAAATTCTGAGAGGGACCAGGATATTATTTTTTGGATAAGTCGATTATAAGGAAACAAGAATATTGTTTTGTTGGTTAAAAAGTCTTTTAAAATTGATTAAAGGGGATTCTTTTTTTTTGGCTTTTGAAAGTGAAAAATACCGAGCTAAAGTTTTCTTGGTTGCGTTTGACCCTCTCAATCTCGGGGGTGACAGGGGTGGGGGTTCCTGTCCCCAGCTCCTCCTTGTACAACACCTGTGGGGCAAGGGGCAAAAAAACAGAATCAAAGCAGCACCAAAGGCACCCAGAGCATCAGAGAGGGGCTTCTGACACGTCCTGGGGCTAAAAATCCCTGGGAATAAAAATCTCATTTAAAACTCTGATATAACTGAGGCTGGATTTAGGTGGGATATGAGGAAAAAAGGACCTATACATATATATATATATAAAAATAATATTATATATTATAAAAATTATATATTATAGATATTAATTAATAATAGATATATTTATATATTAATATATATTACATACACATAATTTTTAGTGCTCTTCTGTTTTTAGTGGCACTTCCCTCACCATTCCAACACCCCCAGAACACTTCCAATGCATCCCTGCCACATTTCCTAAAGGAAAAGGCACCAAATCCAAAGGAAAAGGCACCAAATCCCAGCCAGGAGGAATCCAGGCCCCAGCTCCAGCTGATTTCCCCATCCCACACCCATCACAGCAGGCTCAGGGATCACAGCCACGGATTTGGGTCAGGAAAGGAACAGTTTAGATTTTATACGTGGGAAAACCAGGGGAAATAAAAAATAATCAAGGGTTGAAGTGATTAATAAAAGGAAAAGCAGATCATAAGAAAATACAGCTGGAAGAAGATGGGAAGAAGGAATCTAAACTCATTAGTGGGATGGATCTGATCAAAATAATCAGTAATTACAAAGGAAAAATGGCAGAACACAAGGAATGGGGTGTTCTTGTGTCAATCAATTATTTTGGGGTTAAGATTATTTTAAAATCGATTAAAGGGGATTTTTTTTTGGCTTTTGAAAGTCAGAGATACCGAGCTAAAGTTTTCTTGGTTGCGTTTGACCCTCTCCATCTCAGGAGTGACAGGAACTGGGGTGCCAACCCCCAGCCCCTCCTTGTACAACACCTGTGGGCAGCAGGAGTGTGGAAATAAATCAAATAAAAATAAAAANAGGGGTGGGGGTTCCTGTCCCCAGCTCCTCCTTGTACAACACCTGTGGGGCAAGGAGAGCCAAAAAGAGGTGAAAACAAAACAAATCTGCATTTGACAGAGGGAATTAATGGAATTTTATGCCCACTAAATGTACTAGAAAGCAGGAAACATCAGGGAGCATAAATCAGTTATTAATTGTGATAAATTCAGCTGGGAATACAAATCCAACTGCTTGGATAGGCTCCAGCAGAGGAACAAAGTATTATAGGAAGGGAATTCAGCAAATTATTTTTAAAAATAGGTTTAAAAATGCAAAATATCTTGAACTTCAGGAAAAAAATTAATGCACATGAAACATCCAGTGTTAAATTATCAGAAAAATATTTTTAAGAACAAGTACATAAAATACGGTGCTAAAAACATAAGAGCAGAAAGGGGATTTTTTAAATGAGTTAATTTGAGAGGATTTAAAGTTTGCAAGTGTTAAACAGTTACAGAGAACTGGGTTTTTTTCAGAGATGATAAAAAGATACCGAGCTAAAATTCTCCTGGTTGCGTTTGACCCTCTCCATCTCAGGAGTGACAGGAACTGGGGTGCCAACCCCCAGCCCCTCCTTGTACAACACCTGTGGGCAGCAGGAGTGTGGAAATAAATCAAATAAAAATAAAAATAAAAATAAAAATAAAAATAAAAATAAAAATAAAATTTAAAATAAGGATAAAATAAAATGGAAGGAAAGGGGAGGAAAGGGGAGGAGAGAGAAGAGAAATAATTTAATATTGTGAAACTGCAAAGAGTGGAAAAAAAAGTTTTGCTTTGGTCAAAGCTCAGCAAAAAACCCTCAAGGAAAATAAGCAGGTGATGCTGCTGTCACCTCAGCCAGGGCCAGAGCTGCTGGAACCTTCCAAGGCACCTGGAAATTCCCTCCAAAGGGTTTTCCCTACTCCAGCTCCAGCTGTTTTGCCCCAGGATGGCAGCCAGGCCGTGCCTGGCACTGTCCCAGTGAGCTCTGCCAGGACTGAAATCCAGTGGGATTGGGGCACAGGGACCCCAAATGGGTCCCAAATCCCAACAGAGCCCAGAACAAAGTGGTGGCACGGCGCCCTTGGCAGTGGATGTGTCAGGACCTGTGTGGGAACTGCAGGCAGGAATTCGCTCCTGCAGCAATTTTCCCATCTCCACTGGATGTTTCTGGTGTTCCTTCAGTGCCATGGCCTGGGAATGTCCCCAGGCTCCTGACAGAGACCTTGGGACACAGCAGAGCCCAAGGAACGGGCAGGGACACCTCACTGCTTCCAACCCAAACCATTCCCAACCCTGTGACTCAGGAAGGCTTGGGATCGGATTTTCCATTGGTGAGGCTGGAGGTGCTGGAAGGGTGGATTCTGCTCCTGAGGAGCAGTGCCACCACTCCCACAAGGAATATTTCCTTGGGAAGCAAGAGAAGGCCCTGCTCCAGAGCTTGCACTCCTGAGGTGAAAATCTCCCACCTGCAACCACGGCCCGAGGTCAGCTGAGGGAAAATGAGGACATCGGGATCCTGCCGGGGCTTTGGGGTTTGAGGGAGGAAGGGCTGCTCCCAGCACAGCCCAGGATGTGACATGGAGGAGTTAAAGGGTTGGGTTTGGGTTTGGAGGGGCAGCAGGGGCGGTGACCCCTCAGTACCGAGCTGATGTGCTCCTGGTTCCGTTGGACCCGCTCCATCTCCGGCGTCACCGGCGTGGCAGTGCCGGCCCCTAAACCCTCCTTGTACAACACCTGTGAGGGACAACAGCAGGGCCACAAAAACCCCTCTCAGCACAGGCCAGAGCCACCAAATCCCACTGTTAGGGGATTGTGTTTAGAGTTAGGATCACTTGGAGCCACCGCACGCTGGTTCCAGAGCCAGGATTTAGGAAGAGGCTGTGGAGGATTATTCTGTGAATGGGTCACTGCAGAGAGGAGATAAAGGCTCAGGGTAAAACAAACGTGGGGAGGAACACCACAACTCCACGGGGATGTCCTGCTGCCCAGCTTAACTCAGGAATTGCCAGGATTATTTTCAGGCAGGTTTGTTCTTAGAAGAAAAGCACGTGAAGGTGTAAACCCCCCAAAAGCACAAACAGTGGAAGATCAATGAGTTAAAACCCTGCCAGGGCACCAAACCCCTGAGGAAAAACAAGGTTAGGGTGTTAGGAGCTCAGGATTATAACAACAGGTCGTTGTTATAACTCCTGCAGGGTGGAAATACCGAGCTGATCTGCTCCTGGTTGCGTTTGACTCGCTGCATCTCTGGGGTCACGGGCGTGGGGGTGCCTGTGCCCAGCTCCTCCTTGTACAACACCTGTGGGACACAAGCAGGGTCACACCACCCGTGGGGACACCCCTGACCTGCTCACTGCCATTGCAAACTGGGGTTATGCAGAAATAAATACACTATTTACATCCCTCAGCATCTTTATCAGCACAGTCAGCAGCTCAGAGTCATTTCCCTTCAATTCTTCATTTAAAGGACACAAATTCAAATATTCTGCTGACCCTACCCTGAGAGGGATATTTTACTTTTCATCTTAGTTTGGGGAATATGATAGAATTACTTTTCAGGCAGTCAGCACTTCTTTATGGGATTAATAAACAGTTTAAATGGGATTATGGGATTAATAAACTTTTCTGGAACTGTTCAGTGCACAAAGACTTCATTGTGGGCTTTTTTCATTTTCACTTCTGTTTGTTTCCACCACTATTTTACTTTGGGTTAAATCTCTAGGAAACAAAAACAACTGAGTACCACCACTCATGTTATGAGGTTTAATTTAACCTGTAGCTATTTGATTTTTAAAAATCGTATTTTTCACAAAAGGAGATGTTTGTGGAATAACCCCAACCACGTGGGAATACCTGACAAGTGCACTCACAGCTCTTCTTGCAAGTAGGAAAATCCTTGCACCAAAACAAATGAACAAAAAAAAAATTCACTGCTTGGTGTCACTGAAGCAAATAAATCCACTACAGCAATGGAAAACAACTTGTGGTGAAGGTTAGAAAAGATGAGGAATCATTTGGAAAAACAACTCAGTTGTCCATAACTGAGCTGTGGCATTTACACCAGAGTGGATATGGGAAGGTTTTGTTTTCCCTTACAATTATCATACAAAAAGGCTCCAGTTGGGTTTTTTTCCCTAATGTTCTGTCTTCCTGATCCCTTTTTTCCCAGTCAAATATAACCTGGGTCATTTTTGTTCCTAGCTCTGGGCTCAGAAAAGGCCACAGAAGAAACACAGGCAGGGACTGATGGGGATAATTCCTGTAAAACTCAGGAACTTCAATTTCCTGCTGCTGGCCACAGGGATTTGGGAGAGCTGGAGCTTTCCCAAGGGGAGAAGGCCCTGGAGGGGGCAGGGAACAGGGACATTACCCCAGGGAAGAGGTGTTGGAAAGGATGAGAGTTGGACAAGAAAGTCTCACAGGATGTGTGCTTGGCAGAAAGCTCTTTGAATGTAGAAACTGAGAATGGAATAGAGATGGAAGCAAGTTTTAATATAGAAGAACAATAAATGGCTAAAGGATTGCTGAGCCAGGCTTACTGGACAACCAAGAAAGCCAAGGGTGTGTCGAGTTGGAATGGGGTTTTATGGCTCAGAACAAAGGATAATCTGACCACAAACAAAAGATGTTTTCACCAAGCAGAAAGATACCACAGGCAAACAAGACAGGCCAATGTGGCAAAGTAGAAAAAAGGTCTAAGAATTTTCCACTGCAAGAAAACTGAAAACCAACTTCAAGCTTAAACTGTAGCATATTTCTGTGATTGGATAGTAGTGACCACAATATGGTAATGACAGTAGTTGTGATAGGCTATAGGTAATAGTAAAGGTAGGATTGGTTGTTGTGTATTAAGATGCTCAGCAAAGGAAAATATAAAATGCAGTGTAACCAGAACAAAAGTGGCTCCTGCAGAGCCCCTGTAACCAGAACTAAAGTGGCTCCAGGTCTCCTGCAGCTGTGGCTGGAGCTTTAGGCATGGCTTTGTCACCCACCACCCGTGACTGCCCGAACACCTGGGATACAATAAACTGCATTTTGCAGAGCCCCCGGAGTCCCACATCTCTCTCTCAGGCTCTTACAAACAGGGACATTCCTGAGTTGGTGTGCAGGGAACAGGGACACTGCCCCAGGAGCAGGGACATTGCCCCAGGGAACAAGGACATTTCCCCAGGAGCAGGGACATGGCCCCAGGAGCAGGGACATTGTCCCAGGAACAGGGACATTACTGAGCTGATGTGCAAGGAGCAGGGATATTGCCCCAGGAGCAGGGACATGGTCCCAGGAGCAGGGACAGGGACATACCGAGCTGATGTGCAGGGGACAGGGACATTACCCCAGGGATCAGGGACATTGCCCCAGGGATCAGGGACACTGCCCCAGGGATCAGGGACACTGCCCCAGGAGCAGGGACATGGCCCCAGGAGCAGGGACATGGCCCCAGGAGCAGGGACATTCCTGAGCTGATGTGCAGGGAGCAGGGATATTGCCCCAGGAGCAAGGACATTGCCCCAGGGAGCAGGGACAGGGACATACCGAGCTGATGTGCAGGGAGCAGGGACATGGCCCCAGGGAGCAGGGACATTGTCTCAGGAGCAGGGACATGGCACCAGGGAGCAGGGACATGGCCCAGGAGCAGGGAGCAGGAGCAGGGACAGGGACAGGGACATACATACCGAGCTGATGTGCTTCTGTGTCTCCTTGACGCGCTTCACCTCGGGCAGGTCGGGAATGGGAGTCCCTTTGCCGATGCTCTCCTTGTACTTCACCTGCAAGGCACGGGAATTAGGGGAGGGAAAGGGATCTTCAGGAAAGCTTTCAGAGGTCCCTAAAGAGCTCTATGCTGATCTTTAAGGAAGGTTTAAAGGATTTCACCACCTTCCCCTCACCTTCCCAAGGAATCGGTGACAAGGCAATTCAGCTGTTGAGTCACTGGGAATGGCACTGCAAGGGTTTTATAAAACCAGAAAAATTCCTTTAAACCTGATACTATTTGGACTTTCTAGCAGCCAAAGGAGAATTTGGGATGTGTAAGAATGCCTCCTATTTAACAAAGGTGAGAATCACCACACAAGGGCTCAGCAGTGACGGTGCCATTGCATTTCTGCTTTGCTAACAACAAGAAAAGCCTTTCACGAGAACATTTCAAACATTTTTAACACATTCTGCATGAACAAACTGGCTGCAGTGTTAGTGCATGACACCAAATGACACCACCATTCAGAAAAAGCATGGAGGAGGTTTAGGAGCTTTAAAATAAAATTAATAGGTAAAATTATTCCAATTTTAGAGTGGTGTGACCTTTAGATAACATCCAAGTCTGCCAGGACAAAACAAACCAAAATATCACCACCAGAAAATTCAGTCAGAGCACAGTAAAACAGATTTTCCTGGGAGATGGTCCCACCCTGGAACAGGTTGTGGAGTCTTCATCCTGTGGGATACTCAAAACTCAACTCCTCCTAAAGCTGAGCCACAGGTTTGGAATAGGTGATTTCAACATCCCTTCCCATTGAAATATTTCTTTTTTTCTGTCCAAACTATACCTGGGATGAGATCAAATTGACAGCAAGAGCTTTTGTGGTTTAGAAATGGGTTGTGAGTAAGAAATAGAATGTTAATCATTAGAGAGGTTACTGTTAAAGTAACAAGGATGGGCAAAAAATTTCAGAAAGTCACCCTTAAGTGGGTGGGTTATTGCCAAACCACTGTTAGCAAGACGTAAAGAAGAGAGAAATAGAAAAAAAATATTATTTCAAGTTGAATTAGCAGCAGTAGAGTGAGCATTAAAATTCAATTCTTGTGTACCGAGCTGATATTATCCTGGGTTCGTTTAACTCTCTGCATCTCTGGGGTCTTTTCAATTGTGGTTCCAGTTCCAATATCTTCTTTATACAAAATCTTAACGTTTAGAATGAAGACAACAAGGTTAAGCATCCAAAACACAACATTCTTGCTCCCACACACTGAATTTGGACACAACGGAGCAGCTGAAAGCCCAGAGGATCCACTCTGGTCACTGCCTCTCTGAAGGTGTCCAAAGTGAGCACCATTGGGGGAAAAAAGAACTGATTTTTTATATTTAATGCTTCTTAAATAGAAGATAATTTACACAATAAATCAAAATATCAAATATATTCCAGTGGAATATTCCTGGGCTGGTGGAAGGAGCCCTGCCCATGGCAGGATGGAAGAAGATGAGCTTTAGGTCCCTTCCACCCATTTCATAATTCCATTATCAAAACATTTTAGGATTGAAGTTCATCATTTGCTCTAACTTTATTTATACAAATATTTTCCACTTTGTTAACGGTGCTGGAGGCAAAATGCCACAGGAGACTTGATGGCAACAGGAACTGGGCAACAACTGAGGCACACAGAGCACGAGGGGCAGCAGGACAGGGAGGGACTGGCATGGGAACAGCACAAAGGGAAGGGACAAGAATTACACTGATTTAATGAGGGATTGTTTCACTCTATCACAGCTGTGCCTGTGAAAGAGGGCAATCACCCCACAAAAACAGCAGGGAAAACACTTTATAAAGCCCAGCTAAATCTACTGAACCTGTAGGAGAAGCACCAAAAAACTGTAATTTTATTAAAGATATTAAACTCTATTTTTAGGGCTGAGGAGTGAAGACAGAGGTGACCATACCGAGCTGAAATTCTTCTGGTTTTCCTTCACCCTCAGGATTTCTGGGGTGTCCTGAACCACTGTGACTTTCCCTTTACTGTTCTGTAGGTCTGACTGATACTGCAGCTGTGAAAAGGGAAAATGCCAGATGTTAACTTTATGCTGTGCAAATTCCCTCACAGTTTTCTTCAAGGATGAGAAAAACATGGGGTTTTCAAATTTATTTCTGGACTTACCATGCTAAAGTTCTTCTGATTCTCTCGGACCCGCTGCATTTCTGGTGTGTCAGCCACAGGCACGTAGTAGGGCATGCTCTTCTCTGCATCTTCCTTGTATTTTTTCTGATGGAAAACCCCAAATGGATTAAAATAGAAAACAAAAAGGCAGCAAGAAACCAACTGGAGTTATTGATTGTTGAGTAGTGGCCATCTTTGTGGAGATGTGAGTTCTTCTCTGTCTGACAGAAACTGAGATTATGCCTCTGTGCAAGATTTATTTTAGACAGCAGGTTATTGAGGAGTAGGAAATTAAGAAGAATCTGCTTTAAAAACAATTAGCTTTGCAAAGCAAGAGAAATTATCGTGTCACTTGACACAGCAGTAAAATTAATTTGATTATTGCCGTAGAATTCCAGAGCTCTGGAAAGATTTGTTCCCTGGTGCCTCCTGAAGGTTGTGAGAGGTGGTTATTTGGGTGTTTAATTAGTATTTCCTGGAGCTCCCACGTGAGCAGGATTAATTGCTTCACTCAAGATACCTGGCTGGAAAGGTTCTTGACCTGCTGGGCATGAATAATCTCTGGAGTATCAACAACACTGGTGTAGTTGGCTTTCTCCATTTCTGCCAATTGTTTGTATTTGATCTGTCGGGCAAAGCTCACGTTTAGGGGCCTCGATCATCTCTGCACAACAACTCACTCTGGGTTCAGCCAGAAAAATCTGCATTTTCCTTTCTGGGGAGCTCAGGGGTGGCACAGACCTGGCTGGCGATGTCGGTGGCGTTCCTGGCCCGGAGGAAATCCGGCGTCTCCAGTGCCAGCTCCGTCAGGCCCTTCCCGCGGATCTCCTGCTCCAGGGCCCGCTTGTACTCCTTCTGCAGGGACAGGGACAGCAGGGACACTGTCACAGCCAGCACAGGGACAGTGTCTGTCCCAGACATGAAACAGTGCAAATCCCAGACATGGAACAGTGCCCATCCCAACCAGGAACAGTGCAAATCTCAAACCAGGAACAGTGCAAATCCCAAACCAGGAACAGTGTCCATCCCAAACCAGGAACAGTGCAAATCCCAAACCAGGAACAGTGTCCATCCCAAACCAGGAACAGTGCAAATCCCAAACCAGGAACAGTG
>VWZP01010489.1:489823-537705 GCA_013396995.1 Dicaeum eximium
AACCAGGAACAGTGCAAATCCCAAACCAGGAACAGTGCCCATCCCAACATGGAACAGCGCCCATCCCAACATGGAACAGTGCAAATCTCAAACCAGGAACAGTGCAAATCCCAACCAGGAACAGTGCCAATCCCAAACCAGGAACAGTGCCCATCCCAAACCAGGAACAGTGCCCATCCCAACCAGGAACAGTGCCCATCCCAAACCAGGAACAGTGCAAATCCCAAACCAAGAACAGTGCCCATCCCAACCTGGAACAGTGCAAATCTCAACCAGGAGTACCTCTAATATCAACTCATAATCATGTACACAAAATATATCATTTCAGATTATTTCAGTTTGTGCTTCATTACTTAAATCTTGGTTTAGTCCCTTGATTAATTAATTAATGAGTCCCTTGAGTGACTCTTGATCCCAGCTCCTGTTTCCTATCTGAATTCCTGACAGTGACTGCCCAGGAAAGAGCTCCCTTAAAGTCCACTTTGATCCTTATTCCCTCATCCATGTTCCTTCCTGCCCTCTGCTCAAGAGTTTCCAGGGAATGATGAAGTTCACACCAGTCAAAGGGCAGGGATGGATGGGATATTGGGAATTAGAAATTCCTGGCTGGGCTGGAATTCCCAGAGCAGCTGTGGCTGCCCCTGGATCCCTGGCAGTGCCCAAGGCCAGGCTGGACACCGGGGCTGGAGCAGCCTGGGATGGTGCAGGGTGTCCCTCCCAGGGCAGTTTTTCAGCTCCTCCACTCAGGCACATTCCAAGCAGCTCCTCCATACCTCGTTCAGGATTTGAGTGGCATTCTTGGCTCTCAGCATCTCTGGAGTCTCCTCTAAGGCTGTCAGTCCTTTCCCTTTGACTCCTTCCTCCAGATCCTTCCTGTACTCTTTCTGCAGGAGAAGAAGGAGAAACACTGCAAAGCCAGACCAAAGGGAGTTTTACACTCTACCAACTTTGTTGCAAAAAAAAGTTAAAGAAAATGAAAGAAAAAAAGAATTCCAAAAGCTCCAAAAGAAAAGAAAAAAAAGAAAAGAAATTTGGAAAAGAAGAAAGAATATTGTAGAGGGTTATGGAAGAACTAGTCCAACAAAAGATAGGGATTATTGTGGAAGATAAATTGCCAAGGCACACACATCTGAACCAGTTAGGCTGAGGGAGGTCAGAGAGGGGCAGCAAATGGGAATAGGGTTAAAGGACAAGGAAGAAATGTCCATGGCAAATTAGCTGACAGCAGAAATGGATGTAAACATGCTCAGTGTGGGTGGGCAGGAGAGTGAGGAAGAAGAACTGGGAATGCTGGAAGGCTGCAGGAGGCAGAGGAAGGGAGCCCAGAGGAGCTGGTACCTCGCTCGCTATTTTGGTGGCGTATTTGACATGTAAGAGGGATGGTGTGACCTCCAGGCCAGTGAGGTTCCTGCCCTTCATGGACTCTTCAAAGTCCTTCTTATATTCTTTCTAATGACAGCAAGAAGAAGAAGAAGAAGAAAAAAAAAAAAGCCAACAACAAAAAAGCAAAACATTAAATATTACAATATTTTCATTATATGCAAAGCTGGGAGGATGTCAAGGTCACTGGGTACTGCTGATGCTAAATGGGCTCCTAAATCCTGTTCCCACTAAAACTTGGGAAGCAGCTCAATGCTTTCTATGCATTGGAAATAGGACCTGATCCTGCCTTTATTTTTTATATTTCTACTGATTTATCTATGCAGAAAAAGCATTCAAAGGTACCACAAGGACTAATGGCCTTACACAGCTGCTTTGCAGCCTCCATCTGGGCCAGAACAGGAATAAACTTCAAATAAACACAAAAAAAACTGCTCAAGAAAAGAAAATGACAGGTCAAGGGAGAACCTGTGACAGTAGAGACATGCAAGAAATAAAAGAATTTCTCAAAAATGGAGTTTTGAGGTGAAAAAAAGGAGCAGAGCACTTTCTGTGTCCTGTGACAACACACAAACACTGTGCTGTGTTGTAAAAAAGAAATTAATTTTGTACCACATTTCTCAAAGACTTGTTTAAGCTTCATTTACAAAAAAAAATTACAGATAAACTCATTTCATGACAAGAAAGTGTCATGAATGTTCAAAGCAGCATTTAACAGCCATCATAAAGAAACAGGAAATTACTCTAATTTTTCAGTCTATCAGCATGCACAAGGTGCAAGTAGAATTGCCTGTTAAATCCCTAAGTTTAATTTAAAAAAGAAATTTTAAAGCTTTTCAGCCTATCAGTATTGATTTTACCTCGCTCTGCATGAGCTGAGACTCCTTTGCAGTCAGGTAAGTGGGAGTTTCAAAGTCCAGCATGGGCTTTCCTTTTTCCTTCTCATACTTTTCTCTGTATTTCACCTGAGAAGAAAAGATAAATAGTCACCCTCTTAAATAATCAAAGACCTAATTAACTGAGTAGTATGTGCCTATTATCAACAGTTGTGTGGCCAAAATTAACATCCAATACTGTTTGCCTTCCTGAAATCTGTATTATTGATCAGCAAATGTAAAATTTGGTGTCCAGGAAGTCAAATGTCCATGAAGGTGATTCCTGCTTCAAGTTCCCTTATCCAGATTTTCAGAGTGCTCAGTGAGGCAATGCTGTGGCCAGGTCAGAGCCTGATCCCAAACTGCAGCAACAAGGACTGACCTCAGAATTAATTCCAACCTCATTAACAACAACCTGATGAACAGCCATTTCCTCCTGGTCCTTTGCTGTGAGATCTTTTTGCCTCTCCATGCCTTGAGCACCCTTGGGAGTGTCCCAGGCCAGGCTGGAGCAGTCTGGGGTAGTGGGAGGTGTCCCTGTCCGAGGCAGGGGTGGGTCTGGATAATCCTAAATGTCCCCAAACCATTCTGGAATTCTGTGCCAAGCATCAGAACAATCAGCTGTGGCCCTTAGTGTTCTTGCAGTAATTCCTCTCTGGCTTTACAGCCAATAAATACTTGGAACAGAGAGGATCAGAGACCAAATCAGACTATGAATTTCCCTGTGTGACCCACTGTTTAATTCCAGAGGGAAAGTCTCCTGGCATATCAACAGTTTTGGTTAAAGCCATTTTGGATGCAGGAAAGGACAGCAGAGCTCTCCTTTGGATCATGGAATGGATGAAGCAGTTGGAAATCCTCTGTCAGCAACAACCCTAATTCCTTCAGTTCCCATTTCTGTGATTCCCAGGTCCTTTTTCTCCAGATTTAAATCCCCCTGATAAATGTATTATCCTGTGTAAAAAGATCCACGTGCAGCAGAGGTGAGCAATGGAGATTCGCTCTGGAATGAAGGAATCACATGGAGATTTTATCTGTGTATTTTATGTGTTCTGAACTTGGAGATGCGCAGGTTCTGCTCCCTGGATCCTTCCCCAGGTGTGCAGTGCTGGTGGGGCAGAGAGGCACAGGGAATGTCCCAGGCTGGAGGATTCACTGGGAGGATTTTGATGGAATTTGGTGCTCAGTGAGCTGGGATAACAACAAACACTGGTCCAACTTACGTGGCTCTGGAGTTCTGAGGCCTCCCTGAGATGAACCTGTTCAAGATTATCTGGCACCACATGGTAGTGACCCTTACTCTTCTCATATTGCTTCTTGTACTGGTACTGAAGGGAAGGTGTCAAAAATCATCTCAATCAAAAAAAAAAATCATCCCCCAGCAAATTTACTTCTTAGGTCCAATCAAAGCAACACTTCAACGGAATATCAGAGATAAATTAGAAATGCAAGAAGTAAAACAAAAGCCAAGAAGTTTAGAATTGATATTGGGGGTTAAAGATGTGAGGGAATAGTTATTTTTTTATGGTCATTTGGATTGTAACAAAGGTTTTTTCCAAACCAGGATTAAAAGAAGAAAAAGAAAGAGAAGAAAGAAAACACAGTGTGTAACGAAAAGGCTGTACCAGGCAATAAAGGTTTTGCCTTTTCTCATTATCAATTATTTTGTTAGGCATAATTATGTGGATTTACAGTAGGGGAGTGTTAAACAAACATGAAGTAAAAAAAAAAAAAAACCTGATAAAAATTAAAAAAATATGGTAATCAGCAAAGAAAAAAGGCAAAAAAAAAAAGGTAATTGTTAGTGTACTGCGATCAGTTAAAAATGGGATCAAGAACCAATCCAGTAAAAACCATCAGAGGATTTAAAACATTAGCAGTTCTGCCATCAGTTAAAATGGGATAAAGAACCAACCCAGTAGAAATGATCAGTGTTTAAGGTATTAGCAGTGGTGCAGGTGGTGAAGATTTCCCTTCCCAGAGCACAAGCGCGGGGCAGCCGCCGGTTAAGGAGGAGCCATTAGGGAACAGAGGAAGAGATCACTACCAGGTGATGCCCATGGAGGTACACGGGGAGCAGCTGGTACAGGAGGAGTTAGCAGAGAATTCCCAAAGGAATTCCCAGCCCTGGGAGCTGGGGGATCACCCGGAGCTTACAGCACTGGCGAGCTGGCTCGTGCTCAGCACGTGGTTCATGAGCAGCGACTCCTTCATGTCCGTGACGGGCTTGTGCAGCTTCTTCAGGTCTGCCTTGTACTTCACCTGCACGGAATAAGGGACAAACCCATCAGGAGAGGGCCCTGCCGGTCCAGCCTGGCCTGGGGGAGCTTCCAGCCCTACAAAGGAGGGATTTGGGAAAGCAGGATGGGGTTTCCTCTCAGGAAAAGCGAAAGCGAACGTACCTCGCTGGCCATGTTGTGGGCGTCCTTCAGGGTCTTGTAGATTTTGGCCTCCTTCAGATCATATTTTGGCTTTTTACCCAACTCTTTGGCAAAGTTCTCCTTGTATTTCACCTAAACAGAGAACAACCAGGTGTCACAGCTGCTCTGCAGGACTCACTCTGCAGAGGGGCCCTGGTTCAGTGGAGCTGGTTGGAAGAAGAACAAAAGTGCAGGAACTTGAAGGTGCCCACTGGAAAAAAGATTATTTCAAAAATGACCTGACATGGAAAGAAAATCTGCATCTATTTGACATTTACAAGATACCACTTGCAATTTTTCTTCCAGTGCAAAGGTCACATCTCCTCATTGTAAAAGAGCCAAGAGAATTGTGTTGCCAAAATTCTGACCCTTGGAGGTGAAGAGTTTTTCACTTGATGGGAACAGTCCATTGATTTAAGATGTTTCACAAAGACAGAGATCGGTATAATAAGACTAAAATACAAGAAAATTATATATTATATAATTTTATATATAATATATAAAATGTAATAATGTAAGAGTATATGAAAGAGTGTTAAGAAGAAATTTTTATACACTTCTTGGAGAAATAAGAGCTTTAAAAACCTCAAGACTTCAGAGCACTGAAGATGTCAATACACCAAATACTTTTCTATCCATTGTTATGCACACAATGTGTTCTGTCTAGATTAAAGGAGGACAATAATCACAAACAGAGCAGTGACACAATTAATTACTAATGACAAATAATTAATTAGATTCTACAAGAGTTTTAGTAACACTTCTGAACCACATCAGCTTCAGCCAGGTGAAACACAGCAATGTGAGCCATCAGAATCCAGCAGATCCAGCCTGGAGGCACAGGAATATTGACAGGAATGGGAATTTTTCAAACCCCAAAGAAGAGTTGCCAGGACATCAATGTAAAATTAAAAGCAAGCAAGCCAGACAGACAAAATCCAACTAAAAAACTCAGCTGGATAAACAAAGTGGACATGATGCTTTACAAAGTTCATGAGAAGAGATGTCCAAGAGAAAAAACAACTGTTAAAGATGATGCCAACCACTCTTTGCTCTCTCACTGCCCCTCCAGCAGCTCATTTTCCCTCAGAACCAAAATTATCTCAGCAAAGAATGTTTGAAAGACCAAGAGTGGAAAAAGAATGGAAAACCAGGATCTCGTCACTGAATAAGAACAAACAGAATTTCTTTTTCCTGTAGATCAGTTCAGAATCATTGGCTCTCCTAAGGAGATCCTTGGTTTTCCTGCAGACACTGTGGTGGACATTCCAACATCCAAACATGGCAGCAGACACAACCAGACATGGGGAAAAACAAAAGCCCTTTTTTTTTCACTTGGAAATTCATGTATAAAACTGAAATGGCACAGAGCCATCTGCTGCCCCTTCCAAATGGGCAATCCAGGCTCTGGTTTTCTATTTTCCAAAGGTTTTGGTGTGGGAAGAAGTCTAAGAAACAATGAGCCCTCAAACCAGTAGAGGCTGCACTTCTCAGTGGGACTGATTCAGTCAGAGCCTGCTCTTCCATTGGGAAATTCCAGCCAATAAAATAGTTTAAAGTTTAAATGAAGTTTTAATAGAAGTTTGAAGAGTTAAAATTAAGTTCTGGTGATTGTTCACTGAAAATTGCCAACATCATTGTTCAGGTCGGTCATACACATATATTTCCATATATATTTCCCTGGGGTTTTTTTTCATTTTTGGACAATAACAGCTCAGAATTTAGGTTTTTTGGTGAAAAAGGTGAGTTTTCACATTATGTGAGTGCACTGAAACCTTCCATAAAACAATCAGGAAGCTCCAAAACCATTATGAAGGGCAGAATGACATTTAAAACTTCACGTGGTGCTGCAGAATTACAAGATAATTATGCCAGCAAGAGACAGATGCACAACAATGGCATTAATGGCAGTTAATTAAAATTCTCTTACATGACTACTTAGCATGTTTGCTTTCTTAAAGGTTCTCATCCAGGGGGTGTCATAGGAAGCAGCTCCGTGGCCTCTCATGTGTTGTTTGAGGTACTCTGCCTACAACCAGCAGCAAGAAAGCAGGGTCAGAAAGGCAAAAAATCCAGAATTCAAACATGAAGGGTGAGAAAGAACCAAGAGGGATTGCGGTCCTGGCACAAGATTCTTTTAAAGATACAAAGAAAAAAGAAAGTGGCTGGAAGAAACCAAGTGTCCGTTCAAAGGTGGAAAATAAGAGTAAGGTAAAGGCTGGTTCTGGTAAAGCCAGTACCCAAAAGAGCTAAAAAAGAACAGGGCAAACATTTCAGCTTCAGTATTTATGTCACAGCATCACCTTAAGAGGGTTTTATATCTCCATTAAAGACAGCAGAAAAGTTTAACACAGAAATACTTTGTACTGGTATTTAATTTTTACTTCCCCACATTCCCTTCCTTTCCCTTTTCCCCCAGTTTGGAAATAATTTCAATTATAATCATGACATCACTCTGTAAATTGATTTTATGTCTCATTTACCTCACTGCTTTGAGTGTCACCAGGTTTTCATTTTGCCCTTACCTGGCTGGTCAGTTTGGACACCTCCTTGGCCAGCTCAATGTCTGGACGTCCCAGCATGGTCACACCCACACCTGCTGCTCCACGCTTCTTATATTCAATCTAATCAAAGAAATAAATCCATTAGGAGGGAGGAAACCCTCTTTTAATTATTCTACTGGATTTTGTAATTAAATTAATGCTAAAGGACTATACAGAAGGCTTAAAGCCACTCACATTGCTGATTAACTTGGCAGCCTGAGTTGCTTTCTTAATATCTGGTCGGTCTGCTATAGGTGTGTAGTGGAGTTTGGATTTGGCATCTTTCTTGTATTCAATCTAATCCATGGAAAAAGACATAGGAAAGAAAATTAATGAGAAAATCAAATTTATTCATTGGGAGACACAGCAACATTGCTGAGGAAGTGCACGGGTTTATTTTGGAAATCAATTCACAAGGCATAGATCTGGGAATCTGGTTTTGCAGGTTGTCTACAAGTGAAGAAATAAATATGGGAAGTTCTGTCTGTATTTGAAAAGATGGAAAAAAATTATTAGATGTGATTTCCACCAGATTGAAAATCCTTGAAATCTTTGAATATTGAAAATACTTGAAATCCTACAACGGGATTTAAATATAAATCCCTTATTTCAGTGCAATTTTATCTTTGTAAATATTTGTACATTTATCTTTCAAAATCATACTTGAACATGGAGGCTGGGAGGAAATTCAGAAATCCATAAACTCGGGTTTTTCCAGCTGAATTTGGTTACATAACCCACTAAATTAGTGGAAAAAGAGGCAAACTTACTGTGCTCTGGTTTTTAGCAACTTCCATGGCATGTTTCACCTCAGGAGGCTCCAGCATGACAGAATAATTGGATTTGCCTTTCTCCTTCACAAACTTCTTCTTGTAGTTTGTCTGTCAAGAGCAGAAAAGGCCACGTGTGCGTTTTTAATGTCACACAGAGGGAAATGCGACAGAAACTTGGAAAAAAGCTCCTTGAAACTGCTGTAGGTGGATAAAGAGGAACCACCTCATTCCCAAAATGTGTTGGCTGCAGTGTTTGGGGCTGGGATTAGAAAAGCTCAGCTTTGGAGATGATGAGCTGAGTCTGAACTCACCTCACTGACGTTCTTGGTCACCTCCTTGACATGGACAGTGTCCCTGGTCTCGGGCAGGGTGGTGAAAGAGCCATGGGGCAGCTGCTTCTTGCTCTGCTCCTTGTACTTGTTCTGCCAGCACAGGGGGAAAGCAGGTCAGACCCAGCAGCTCCAGCATGGGATTCAATTCAGTGAATAAGGAAATGATGTTTTACCTCAGACACCAGAGAGCTGACATTCTTGGCCAGCAGGATCTGAGGGGTGTCTGGAACCACGTGGTAGGTCCCACGGGCTTTGTTGTGCTTCTCTTTGTATTTTATCTAGCAGGAAGGAAAGAGATCAGTTTAAATGATGTGCATTTTGTCTTCTGGTGGAGTAAAAAGCAATTAGTACAGTTGTGTTTGCTTGTTAGTGCAAAATTTTGCAGAAAATCCCATATTTTGAAATTCTACAGCCTAATCCAAACATTTCTATGGTTCTCGCTTGGAATTCTTTTAATATACTGAATATTAACATACTGTTAGTAATTATTAAAGATATATTGCATTATTATTAAAGATATTTTGTGCTATTTCCAGATATTTTCTCCAGACACTTCCATTTCAACATCAGGAATGCAGAGATGCCACTGGGTGTAAGGTCTAGGGGTGTTCAGGCAATGTTAACTTTGAATATTAATTTTATTATTAATTTAGCCCATGAACTAGGCCAGTGGCTTCTACAAAAACCAAATTTATTCAGTCAATTTGTTAATTAAATAAATCAAATAATGAAGTGAGACTGAGAAGAACTGTTCAAAGATTTGTCATTAATCCAATTATATTTGCAATCGAACAGTTAAGTAGTGAGTAAAGTGGTAGTAGAGAACGTGGAGAGGAAAGGTGAGCTCAGTGCTTACATCACTGGCCAGGATGGCATTATTTAGGGCCAACACTGTGTTTTTATCATCTGTGACAGAGAGTTTGCACCCCTTGAGGAATTCCCGGTCCAGCTTGTATTCGTACTGCAGGAAGAAAAATAAAAGATAAAGTAAGACAGTCTCTGATCTTCTCCAATTTTTTAAAAAATTCTGAATAGGAGAGATGGGAAAATGGAATATTCAGAGTATTGTGATTTTCTTACATCACTCTGCTGCAGAGAGGACTTGGCTGCTTGGACAAAGTCAGGCCTGTCAGCAATCAGGTGCCAGTGGGCTTTGGCTGCTTCGTATTTCTTCTTATAATCCAGCTGGGCACAGGGAAAAAACAAACAGGAAGAGTTGATGGGAAACTGGGTACTTTGCACACAACATACAGAGCACAATTCTCTTTTGGCCTGTGAGAAGAGGTGAGAAAATGTATCTACACCAAATCAGGACTTTTCTCTGGGCCAGGCACAACCCAGTCACTGCAGATTTCCACTGCTGGGTGGAGAAAGGAAATGGAAGGTGGAGAAAGGAATTGGAAGATGGAGAAAGGAATTGGAAGGACTGAAATTATGTCCTGGCTTTGGAGAAGGGGAGAGCTTTCAGATCCTTCCTACGGAAATGGGTGTTGGGCACCAATAACAGAAAACACAGGAAAGTTTTCCATGAAGCTTTGCTTTGTCTCCAGGAGCATCATCCCACAGAATTCCTGGGACAGTTGTGTCTCTGCCAGGAAAACAGAGGACAGCTGGAGGAATGGGATGTGTGACATACAAGAACCTCAAGGAAAACTCACCAGAGTGAGCACTTCAGTTTGAAATAAATTAAAACACAGTTTCTTCCAGCAGGGTAAGGATTAGAAGCGATGCCCATAAAATTCAGTGGAATTTAATTTCTTGTGGAATAATTTCTCGTGGAAATAATTCCTTGTGGCTTCCACTGCCAGTTCCCAACACCCTCCAGAATTCAATTAAACCATGAACAGGACAGAACTCACGTTGCTGTTCAGTTTGTAGGCGTGCCTGGGAGTTTTGATGTGAACTGAATCTGCCACGACGTTGCAGCGAGATTTGCTCCTCTCATACATTTCTTTGTATTTCAGCTAAAGAAAGACAAAGATACAAAAATGTTTGCAAAGATCATATAGCATCAACAAGAAAGGCATCCAAATATGAAAAACTGAATTAAAATCGCCCTGACTGGATAAAATCTTAATAGGAGAAAATGACTGGAGGTGGCACTCAGAGCTCTGGTGATGAGGTGGGGGTTGGGCACAGCTTGGATTTGATGGTCTTGGAGGGCTTTTCCAACCTAAATAATTCTGGGATTCCATGAGAAATAAACTCTATTTATACCAATTGATATCAAGCACCTGCCTGAAGGAGGGTCCTCTCCAGCAGCACTTCTCTTTGTATAGAAAGTGTGGCAGTTTTAACTCACCACGAGGCACAGACTGAGATTAAACAAAATCTTTTAATGACCAGTAATTCTGATTCTGAACTATTTCTGGTTTTTTGCAGCCAAAAGGAATAAGTTGAAGTAACTTATTTTCTGATAGTTACACTAACTGAAAACTCCTTCAGAGAATCTCAGCACTCAGTTTGGAACTTAAAACATGTCCTTCAATTCATATCTCTGTCTCTCAATGATCCACTTTGGTACCTGGATAAAAATTATTATTTTTCCTCCTGGATTTACTAATTATGTTGAAATCCATGGAGCATCTGGATAAGATTCAGGCTACTTATTCTGACAGTACTACACTGAGTTTCAGAAGTTTTAGTATCCTCATTTATGGATACCTAAGGAGCAACAAGACAAAGGACAGAGAGAAAGGGCAGGAGAAGGAATTAGGAGCAGGAGTCCTAAGTTCTATATTATTCTATCCACTCCCTCTTCCTTTCTCTCTCCTTCTTACTTTTCTATTGCCCCAGAATCAAAACATATTTATTTAAGATCAGAATATTTACCTTACATATTCACAGTATCTGTGTGAGAAATTAATAAACACAGCAATACACAAAATATTTTATTCAAGCCTCAAAAAAAAAAAAAGCCACTAGAGGAAGAAAAACCAGAAAAAACCTCTCCAAATTAATGATTTAGAGACCACTTCCAGCTCGTGGCTTTTATTTCTAGAGAGAAGTGGTTTGCCCCAGCAAAAAAATGTTTCAAGAGCTCCAGAAGAAAATTCTATTAAAGGCTTCCTGAAAAACTGGGTTTTGAAAAAGCACGGAATGCAGATAGAGTTTTACAGGCCAATATGGTCTAAGAAGGTGATGATTTTCACTGGCAGCATTACATAGGAGTTACAAATATTGGCTGTCAAGTTAAAAAGTGAATTGTGTGTGTTTCTGGTGCCACAGAGGATTTACTCACATCACTGATCCTGTCCTTGACCTTGCGCACGTGCAGCAGCATCGGCGTGTCCTGGATGGTGGTGTAGCCCTTGGGCTTGGCTTTGTTGTATTCCAGCTTGTAAATAATCTGAAGGGACAAATTTGGGCTTGGATTATTTCTTGGAATCCTCGGTGTCAGTTGGGAATTCCCTGGGGGTGATGATCCCATTCCAAAGGATCCTCACTTACGTCACTGATCTGTTTGTTGACCTTCGAGGTCCGTAAATATTCTGGAGTATCCAGAACTGTGGTATATTTGCCTTTCTTCTTCTCATAGTCCTTCTTGTACTGAATCTGGAGATGGGGAAAGGCTCCAAGTTCATCACACAGAGCAGGACAAAACCTCTTGCAGAGGTGGGATTTTATCCATGGATAAAATTGCAAAACCCTCCCACAAAGCCGAAGAAAGCAGAACATGCACCATGAGCTGAATTCAAACCCCCTCCTTGCCTAGGAGGCTGCCTGGTTGTTGGTCTGATTAATTTTATGGTTATTTCAAGCTAAAATCTCCAGGACTGAGCTAAAAAAATCAATCCTTGCAGACCAGACACTTTTAAATTTCATCATGGACAATATCTCATTTTTAAATACTCATATCCAGTTGAAACTTGGACTTGGTGATCTTGGAGGTCTTTTCCAAACTTAATGATTCTGTGATCAGAGTGAAGAGAAATCATCTCACACAGCAGTAGATAAAAACATCACCAAATATATCACAATGCCAGGATATTTTCAGGGCTTTGGCAGCAGGATTTGTGCCTTGGAAATTATTTCCTTAAAGATCACCTTGCCCTGCTCAGGTTTCTAAATGTTCTTTCACAGAGTTCAGTGAGAACAGGTTCACCAAGGATGGGAATCCATTGAAGGCAGCCTCAAGGCACATGGAAAAGGTTAGAATACATTTTTTAAAAAAGATTTTTCATGCTCTACCCTTTATCAGAAAATAAACCCATGCATTTGAAATGGGACTGGGACAGACAAAATATGAAAAATGATAAACAAATAATCAATGATAACACAAAGTGAACTCGAGGGGACATGCGAGTCAGACACCTATTTTTTTTTTTTAATGCAAACATACTCAAATTACCTGCAAGGAGTTTTTAGTGAAAGAATAGAAATCCACAGGAAAATGGAACAAAAAATGTCTGAAAGACCTTCAGTAATTTATTTACTGAAGAGTGTCACTATTGGCACAGGCAATAACAAAGAATTATAATTCCCTCTGACAGAATGGTTTTCCACTGTTGCATTCCCAATCTATCATTTATAGTCCAATTCATGATCAGGGATGATTTTTCCCCCTGCAAAGGGGGAGGTGACAGCCAGCAGCTGTGATTTCAGAGCAGAAATAACTGTTCTGTGTCTGGCACCATTCTGGGCACCGTGGGAGATAAATCTTGGAATCTCCCTGGCAAATCCATCATGTTCTTCCTGAATTAAGGAACTGGGGTTATCAAAGGTGGCCAGGCCAAGAAATGGTGTCAGAATGAGAACTGAGTTAGGGAAATACCAGGAAAAGCTAACATCCAATATCTGAAATGTATGGAAATTTGATTTTTTAATACAAATATGTGAAATACATACCAACTGTTTATAATGGAAGGAGAAAACGAGGACAAGCTCAGCCTGAGCTGAGAGATGTCCAAGTGACAGCAATTATTGTTTCAGATACTCTGTTTTGTTTTACCACAGCCAGCATTAAGCACATTTGAGGAAGCTTGGGGGTCTGAAGCCCATGGAAACAGAGGGAGCAGTAAAAATGCCAAGTCCAAGCAGCCACAGTGGGTGTCTGAGGTGTCTTAGAGCAGCAGCTCTGCAGTTTACCTGGCTCCACAGGTATGTGTTGTAGAGTGCTGTCAGCATGTCTGGCCTCAGAATTTCATTGCATCCGTGCTGCAGGAGCATCTTGGCAAAGGATTTATAGCTTTTCTGTCCATGCAAATGGCAACCAAGGACAAGAGAGACTCATGAACAACATGAACAACGACACAGCTCTAGATCCCAGGCACTTGGAGAGTGGAGAGATTTAGGCAAGGTGCTGTATGTATTCATCCACATGTGCATACAATTCACATCTGAATATTTAACACTGCCAAGGGTGAGTATGAACAAGTTTTCCTGCTCTCACATTAAGGAAGTGATGAATTTTGTGGGGGAGATGAGAGTAAATTAGAGATTAAGGCAATTATGTCTCTGTTGCTTTATCTAGAAAAGATAGGAAGATTTGAGAAGAGAGGTAATAAAACAATAAAGTGGCTTCAGGAGGGCTGGGATTCCTGATGTCCATTGATGCACAATAATGGAAGTACACACAGGACAGATGGACAGAGCAGCTCACACAAAAAGGGGCTCCTTTTTGGGTGGCAGGATGGAGATGGAGTGACCAAGAGAGGTGACAATCTCACAGGGCTGTGACACTGCTGTGAGGGGGCACCAGAGCTGCCCCACAGTACCTGACTGCTCAGGGTGCTGCCCCACTTGGCCAGCAGATTCCTGGGGTCATCCACAATAACGCTGTACCTATCTTTGAGCTTCTCATAGGCTGCTTTATATAATTTCTGCTCAGAATGGCACAATACAGTGTAACAAGAGAGAGTTAAGGTACTGAGAGATCACTGGGATAACCTCTTTACAGGCTGGGGGTGAAGGGCATGTCCAAAAGAGAAAAATATATTAAAAATAAAACAAACAAAAAATCCCAAACCAAAACAAAACATCAAAAACCAAACCAAACAAAAAACCCCAAATAAACAACAACAAATAAGAAAAAAAAAACCAAAACCAAACAAAAAAATATGACAAAAAACTCACAAACAAAAAAAACCACCCACCAAACAAATTTTAAAAAAACAAACAAATTTTAAAAATAAACAAAAAAAAAAAAAAAAAGAAAACCCACAACACAAAAAAAACCCCCAAAAAAACAAAAACAAAAAAGAGAAGAGTGAGAATATTTCCAAATGGTAAATGCATTTCTACATTGCCTCTGGAAGGCCTACAGTTTAAGGATGTCTCTAGTCCACCCCTTCAATAAGCAATTTTATGACTGATTTTCTTCATGAAAAGTAACTGCAGAAGCAACTCTGTGTTGTAGATTCCTGAGTTGAGTTCAAAGAGAATACAATGAGATGTTATTAAAAAAAATCACTTAATGTAACAGAAGATATTTAGGCAAGTTCATTTCAATATATGGAGCTCCCATTGATAAAATTTTACCCATTTATGTTTCTGATATTAATTTTTTCCTTATTTGCTCTATGAACAATAATAAGACTGAACAATCTTCATAAAAATTCTGGTATTTGTTGTGAAACAGCTTTTCTTACCTAGAACAGGTTAATACAGTAATAAACTTAATGACAGGTAATGATACAGCACAATGGCTGGTGGAAAAAAATGAAATATTAAGATATAAACCCAAATATCTGCTTCTTTAATGAAAAGCATCAGATTTTGATGAGCTATTCCAACTCTAAGCTGATAGGAATCATCCTGAACAGGATGTTCTCCATGGAAGTTGTCTTGGAGTTTAGAGCACTAATCCTACAAACTCCAGGAGTGATTTGAATTTTAAACCCAGGGGTATTCATTAATTATTAGGTTGTGGCCATTGTTTCTTTAGCACTACAGGAGGAAAATAAGAAAAAGTTGAATTGTAGAGTGGAAAAATTCCAGGCAAAATCACCGAAATTAAACGAGCTGTGGCAACTTCAGACATAACTCTGTCTTCCTAACACCAATAAAGATTTATCAATGTTTTAGAAAAGCAATTGGAATTCTGTCCACACCTTTTTGAGATGGAAACCAACACTCAGGGTTACTGCACCAGCAGCATTATTTAAGTCAGCAAAGGAAAAGTTCCTTTGCCATGAAAAAGTAATGAACAGGGCTGGGGATTTCACTTTCCAGGCTCTGCAAACCTGTTCTGTCCTAATACCCAGAAAAACAACAACCTTGTCTTTCATGACTTCAGTCTGATCTTAAAGCATCTTTAAGCTTGATTATAAGGAAGGACAACCTTCAACTCTGTATTTACTCACAGAGCAACTCCTTAAGCCTACAGAAGTCTTTACTTACCCCATCCATCAGCTGAGTTGCATATTTAAAATGTTCATTGATTGGAGAGTCAGCCACATACTTGAACTTGGACTTGGTCTTCTCAAAATTCTCCTTGTACTTACACTGGAGCCAAAGAAAAGCAAGCACACAAAACCCAGCACATGTTAATCCAAAGAAGGGTAAGGCAATGAAAATGTGATTTTAGAGAGAACTCGTGGCAAAAAAAAATGGTGGGACTATTGGATCTGTGAGTTTTTCTATCAATAACAAATTGTTGTAAAAGGACAGCAAATGTCCAAAACCATTCAGCAACAATTCAGAATGTTTCACTCACCCCACTGTAGAGCACTTTATTCTTCTCTGCCAGGACAAAACTTGGAGTATCCCACACATAGCAGCCAGTGCCTTTGAGCCATTCCAGGTCTTCCTTGTATTTAACCTTTAGACAAGAAGTAAAAAGACTCAGTTTTAAGCAGATAATCAGCGCTGAAATGAACCTCAGCACAAGCTGTGGCAAAGAGAGTTACATCCATTATAAAATAAATGAGTTTCTCCTGTTTTTGTGAAGGACTCAGTTTATTCACACACATAATCTATCATTAGCTGTTGGAGTTCCCATGTGAATTAAAAATAATGTATAGGTAAGGGGTTATTGTGTATGCACAGAAATGTACAATTAAAGGTTGCTACAGAGCGAAACAAATCTAAGCAAATACAAATGAAATTAATTAAGACTGTCTGTTAATTTGGCAACGGGATGTGCTGCAGTTTTAGCCATCAGATTCTGTCAGTTCCCAGATCTACCAGCAAATTGTAAATCACTGAAAAACTTCAGCTGCTTTGCCTTTGTTGAGAAGGAAGGTTTGGGTTCATTTTGGAAAGCACTTTTAACTTGCAGCCTTTCAGCCTTTTTAACTTTCAGGAGCTGCTGGAACTCACATCACTGATGGCATCCGTGACCAGGCGGTGATGGAAGTGCTCAGGGCGGTCTGGGATGGATCTCCAGATTCCCAGCTGGCTCATGTAATTTTCCTTATATTTCACCTACAGAGAAAGTTGAAGAATTAAGTAAAGCAATTGAAGAGAACACTCCAAACCACACAAAAGTTCCCATTTTTTCCCCTGAAACAGCAGAACTAAAAGAGTGGAGATGAGATTAACCTGTAACAACTACAGCAATCAATATTCCAGAGAAAGAAAGAAATCAACACTGATAATGCTGATTTTTTTCCTAATTATTTGACATATTGAAACAGAACAAAAGGTCAAAATGGCCTATTTTAGGTTATTAAGTGTCAAACACTAATTAGGAATGAAGATGATGTACATACACTGCTGATGTCATCAGTGACCTTCCTGTGGTAGACAATGTCCAGAGCATCCTTCACTGTGTGGTATTTGCCCTTGGTGTTCTCAAAGGTTTCTTTGTAGCGCAGCTGGGAAGGAAAAAAAAAAACACAAAAGAAGGGATTAGTGTGCCAGGAATTGTTTCAGTTGAACCCCTCACTTTTCAGGAATGATATCCAGGGATATGTTGCTGTCTGACATCCCAGTGCAAGCCCTGAGGAATTTTAGGAGGCTGCAGCTGCCTACAATCAGTTGTAATTTCATTGAAATTTGTGGTGAAAATTACAGAGAATTTCACCCAATTCACTTTCAGACTGAGGAAAAAACATCTCTGCATCACAGGAGTGCCCTCTAGAATAGCACAGGTGCCAC
The DNA here is from genome assembly GCA_013396995.1 of Dicaeum eximium. NCBI lineage: Eukaryota > Metazoa > Chordata > Aves > Passeriformes > Dicaeidae > Dicaeum > Dicaeum eximium. The sequence goes on from VWZP01010489.1 coordinate 507,189, forward strand.
TTTTGGCAAAAAAAAATCTACTTAACCCTTCTTCCCTGTACTCCTCTAGAAAAAAGCAGGAAGATCATCCCAGTCTGTGGAGAAAGACTCTCAGAGAAGAAATTCCCATGTGCAGAAGAGCTGGGATATTCCTTGGCAGTATTTAAAAATCATTCTTAGAGCAGTCAAACTAAATAAACCCTAGAAAAAAGCACCAGCCTTGCACATGTCCTTTCACATCCTGCTGGTTCTGAAATCCATGGAAAAGCTCTCACAAGTGAGTATTTTTAAATTGCCTTAAATCACAAATAACTATTCCACGCTTGAAAAAATCAATTTCCCTTTAACAACCTGGTAATTTTTCTCTCTAATCTACTTCTAAATTTAAAAAAAATGAACACATTCCCAGTGACAGGGCAGTTTACTTCTAACACAAAACTGAGATGAAAAAGCTGATAAAAGTTATTCTATCCTGGCCCCAGCATCAATCACTTCACTCCAGTCTGCTCTATTTGGAGACTTGATGTGTAAGCAAATTATTTTAAATCTGGTTTTACTTTGCTGTACAGCCACACTTCAGTGCAATGGGAAATGAAAATGAATTATAAAAATTGGAAAGGAAAAAAAGGCATTGCAGTGGAATCAAATCAAAACTTAATAATGTTCCTAATTTCAAATGGAAATGGACATGCAAATAAGGGGACTTCCTTGATGGAGGACACTGAGATATTCTGTGCTTTGCATGTTTGATCCCCACTGATGTTTTTCCTGCTCTTTTCATAGGGAATCCAAGGAGAAGATCAGTGGGTGTTCCTGGAGTACTCACATCACTGGCATTCAGGTAGGCTCTCTTGGCTCTGATCAGCACTGGGGTGTCAGGGATAGGGGTGTATTTGTGCTTCATCTTCTCATACTGGGTTTTGTACTTTTTCTAGGAGACACAGCAAAAGGGAAGAGTCATCATTGCAATTTTAGAAGCATTTGCCAACCTGTAAAAAAAGGTTGTCTCATAAAATCCTAAAACGTGTTTTCAGAATGTTTTGTTTCACCAGAACTTACAGAGGAAAGGTGGAACTTCAGTATAAGGGAGAGAAAAATAAATGAAGGCTAAATAGATTTAAGCCTTGAAATTACCACTAAAATTAGAAATAAAACTTCTGAAGAGTTCAGCAGAGTGGCAGCAAATTAGAAAACAAGATTTTACCTCACTGATCATGTCCTTGACATTCCTGGCGTGTGTAAAGGCTTGAGTCTGACCATCAGCATGATGGTGGGGTCTCTCCTTTGTGGCAAGTTCTACATACAAGTACTGCAGCAAGAAAAAAAATAATCAAAAACCCCACACTTCTATTAAACTCTACCTTATTTCTCTGAAAAACAGCTGCAAATTCACAATATAAACATAACCACCAATTTCTAGGAATTCTACATTGCTTCAAAATGGCCTGCAAAGCTACTGCTGTACTTTAACAATATATTAAGAAGGATCCCCTGATTGAGTTTTATATCAGCAAAACTTTTTCACCTGGCTCTGTATTTTTTGTCCTGTCTTGGCTCTTATCAAGTCAGGTGTATCAAGGATGGAAGTGTATTTTGTCTTCAGCTCATTGCCTGCAGCTCTGTAAACCAGCTGGAAAAAGACAGGTCCAAGAATTATTTCTTCTGCTATTATTTAGAAGCTGCACAATCATAGCTTTGCTATTATAACATCTCATCTATTCCAGTAAAAAAAAACACAGGGAGGGGTTAATTACAGCTACAAAATTGTGCAGAAATAACAGAATTTACCTCACTCAGATGGGTTTTTAGTTCCTGCACTGCTCTGTACCCAGGAGTATCCAACACCACCTTGAATTTAGGCCACATTTTCTTGGCAGTACTTGTGTAGATATAATTAGACTGGAAAGGAAAACCAGTATCAATAAAGGAAATTTTACAGTGCAACCCAGCAGTGCTCTGAAACAACAGACTGGCTGCACGGCACAAAATTCTCTCATTCTTTGCTCATTTTCGCGCATTTCACTTCCTGCAGGCACAGAAATAAATCCACTGCTGCCATGCTCAACTCCCAGAGGAAAAGGCTTACCCAGAGCTTGCGGAGCTCACGGGCACGGACCATGTCAGGAGTGTCATACAGGAAGCAACCCAAGCCCTTCAGCCACCTCAGGTCCTCTTTGTATTTATTCTACAGGAGAAATGAAAACCAACAGTCGACTTGTGGGATCATTTCAATCCCCAGTCCTTAAACACAGTGAGAAAGCATTTTTTTTGTTACAGAAAGCATTTTTTTTGTTACAGAATAGAAGGGAAGTGAGAAAAAGCCAATCCCACTGCCAGCAGAGGGGTTTTGGACCTCACAGCAGGTGCTTACGTCACTGGTGATGTCCCCCGCATAGCGACAGTGCAGCACATGAGGGGTGTAGGGCAGGGAGATCAGGTGGCCCTGCATCTTGAAGAAATCTGACTTGTAGATCAGCTGGAAAACAAGGAACAAAACAGCATTTCACGTGTTTGGTCAGGGAATAGTCTCAGTCTCTTGAGCTGTTCTGTTAGGAAGGCACCTACATCACTGACGGCCTCCTGGGTGGCTCTGACTTGGCGGATTTCGGGCGTGTCAGGGGTGCTGTGAATCTTGTCCTTGTTCTTGTGGTACGTTGCCCTGTACAGCCTCTGTCACAAGAGACAACATTCTGCATTTTAGCACAGCTTAAAACCTTGAAATGGCAAAGAAAATGGCAGAGAAGTTCAGCACAGCGTGAGCGCTTCTTACACAAATTACTGTTTTCTACCCAGGCAAAGATTTTCCATCAATTGCTTTCAATAAATTCTGGAAATCTCAGACTCTAATCCTAAAAATATGTAAATACATATATTTAATTTTCATGCTATTAAAGCCAATGATCAAAGAAGCGAGTAAATAGATATAAAACCCAAAACTACTGTGACCCAATTTTATACAGATACAAGAATTTCTATTCAAATTTAATCACAGCTAATAAAATCAGGCTGCAATTTTATATTATGGCAACAGTTTCAGCCTGGATCAATGCTCCCTCACCATTCTTGATGGATACTTCTCTAAATAAATTTTTGTTCTTAAAAGCCTCAAAGAAGAGGGATCCTACAACTTGCCAGTCAGTGTACTCTGATTATGCATATTTTGGGCACTGCAAATGAAAGCAAATACATATATTTACTGTACCTCATTAATGATTTGATTGACTTTCCTCACATTTTCAAAGCCAACATCTTTAGGTCCCAGAGTGTAGCCCTTGGCTTTCATGTGTTCATAGGCTTCTTTATATTTCAGCTATAATAAGGACAAAAACACACAGAAGCTAAATTTGATTAAGATTCTGGCTACACTGCAGCTCTGACACCAATTTATCTGTATTTTTATTTTATTTATTTTTATTATATTTATTATATTTAATTTTTATTTATTATTTATTTTATACAGCAATTTTAGCTGTATAAAGAGACATATTTTTAGAGATAAACAATTGAGATGTAGCTGCATCAGAGTTACATACACCACACATCATAATTATTTCTCCCTTTATCATACAGCCCAAAATTAATAATATAATAAATTTTTCTTGCATCTAATAAGGCATTTGCACAATGCTGAAGAAATTTCTATTTTGATAGTAAAGGCCCAAGCTGAGAGTGCCTTATGTGGGACTGCAGCTCATTGCCATGGTGCAGAAGGATGATTGAGAAGGATTGAGTGCCTGACTTACATCACTGCCGATGTGCTGGACGTGTTTGGCGTGCTGGAAGTTGGGAGTGTCCGTGGGAAGGCTGTATCCAGTGGGCAGAGCATTCACACCAGCCCAGCGATACAAATTCTGCAGGAGCACAGAGAAAGACTTGGTACCACTGTCAGCAATACTTGAGGGGAAAATCCCTCATTCTCAGAAATCTCCCCATCACAACTGACAAAAGATTTCCCCCATATCTAGGGGGAAAATGCATTAAAATACATTTTTATAGCTCAGATGAGGCTATTTTCCCACTTTCATTTCAGAGAAGTGACACACAGGTTCACCTGAAAAGCTAAAAGCAGACAATTTGGTTTTTCAGTGTCACACACTTTGGAGCCCAAAGTTTTGTACTTACCTCACTCTGTATTTTGTTTGCATTATATGCCCGCTCCAAATCCACTGTTTTATCAGTAGGGATCATCTTGCCTTGGATATTCTTCCTGTAATCACCACGATAGACAGCCTGGGAAAGTGAAAAAAATCATAATTGTCACATTCTCTCACAGTATGTTTTTTTTGCATACAATGGGAATTGTTCCTAAAAAACTGGATTAAATGTTTTTAGCTTCAGGCAATTAATGATTTTAATGATTGTGTCTACAATGAGGTGTGGATAACCAACAATGATCAAAATTAAGTTATTAAAAACATATTAAAAGTCCCATTTCTAAAGCTGGTGAGGTAACAGCCTTTGGAATATTGGCTGGAAGGTGAGAGAAAGACTTACTTCACTTAAATTCAAGGCACTGATCACATTCTGGACATAGACAGGAGTGTCTGTGACCACAGTGAACTCCTTCTTCATTTTTTCTGCCTTAGATTTGTACTTAATCTGCAGAGAAAAAGCAAGAGCTCCAATTACTAATGATACTAATTGTTAATTTAATTTATTGTATTATCATATTTACTATACTTAATATTCATTTCATCACTGAGCTATTTTATTAGTGAACCAGGACTGAAACAGGAAGTATATTGGAACTATGGCTTGTTATTTAATGAATCCTTCAATCAAGAAGGATAAATAACATCTTCCAGACTACACCTGGAGTGGAATAAAGCTACAGTGGAGTGAAAAAGAAGACTAAGAAGCAAACCCAGAGTTATCCACTCACATCACTGCGAAGGTCATAGGCTTGCTTGGCATGGAGGATTTCAGGAGTGTCCCAGACAAAGCAGCCAATGCCTTTCAGCCAGTTCAGATCATCCTTGTAGATCACCTAAAGCAGCAGAGAAAGAACCTGTAAGAATTCCATCAGGATCTAATCACTTATTTCTTAATCCCTCCAAAACACAACTGTCAAATGATGGCAAGGAAGGTTTCTACTACTTTGATTTTTTTGTTGTTGTTGTTTGAGAAAATCAAAACTATTCCTTCTGGAATTTAAATAATTTTTGTTCAGTTTGCTTCCATTTAGGCAAGAAATTAAAAATCCAATTACTAAAAAAAACCAAAACTACCTGCACATCCTACTGGGCGTTGATTTACTGCCAGATCCTGCTCCTGGACTGACCTGCTCAAGGCAGGTGTGTAGAAGCTTTGCCCAACCAGGATTTTCTCACACTTCCAAAGTTTCCACACCTCATGCAACCAAATAAAGGACAATTCACAGACAGGGTAGAACTGTAATGTTATGACCCAAATGCCTACACCATTAACACTGAAATTATTGAAATTGTTGCACAGAGGTTGTGGATTCACTATCCCTGGAAGTGTCCAAGGCCAGGTTGGATGGGGCTTGGAGCAAACTGGGATAGTGGAAGGTGTCCCATGGCAGGGAGTAGAACTGGATGAGCTTTAAGGTCCTTTCCAGTCCCAACCATTCTGGGATTTTCTGATTCTATTCAACTAAGCCCCACCTCAATGACCCATTTATTGCCAAGTGCCACAAAAATGAAGTGGCAACCTCACAGCGCTCCAGCGACATTTTTGCTAAATCACTTCCTCCAACAGAGCAGAAACGAAGGAATGTTCCCAAAAGTGAGCCAGGAACAAGTGATTTGGGAACTTACATCACTGATTTGGTCGGTGACTGCTCGCACGTGGGTGTTGACCTGCAGGTCTGGCAGGCAGATCCACTCGTGGAGCCGCGTGCGGTAATCGACCTCGCTGATCTTCTTCTGGGCATCCTTGGCTGAGATGATGTCCACCATGTCTGGGACAATGTGCACCTTGGCTTTGGTCTTCTCATAGGCTTCTTTGTACAGACGCTGTGGGGTTAAAGCAGCGTTTTCATAAAGCTGAGGCATACATTGTTGATGGATTTGGAGGAAATCATTGCTGTTTTCATGGGATGTCAGTGGGAGAGCCATCACTTTGCCGTGACTAAAATTTACATCTGGCCTGCTCTGAAAATAATCTGCAGAACCTCAGCAAGGGAGGTAAAATGTGATTTGTTCAAGTGTCATTGTGCTGATGAGTTAAAAGGAGACAGATGATGATTTGACCCATATTACAATAAAGGTTTGGCCATGCAGGCAATGCAGTAATTGAGTTAACACTTACATTTATGGTTGCATTTTATAATTTAGCAAACACTGCACAGTGTCAAATGCACATGGGAATGGGATGTCTGGATGCAGGCATGGGGATTCTCTGAGTGGCTGCTTCTGAGGTGAGCTTGGCTTTGTCAGGAAAACACACACCCAGAACCAACACTCACATCAATGTTGAGCTTCCCAACTCGGAGGCACCTTTCTGTGTTGGGATCATCCTCAACACCTCTGGGGAGGGTGTACAGGGCTTTGAACTTGTCGTATTCCTCACGGTATTTCACCTGAGCACAAGCAAAGAAATGCAACAATTAACTGACTCCAGTGAGTCAGTCGTGGGTTTGGAACAAAATTCATCATCATTAAGCAAAAAATTGAGTCCAACAAGTAGAGAAAGGCTTTAAAGCGGGATTTTAGTTTTCTGTTTTGTCTTAAGTAGCAAAGAAAGCACATCATAACAATCAGGTTGTAAAACAACAGCTGACTAGAGGGTTTTAAAAATAAATAGATGTAGAATAAGGCATTTATTTGTTGTTTCATTTAAAGAGACCTGTGTAGTGGTCTGTCTTAATTCTGTCTTCAGTAAAGCATAAGATGTTTTCTATACTTGGTAAGAATAATTTAAAGATTTTTGGTGTTTTTCTGACCTGCATGCTCATGAATCCTAGATTAGAAAAACCCTAACATTTTCAGTTTGGATTACTATAAAAACTGACTTTTTTTTTTCCCCCATGACAAGAAGCCACAAAGGGTTGTTACCCAAATGACTACCAGTGAAAAATCATTATCTACAGATACATATAACATCTCACTTTAAAAGGGAAGGAAAATTAAAGTTTAAAAAATATTTATATCTATAGTAGATGCAAGGCATGAAAGATTTAATTGTTAGAACTGATGATCTGATTAAAAAAAAAAGAATTAAATTCACTTACAATGCTTGCATTGTGCTTCAGTTCTTTGGCACGTGCCAAGGCTACAGCATCTGAGGGCAGAGCATAGCTGGTGGCCTTCACTTTATCCCAGGCCTTCTTGTAGAGATTCTGTGGGGAAATAGAAAGTTTGTGTGAGTGGAAAAATAATTCTTGTAAGTAATTATCAACAACCAATACAAATCAAAAGCCCTTTTTCTTTTATTTAGACACCACATAGTACAGTATTGTAAAGAAAATATTAAGTGATACTTAATATCAAGTGCATGTAAAGGGGGATAAAAATCCTTTATAACTATTCATGTCTGTTCTCATACGAGGTTTTAATTTTGTTCAGGTGTAATTTTATTCAGGGAATTCATTAATCCATTTGTTTTGCCAAGACTGGCATCACAGTTTGAAAATATGGCCCTTGCCTGAAATACAACATCTCCCCCAAGCTCAAATAGTGCAGAGGGCCAGCATTGGCTTTGAGAAGCTCCTGGTATGGATGTTTATCTTCAAACAGAGTGAACAAACAAAATAGAACAAAAATTCCACACTGAAGGTCCTTAAGAGAAAAAAAAATGTGTATAAACACTTACATCACTATAGAGATGTTTCAAACTCTGAACTCTTTCTGAATCCACTGAGTCAGTCACAGTTGTGTACTTGTCCTTGGTTTTTTGGAATTCCTCCTTGTATTTCACCTGGAAGATGGAAGCTGGGTTTAGTGAACTGTTTCAATGCTGAGAAGGACAATCCTGAGCAGAAAAGGTGGGGACTCACCTCACTGGCATTGGCAGCACTTTGCAGAGCAGTCACATAGACAGGGGTGTCTGTAACCACACTGAAGTTCTGGAAGTTCTCCTTCCCTGCAGAGGTGTATTTTATCTAAGGACACAAAACCAACAGAACACTCATTAGTGCTGAAAATGACCTGGAAATCCCCTGCCAGCTTCCTTTAAAATCACATCTGGACAGCTGAAATCAAAGATTACAGCTCTGTTAAGATCAACTCTGAAAGTGATAGGTCATAAAATAGAAATACTTAATATGCAGCCAGTATGGACTAAGAAATAATGAAATTAAAAACCACAGCTCTCTTTGGTTTTCTCTACCTCAAATAACACAAGTGATGTCTTAACAGAAGCAATTCCAAGACTGTATTTTCACAGTTTAAACAAAAAATTTCTGATTAACAGTAGTTACTTCATTGTGCTCTGGACTAGGCCATGTCAACCCCAGTGAATCATAAACAGAAGAAATAAACACATAAATATTTATTTATTTAAGGAGAACTTACCTGGCTCTGCAGGTCATAGGATTTCTTAGCCTGTACGATTTGTGGAGTATCCCAGACGTAACATCCAAGTCCCTTCAGCCAATTTAAGTCTTCTTTATACACAGACTACATGGAAGTGAACAGAACCTTAGGTTAGGAAGAAATTTGCCTTCTGCCAATTAAAGCAAGGAATTCTGCATGCTACTAAGCCAGGCAATTAACACACCCTCAGGTTTTATGGGGAAAGTTGGCTGGCCCAAGCTGAGACTCCACTGACTGCAGAATACCAGCACCATTCTCTCAGCTGTGGGCTGATACAACCCCAACAAACAAGGGGAATTCTTTTTCAGACCCACTGGATCCAGAAGGAGTCTGGATGCTGGCCTGGCCCCTGTGCTAATTCCAGCACTCCCAATTATAATAGATAAGGATCCCTGCAGTGATTGCTACTAAGAATCCAAAGCCACAGTTATTAATTTCATATTTAAATATTATGGAAGATACTGAGGGACAATGATGGGAAAGGCTGCTATAATGTCAAACAAATGGGCTCAGTGAGCTCAAATAAGTTTAGAAGGGTTTGGACAATGCCCTCAGGCTCCTGGTGGGATTTTTGGGATGTGCTGTGCAGGGCCAGGAGTTGGACTGGATGACCTTGATGGGTCCCTTCCAAGCCAGGCTAACCTATGGCTCTAAATAAATGATAAACACACATCACTGAGGATGTCCTGGGCTTTCCTGGCGTGGATCACATCGTTCTCCTCAGGGGAGCAGCTCCACTGGTGGAAGTACGTGCGGTACTCCAGGTCACTGAGGATGTGCTGGCACTTCTTGGCCAGGACATGGTTCATCATGTCAGTTGGGATATGCACATTTTTCTTGGTGTCTTCATAGTTCTTTCTGTAGGCCAGCTGAAAAGCAAAGATTGGGGAAAAGGTGAGAGGACATAAGAGTGATTTTCTGTATGACTTTGGATTTTGGACTAAAAGGTGACAGCATAATCTGAGATGTGTTTCCTGGATTTAGTAGCTAAGCTCCCATGGGATTCAACAGGATAGAAATCTTAACTTGGATATTAATCACCCTTTATTTAAGTTCTGGAAGGACAACAATTACCTTCACTTGCAGTTTTAACAGCTGATGAGAAAACTAACAAGTCTTCAGGATTAAAAAGCTCACGCTCCACACATGGTTTTCATCTAATTAAAGATAGAATATTTGGGCCTACTGGTTTTATGCCCTTCATGACATGTTGTATGTGCAGTGCTGACAACAGCAACACACCAAATGTGCATTTACTTTCCCAGTTCTTAAATTCCTACTTCAACTCAAAATCTACACTTTTACGTATAAAGGAAATGAATCCCACATGGTATTTTTTACTGCTCAGATCCTTAGACTGAGCAGGAAATAGAAACAGGAAAAGGCGTTTTTTTCCTTACTGTAGTATTTCTAATAGCTAATCAAATCCCTTCTCAATCTCCTAAATAATTTTAAATTCAATTATTCAACCCACATATAAAATAAGCATTCAGGAAACATAAACATGTTGAAATAATTTTTACTGATATTATTGTGGATTTATGTTAAGGTTGGACTTGATCTTGGAAGTCTTTTCCAACCTTAATGATCCTGTGATTCTACAGTTCTATTAAGCTTTGCACTATTTAGGTTTAAGTAATGAAATAGTGAATTTCAGCAGTGAAATAAATGGTGAAATAAAGCAAATGGAAAATATTCCAGACTCGTTCATTCCTTACCGCGCTTCTCATTTTCTGGAATTCCAGGGAGTGAATGACACTGGGGAAATCACCAATATCCTTCCCAGCCAGGTAATGGCCTTTCAGCTTCTCATATATTTCCTTATATTTAAGCTGAAAAAAAATATTCATGTGGAAGTTTTAATGTTCATTCCAACAACATATTGGGGGGAAAAAAGGGAAAGAATGGGAAATCCCTCCTGACCTCACTGTTGATGTGGTTTGCATGTTTGGCTCCCACAAGTGGAACATATTTCTCATCCAGAGTGTATCCAATGGGCTTGCTCAGTTCCCAAGCCTTCTTGTAATGTTTCTAGACCAAAAAAAGAAAAAAGCACATACAGATTTCAATGAAAAAATCAATTCTGTTTCCCATTTATACACACGTGGGATACAGAATATTTTTACAGAGTGGCTCCCAATAAATTAAATGGAGAATGTTCATTTTGAACAGTCATTCAGTGTAAGGCAAACAGGACAAGTGTTCACTTCAGGGAGCTACCTGAAAACAAATTTGAGCTGATTTCTGCTTTCTTGACTATATTTATACCAGAAGAGTAATAAAAATATTTAAAATGTAGATATGAGCTCTGGTTTAGAAGTCCAGTATAGAATTGAGATTAATAATTTTATAGATAACCAAAATTGTGAAAAATCTTCAAGAAATATTGGTGTTTATCAAAGAAATATTAGTGTCAATGGCACTTTCTAATACTTATTTTGTTAAATATTAAATATATTCACCTTCAGATTAAATTATGAAGTCCCTACTCATATGAATGAGTAATCACTTATATTTTTAAAAAATAGAGGTTTCTCATTAAAATCAGTGAGACTACTCAAAAATAACTGCTTAATAATGTAAATCATCTACATTTTTATTTCTTATTAAAAAAGTAAATATAAAATTTATCAGTAGTCTCAGAAGATATTACTGGGTGGAATTATATTTGCTTCTGTCACACTGTTATGACTTTCAAGCACCACACAGCTGTCCTTTGAGATCACTTCAATAAGGAAAGAAATCATCCTGATTCCAATGATCCAAATGGGAAAGCTGAAGAAAAAAGGAATTAAATAACCTTCCCAGTGCCACTACTGAGAGTAGAACAGTTCCTCAAGTCCACCCCACATTCTGCTGCTTTCAAAGGTTGATATTTATGGGATCTCACCTCACTGTGGAGCAAGGACATGTCTTTGGCATGGTGGAGAGCAGGAGTATCATCAGACCCAATGTACTGGCCTTTCTCCTGGTTAAATGTTTCTTTGTATTTTAGCTATAAAAGAAAACAAACACAGTGCTAATTCCACTGGAGAAATACATTATTCCCATTAGCCCATCTATTAGTAGTAGACATTAATTTTCTCTTGTGTCATAATGTACTAATGTTGTGTAGGACATTCCAGTCATTGTAATACACAGGCAAATGTTACTGTGTCACCTCAAAATCCACATGGTATTCTTGAAAAATTTAAGATACTGCTCAGCAAATACAGTTTAGCAACACCAGGAATTCCATGAACTGTTCATCAAGAACAGGACTCAGTTTTCTGTAAGAAAAATCTCAGGGACATGCCATATTCTTCTACAGGAAAATGTTAAAGTATTTGGACAGCAACATTGTGCTGTTCATTCATATCACTTCTTACTAAACTTGCTAACCCCAGGAAAGCCTGTTATTAATGAGGCGCACACACAAATATATAAGGCTAAAACTAGTCTAGTTAGCAAAAGCAATTCAAGCATCTACTAATTCTTCTATATTAATTTTTAATTTAAACAAAAAGTACATACATCACTCTGATTGACAGAGTTCATCTTTGCCAGCACGATCTCAGGAGTGTCAACCACGCTGGTGTATTTGGAAAAGTTGTCCAGGGCTTCTTTTGTGTAGGCTCTCTGCAAAGAGGTGAAATTTTGTCTTAAACACTGTGCATGAGAAAGAAGTGCTAATTGTGGAACTGCTGAAATATTTTCTCTTACCTTGTTTATCAGTTCTTGTGCGTTCTTAACTTTCTTATGCTCCACTGAATCGAGAGGGATCCAACCACAGCCACGAAGCCACTCCAAATCAGCTTTATAGATGTTCTAAACCAGAAAGACAATGCACAAGACAGAAATTATGGAACTCAGGATGGATTATGTGCTGTGGGCAGTATCCTTAGGCCAGAGCATGTGGAAAGGACCTGGCAGGGCTGCACCACCACTCACATCACTCTGCAGGTCATAGGCCTGCCGTGCGTGGATCACGTCGTTCTGGTCAGGCAGGCAGGTCCACTGGCGCAGGTACTGGCGATACTCAACATCACTGACCAAGTTCTGACCCTCCTTTGCTGCCACAAGTGCCACAGCATCCGAAGGCATGTGGATTTTGGACTTGGTTTTGTTGTAGTCTGATTTGTACAGCCTGTCGTTCTGGATCTCGCCCGCGTGCTCGTACCACACCAGCTTGGGGTCATCCCTCATCTTGGCAACTCCCACGTAGTGACCTCTCTGCTTGACATACTCAGCTTTGTATTTCAGCTGATGGCAGAGGGGAGAAATACAGAGAGAATCAGCACTGGCTGTACCCACTCTGGTTTTAACCTGGGAACAGCTTCAGGTTTGTCAACACAAAGAGCAGATGAGACAGGGAGTTGTCAAATGCAGCCTTAGATTTTCAGTATATGACCAGATAAAAATCTGGTCACAAACAATAATATTACTTTGTATAAACCTTTCAGTTCAAAATATAGCATTTTCTAGTCTAATATACTCCCAGTTTTCAATAAAAGGTATTGTTAACACAAGAGGAAAGACTTGCTAGAAAATGTTTCCTAACAAGCACATTTAGTCTCATTTTGGCAACAAATTATTTGAGATTGTCTGAAGAGTGGATGCTTATTTAGGGTATCACATCACACTGTTTTGACAAAATGTTTATTCCAAAGAAGAGTCATGTAATAATTTCAAGATCCATTACGCAAATGTTTAAAATGTAAAGTGTGTCCTGGCCTACAAGTTTTGATAGGCCAAAAAGTGAAATCAGAGCCATATATGTTATAGTCATAGTATCACTTCAATTATTTAATATGGAATTATAAAACATGGAAGTCCAGCTCAGCTGATTTTGAAAGGACTGTTTCTGGAGAGAAGGAATGTGGAAGGACTCTGACTGTCAAGCACTAATATCTCCAAATCCCATAATCACAAAGATGGCTGAATTATTTGGAGGACAGTGGAATTCCATGAAAAGCCTGGATGTTACCCCAGATAGAAATCTTTTTAAGTCTGTTTGGGAATTTTCAAGGCCTTTAACATTTCAGGCTTCCAAGGAATCATCTTACTAATGAGAAAAGTCATTACCTCACTTTGGACATCACTTGAGTGCTTGGCATGGGAGATCTGCACCGAGTCAGGAGGCAGGAGGTAACCAGTGGCTTTTTCTTTCTCCCAACTTTCCTTGTATAAATTCTGTGGGAAATAAAAGTGATGAGGAATTCAACACTGCTACAATGATAACCATTATTGTATGTATGTAATTTATATAGAAGTGTAGGGATAACAAATCCTTCCTTCAGGTTGTTACCAATAAGGCAGGTTTTCTAAAGACCTCAAAAATGTGAGTAGAAGCTGTCAAGGAGAGACCACGTACCTGATTTAGAATTCTGGCTGCCTCTCGGGCCATATCCAACTGTGGTGTATCTGTGAGAGTGTAATTTGTCTTGGCCTCATTCCATTCTTTGTGGTATTTAATCTAGGACACAGAAAGAAATGACTGCCTTGTAGGACCACCACAGAACTGGGAAAACACCATAATTTATGCACAAAATAACAAACCAACCCCTGAATTTGCAAGGCCATTAGATGAAGCACATTAAATACAGAATCACAGAAGTCAAATGTAGCCCAGACACTGAGAGCAAGCTTACATCACTGAGGATTTCAGTGCTATTCTTTGCTGTGACATAATCAACTCTGTCGGCCACGGGAGTGAACGGGAGAGTTTCAGCTTTTGTGCGGTACTTCCTCTGTACAAGAAAAAGAAGAACAGATTACCCTGGAATATTTGATGCCTAATCCAGCAATTCTGAATAGATACACAAGACAAAGAAGTTCCCACAGAGAAAAACCTCTCCATACACAATCAATGTCATGAAAATACTGCATTTGCATTTTTCATTTGAAAAAAAACCTCATTGTTTAAGGCATTTAAAATAGTTTGAGTGAAAAATACCCCCGAAGAAAATTTTAGTATTGAAAAACATTTGGTTACCTCACTCAGGAGATCTCCAGCATATTTGACATGCTTGACTCCAAGGGAATCATTTGGCAACCATCCGATTCCCCGCAGCCATTCCAAATCAGCTTTATAAACAGCCTGGGAAAACAAAAGGGGGTCCATGCTCTTAGCTATTCTTCCCTATACAATCCAGCCAGATCCATAAATAACAGAATTTACTTCCAGTGGTTAAAAGGGGAGCAGTAATTCCATCATGAGCACTACATCTGAATTTATCACTCTTCAAGCGTGGCAATTTATAAGTCGCCTATACTTTGCAACTCTAACAAAGAGCAAGGCGAGTTTCCTAAATTCAGGAACAGATTCCCACTCCTTAGAGCTGAAGCAGGATAAGAAGAGGCAGTACAGGGCTAAGTTAAGGGGTGTTTTCAGGTGAACTTACATCACTCTGGAGGTCGTAGGCTTGCCTGGCATGAATGACATCGTTCTGGTCGGGGAGGCAGATCCACTGGTGCAGGTAGTGCCGGTAATCGGTGTCGCTCACCAGGGCCTGCCCCTGCTTGGCTGACACAATGGACATCATGTCCACTGGCAGGTGGCACTGGGTCTTCTGCTTGGCAAAGTACTTCTTGTACTCTCGTTCACTCTGAACTTTGGCTACGTCCAGGGCAAACTGGATTTTGGAATCTCCCTTTGCGTTCGGCACTCCCACGTAGTGTCCTTTCTGCTTCTCGTGCTCCAGCTTGTATTTGTACTGGGGGAAGAGCAGAGGTCACCACTAGTAACAGCTAGCATGAAAGAGCTCTTGGAGCATGGGAGAGGCCTCTTTTGGCACTTACATCACTGGCAATCTCTCTAGAAGCCTTGGCTGTCTTGATTGGAATTGCATCTGCTCTCAAATCATAGCTCATCTTCAGCTCGTCCCAAGCTCCTTTATATTGTTTCTGAAGAGACAGATAAAACATCACACACATGCTGAATGCTCTGGCATTTGCTGTTACAGAGTTTCCAGCCATTTATTTGCTGAAATACCATGAAATTTTTTGAGCATTACTCCTGCTCCTAGGCATAAATGCTGCTACCTCTGAAACATGCAACACCAGTTGTGCAACCTATAAAGCACAGAAGGGTGTTTGTAAAAGTGTATAAACTATTTATATGCCTTGTATTTTCACCCATTTCAATAAAGAGTTCCCTCAGTGGGACATGATATTAATAATTTTTAAATAGCCGAATGCAAGTATTTATTTTAAAATGGCTGAATACTTTAAGGATATTCAGCAGAGGGAATGCCACAAGCCCTGTATGAGGATAGACTTCAATGAGATTCAAAGAGATTCAACACCTTATAATGATATAATCCACATACTATTTTAGAGAAAACAGAATTATAAACATACCTGGCTATAATTAACAGCATTAGCCTTGGCTAGGTTGATTTCAGGTGTGTCTGGCATGATGTGGATCATAGTCTTGTCCTTTTCCCAGGCTTCTTTGTATTTTGGCTGTTAAAACAGTCATTTAACAATATCATCAGACTTACGGAATTTCACTTACCAATAACATAAAATCCCATAAATCTCTCCTGAATTATCATCTCTAAAGAGTAAAATGTTCAGAAAAGCATTAAACTTAAACCACCACTGATGGGTTTTATATTTTAGCAGTGAGATTTCTCTTTAGCTTTAGTTTCTAGTGTGGAAGCAGCTTTGGAAGAGGAGGTTGGAACATACAATGCTGATCTGTTCAGCGTTGATTTTGGCCAGAACAACATCTGGGGAATCCACAACACTGGTGTATTTCACACTGTCAATGGGGGTCCGATACACGTTGTTGCTCAGGAGATCCTGGGCATTCTTCACCCTCTTAATTTCTGGAGACTCGTTGGGCAACCAGCCAATTCCACGGAGCCACTCTAGGTCTGACTTATACACAGCCTGGGTGAGACGGTCAGAAAAGGAAAACATTGTTTAAAATTATTGTCTTAATTGTTTTAAGCTAGGCAAAGCAGATTATGTTTTATAAAGCTAGCTAGAGTAAGATGAATCCTTTTTATATACAGGAGATGTTCAGTGTTGTAAGTAAAATTAAATCTGGCAACAAGGTGTTAAGTAGTTCAGTTCTTAAACAACACATTCTAAACCTTGTAAGGAGAAACAACTGAAAGGAGTTGCAGTTAATGATGAATATAAAAGCTTAGAAGAGTCTTCCTGTCCCATCCGAAACACTTGTTCCTCATTTCAACAATTTACAAGTCCTAACAAAACCCCAAGCTGCCTACCAGGAAAATTGACAAAAAACAAGGAACAGGAACCTCATGTCCAAACTTGTAACTGAAACAGTGGAAGAGGAACTGATAAGCAGCAAAGCCAAATCAGGATATCAGCTGCACTGACTCCTTCTGCTTTGCAATCAGCCACTAAAACCTCTCACTGGCTACCCCACAGAGTTTTCTTCCAATTAAATAAATTTCCAACCTGCCTCATGCAAGCAGAAGTAACAAAAGCCACCTGATTCCAAGGCAGCAAACAACTGTTATTCCTAAATCCCATCAAAGCAAGAGAGACAATTCCTTCAGCCTCTCCAAATCACACCTGTCCAAAAGCATTATGTAACACATTATCAACTAAAGTTTTATAAAATTTAGAGATAAAACCAATGCTTTTTAAGGGTGTAAAAGAGCACATAATAGTAGTAACAAAAAAGAAAACAGTCTAAACATAAATCTGTTGTGACTGTATAACATTGAACAATCAGAATAAGGCCATAATATATTAAATAATAAAATCACACATCTCTGTGGGTACTCACGTCGCTCTGCAGGTCGTAGGCCTGCCGTGCGTGGATCACGTCGTTCTGGTCAGGAAGGCAGGTCCACTGGTGCAGGTACTGCCTGTAGTCAATGTCACTGACCAGGGTCTGGCACTCCTTGGCTGCCTGCATCGCCAGGGCATCCACAGGGATGTGGATCTGGGTCTTGGAATCATTGTAGGCCTTCTTGTAGAGGCGGTCGTTCTGCAGGGCCATGGCGCGTGCGGCCAACGCCAGCTTGGGGTCGTCCTTGGCACTGGGGCACCCGATGTAGTGGCCCTTCTCCTTCTCGTGGGTCTCTTTGTACTTGTACTGCAAATGCAAAGAGAACAGAAGGTGTGTTGGTCACCTGGACACAGCCACCAGACAAAAGGCTTCCAGCTCCTCAGGCTGCCAGCCTGAGCTTCACTCAGTTCTGCTGAGGCACAAACACCACACAAAGAGAAGGCTTTACCTCACTGGCAATGTCTCTGGACGCCTTGGCTTGTTTGATGGGAATGGCATCAGCTCTTAGGTCATAGCTTTTCACCTTGGCTTCATCCCAGGCTTTCTGATAATGTTTCTGTAAAGAAAATTAATCACCTTTGTTAAACATTGTGAAATCCTTATCTAAAAACCTACTTGCTTGGAATGACCAGCTTGGGAGCCCCGTTTGCTTCCTGTAACTGGCACAGTTACAATAATGATCCTGGCAAGTGTCTCAACAGAAAACTCATGACTTAAAGTAGGTGCAAGATTAAAACACAAAGAGGCAGCAGAAATATTCCTGAAGACAGACCACTATGTCTGCAGACTCCAATAACTCCCCCATGGAATGTATTTGGCGGGTTTTGCCAAAGGGAGCAGGAGTTGTGTGGAATTGCACACTGAGCTTGGGAGTTTGGTCATGAACACACAACCTGCTGATAGGCTGAGAGGTGCTAAAAAGCCTCTGGATGTAATGTCCTCTTTACAAGCACGTTAGAAGGTGGGTTTGTACATCACCATTTACAAAAACTGGCAGAACAATTACCAGTCTTTGTTTTCTAACACTTCACAAATATTTCATATTGTTCTCTTACATTGCTGATGTTGAGAGCATTGACTTTGGACTGCAGCATGACAGGAGTGTCTGAAGGGAGGGAAATCTGGGTCTTGTCTTTATCCCAGGCCTCACGATACAGACGCTGAGGAGAAAGGAAGAACAATGGCAATTCAGTATGGTGACAAAAAAACACCAGGAGGAATTCTTCAGTAATTCCAATTTGCAGAACTTCCCAACTCGTCATTCCCACCGTAGAAATTCTACTCTCCACCAGAAAGAAAAGAAATGGCATCCCAAAGTGAGAGGTGAGCTTACATCACTGAGCTGCATTGCGTTGGTCTTGGCCAGGACAACGTCTGGGGAGTCCGTGATGCTGGTGAACTTCAGCTGCTCCGGCCGCGTGCGGTACAAGCGGTCACTGAGGAGCTCCTGGGCTTTCTTGGCCTTGACCACATCCACAGACCCTTCTGTCAGCCAGCCAATGCCTCGCAGCCACTCCAGGTCAGCCTTGTACACGTTCTACAAACAAACCAAGGGTTACTGCCACTGCAGAGGTAACTCTTAGCCCAGAGAGCTGGAGGACTCTCAGTCCTTGGAGATGTTCGAGACCAGTCTGGATGAGGCTCTGAATAACCAGGTTTAGTGGAAGGTGACCCTTGCCTATGGGACAGTAGCAATAGGAACTTATTCCCATAGCCAAGGGACACCTATGGGAATAAGATGATCTTTTTTCCAGCCCAATCCATTTTGGGATTCTGTAGTTTTAACTCTAAGTGCAAGAAGGTTTTTTAGAAGCCTTTCCCCAACTTCATCTCATACTCTTTACACAACAAGCAGCCAGAGACTCTGTGTTGTATCAAGTCATTTCTGGACACAACATAGAAACAATGATACTTTTAAGACACTGCCTTCAAACCAGGGGCAAAATCTGCAAATAATCTGCAAGCAAACATTCTAGAGCAGATCAAGAAAACATGTCCTCCTTATGAACTGCCCCAAATATTTCTGGCATATAGCTGAAATCCTTTGGAAAGGATAAAATAAATATACCAGGACTGACTGCAGGCTCATGAATGTGCATTTGGAAGTATATTTGCCAGTCACTAACCAACAGAGCCTCACACAGCTGCCCTAAAGCTTTCCTACAGTGATTGTCACTCACGTCGCTCTGCAGGTCGTAGGCCTGCCGTGCGTGGATCACGTCGTTCTGGTCAGGAAGGCAGGTCCACTGGTGCAGGTACTGCCTGTAGTCAATGTCACTGACCAGGGTCTGGCACTCCTTGGCTGCCTGCATCGCCAGGGCATCCACAGGGATGTGGATCTGGGTCTTGGAATCATTGTAGGCCTTCTTGTAGAGGCGGTCGTTCTGCAGGGCCATGGCGCGTGCGGCCAACGCCAGCTTGGGGTCGTCCTTGGCACTGGGGCACCCGATGTAGTGGCCCTTCTCCTTCTCGTGGGTCTCTTTGTACTTGTACTGCAAATGCAAAGAGAAGTGAATCTGGGATGACTGTCTCGTAATTTCCTATTGCTACTGATCACAAAAATACATATCCTTGTTTTTAAGGTAACTGAAAATAAATGTAAAGGAAGAACATACGTCACTCGCAATATCTCTTGATGCTTTTGCGGTTTTGATTGGAATTGCATCAGCTCTCATGTCATATCCCTTCTTTTTGGCCTCTTCCCAGGCTTGTACATAAAGTTTCTACACAAAAGAAGACAGAAAATGGCTTATCAATATTCTGAAAGATGGGATTTTTTACATTTCATAATTGTCTGTCAAAATTTTCATGATTGCGTGTTTTAAAACACCTTTATGATTAAAGAAATGCTGACTTAACTCTGAATTTCCACTAGTTCAGTAAATGTTTAAATGTCCTTACATGGCTAACGTTGGCTGAGTTGGCCTTTGCTAATAGAATATCTGGTGTGTCGGGCATGACATGGATGGACTTCTTGTCTGCATCCCAGGCTTCTGTGTACAAGCGCTGCAAGAGAGGAAAACAGTCCTTTACAAACAGTCCTCTGTGAAATTATTTTACAATTACAATTATTTTACAAACTGCTATGGGTAGTTTCAGTAAACTCTAATACCCCGACTCAGCAAAGCTTCTCTGAACAGCTCAAGAAGGAAACTTTGTTCCTCCTCATTATTTCTCAGGTTAAGCTGGTGCAGCAATTAATTGATTTTGGATTGTGGAGAAACAACCACAGGAGGAAAAGTGTATTAGTTATTCTGTATAAGTTGTTTATGTTTGTTATAAAGGAGGAGGTACTAAGTGACTTTCACCCTCCAGATTTGAGATATTTTGCAGAAGTTTCACATCCAGAGAACTTCAGGTATTTCCTCATCACTTGTTCATCACGCAGTATTACTCTTGGAAAAATCTCTGATTTAAAGGACTTTTGTCTGTAGATTTTTACCAACTGCTCACTTCAAACTGAGCCCTGAGAGAACAGCATTCCTGTACAATGGCTGAATTTGGACATCGATTTTCTCTTAAATCCACAAGTTTTTAATTTTACTTTGTGATTTGAATTTTTCACCTCACGAACAAGTTGTATTAACTGGCAATATCACTCTCACCTTGTTCATGATCTCAGCATTTTGCTTGGCTAAGACCATCGCCAAGGAATCGGTCACGCTGGTAAATTTGATTTTGTCTGCAGGTTGCCGATACTTCCTGTCACTGAGGATTTCTCCAGCTTTCTTGGCTTTCTCAACTTCCAAAGAACCAATAGGAACCCATCCAACGCCTCTCAGCCATTCCAGGTCTGATTTGTAAACAGCCTGAAAAAATTTGGAAGTTTGTTTTATATTGGCAAGTGTGATAAAATATTAAAATTAATATAAACAAGCACATACTATATTAACAACTGGGTATGTTTCTGAGAATATGGTTCTGAAAACAATTGCTGGTTTTGAAGATTAAGTAAAATAGTTATTAAAAAGGAAAAATAGAAGAGGTATTGGAGCACAACGCTAGTATCAGAGTAACACATAAATTATACCTCAGGTTAAGGACTGAAAAATTAGGATTAAGCATGAATTTGATGTAAGAATTGAAAGAATGAAATAATGAAAACACTTCAAAAAGTCTGATGCAAGCAACTAGAGGCTTATAATCCATATTTTAAAAATTAGATTGTGCAAGACACAGAGTACTGAATTCTGTATTACAGAAATACCGTATTACAGGATTACTGTATTACAAATATAAGGATTTGCTCACATCACTCTGGAGGTCGTAGGCTTGCTTGGCATGGATCACGTCGTTCTGGTCGGGCAGACAGATCCACTGGTGCAGGTAGTGCCGGTAATCGGCGTCGCTCACCAGCTGCTGGCACTTCTTGGCCAACACAATTCCCAGCATGTCCACAGGGCTGCTGAACCTTGTCTTGGACTTCTCAAAGTCCTTCTTGTACTCCCTGTCACTCTGGATCTTGGCCACGTGCATCGACCACATCATCTTGGGGTCATCCTCGATGTTCCTGGCCCCGATGTGGTGGCCCAGCTGTTTGCGATACCCTTCCTTGTACTTGTACTGTAGGAAAAAAATCCATATATATATTTATATATTTTGTCCTTTTTTAACACAAAAAAGGTATAAAACCAAGGTTTTTCTTGGTATAAAAACAAGGAGCATAAAAATCTGTTGTCCTCTGTCTCTTAGTGATATTGCCTCATCCTTGAAACAAAACCTGTCCCAGTCATTGCAGAGTTTTTCCCCTGGTTTTGTATCCCAACGTTTTGGATTTCAATATGACATTGAAACAGAATTATTTCTTTCCTCCAGAAAAGACAAGCATTTAAACTTTTAGGATTTATTTACTTACATATCTCTTTTGGGGACGGATTTTAAAGTACTTCCTATTTTGAATCAGAAATTAACTTTACAAACTCTAGCATAGATTCCTACATCTTTCTGTTCATTCTACTTGAACATCCATTGGTGGCAATGGCAGGCATGTAAATAATCTTCATGTTATTATATTTATTCATTACTGTGATACATAACTCATACAAAAAATACTGGGTATCCATTATTTTTGTGCACTAAAGGCAAATGGTAGAATCACTATGAAAACAGATTTTTGTATTATCTATTTTGTGAAGTGTGACAGTAGCAAACAACTGAAGATTCTGATTCTTTTCCATTACCAAATCCATAGAGAAATGAGAACAAGGCCTGCTCACCTCACTGGCAATCTCCCTGGAGGCTTTGGCAGACTGAATGGGAATGGCATCAAAACGCAAATCATAACCCTTCTTCTTTGACTCCTCCAACGCCAGCTTGTACATTTTCTGTGAGAAAAACAGTCACATTTTAGTTCCAAAAAACAAAACTCAAAACTGCATTTCAATTCAGCACAGGTGTGCAGTAAAACAAATGAAGTCCCTAAGCAATATTGTCCATCTTCAAACAATTTAAATACTGTTCTCTAGAAAAGAAAAGAAAAAAAAAATTTCAAAGACCTTGTATTTTTACTGTAGATGTTTGGAAAATGGAAATCATTTAGGGAAGGCAAAGACTGGAACAAGTTAAATTATCTATTTCCACAACTTGCTGTAGAAATGATTTCTCATTTATGGGGGATAATATATTTTAAAAGAAAATATATTTTTGTGAAACACCAACTCTGATTTCAGCACTGGAACTGGCCATGTATGAAAATAAACAACCTGACAATATTTTACCATTAATAAAAAATCAAAGGTGAGGAAAGTGTGCTTATCAGAAACCCTTTAATTATCTCAGATTTCAGTGGCACTCACCTCACTGTAGTTCACTCGGTTTTGTTTGGCCAGCAGGATTTCTGGGGTGTCAGGCATGACGTGAATCGTGGTCTTGTCTTTGTTCCATGCTTCAGTGTACAAACGCTAAAAAAGAAAAGGGGAAGAGATTGATATGGCATTCAAAACCGGGTTAATATATCAATAACCATTAAAAACACATTAGCTAAAATTATAGGAACCTGGTCTAGTGGAAATTGTCCCTTCCCATGGCAGGGAGTTGGAACAAAATGGTCTTTAATGTCCCTTCTAACCCAAACGATTTTATGGCACTCTAAAATATAACACAGATAAACAGTTATGTGTCACTCTGGTAAAAGTGACATCAACAAAAGGAGAATTTATCTGAGGGAGTTTAAAAACATTAAGGAAACTGCCACATGGCTTCAGAATAACGAATAAACCAAAGCATTATTAGTGCCCAATGCACACACATGCCAAGGAAATCATTTAATGTAAAATGCAGAATATTACACAAATTTGAGTCTTCCATTACCTGACCTAAGAGTTTTGAGTGAAACAAAAAGAGCAAACTGATTGAAAATGCATCCTGTCTGAACTGCAGCATTTACTGTGCTCAGTTCATTCCAGTCCTGTCTCCAGGGGTGAGGCAGAGACCTCTGATGTGTCACCCTGAGGGATCAGCACTCACCTTGTTCATGGTGTCTGCGTTCTGCTTGGCCAACACCATCTCCAGGGAATCCGTGACACTGGTGAACTTGATGGTGTCCGGACGCTGGCGGTAAATTTTATCACTCAGGATCTCCCCTGCTCTCTTGGCTTTCTCAACTTCCAAGGAACCAATTGGGACCCAACCAACTCCCCGCAGCCATTCCAAGTCAGATTTGTAGCAGTTCTGTTACAAGAAAAAAAATTACACAAGTTATCAATAATAAAATAATCATAATAATGTATGTTACACAGTGCATCTTTCCAATGGAAAATAACCTTCCTATCAGCTCTTCATTCAAACAAATTCAAAGCTGTAAAAAAAATTGTAGAAAAAATGACAGCATTTCACTTACATTAAGTGTGAAACCATTATCCAACTTTCACAGAATGGTAAATGATAAATAGTCCAAATCCTGGAATTACAGGATCTTATTTAAGTATCAGTTAGTTAATATAACCTGTAGGAGATCTGAGCATCAAGTAACCATGAAGCTTAAAAATACATGTCATAAAGATGTTTCTACCACATGAGAATAAGATGGCCTGATCCAACTATGTAAAATACCAAATACATTCTTCAGCAAAAACCAAATGCCAGGGTGCTCACATCACTCTGGAGGTCGTAGGCTTGCTTGGCATGGATCACGTCGTTCTGGTCGGGCAGACAGATCCACTGGTGCAGGTAGTGCCGGTAATCAATGTCACTGACCAACCCTTGGCACTTCTTGGCCAGCACAATTCCCAGCATGTCCACAGGGCTACTGAACCTTGTCTTGGACTTCTCAAAGTCCTTCTTGTACTCCCTGTCACTCTGGATCTTGGCCACGTGCATCGACCACATCATCTTGGGGTCATCCTCGATGTTCCTGGCCCCGATGTGGTGGCCCAGCTGCTTCCGATATCCTTCCTTATATTTGTACTGAAACAGAAGAGATTTTAAGTTACTTGGTGTATTGCCAAATTAATAAATAATTCTAACAGTTTAACATACTCGTTATTTTGTAAAGATAAAAATATTATATA
This sequence comes from Dicaeum eximium, assembly GCA_013396995.1. Lineage (NCBI taxonomy): Eukaryota > Metazoa > Chordata > Aves > Passeriformes > Dicaeidae > Dicaeum > Dicaeum eximium. The sequence continues at coordinate 531,932 of VWZP01010489.1, forward strand.
AGTCTTTCTACTCTGGGATTAATTTTCATATAAGAAGCTTTTGAGTTTTTATATAACTATAACACACTTCCAATTCACTAAATGTTTAATGTCACATTCTAACAAGTTTGGTATTTCATATTCTTTTACTATTAAGATTAAATTGTAAATATTAACTTACTTCAAAAACTTTTTACAAAACTCCTTGATTAAGACCATATGATTTACTCTTATTACAAAGAGTTGAAATATCAAACTTGATAGAAAACAAGGAGCATAAGAATCTGTTATCCTCCATCTAAAGTGGTGCTGCCTTACCAGAAGCTAAAGCTATCATAGTAATTGCATAGTTTATCCCTGTTTTTACATTCAGACATCTTGAATTTCATTATGACACTTGAACAGAAATATTGCCTGAATCAGAAATTAACCTGACAAATTCTACCATTGGTTCATACACCTTTTTGATCACACTGCTTGAATATCCATGGACATCGACAGTAGTATTGCAGAGGGCATATCAACAATCTTCACATCATTATATTTATTTATTACAGTGATATCTTCCTCACAATAAAATACTGGCTACCCCTTTCTTTCATGCAATAAAGGCAATGTAGGGGAATCTTTAAAAAGAATCACTATAAAAATATATTTCAATATTATCTAATCTATGAAGTATGACAGCAGCAAAGATTCTGATTCTTTTCCATTACCAAATCCATAGAGAAATGAGAACAAGGCCTGCTCACCTCACTGGCAATCTCCCTGGAGGCTTTGGCAGACTGAATGGGAATGGCATCAAAACGCAAATCATAACCCTTCTTCTTTGACTCCTCCAACGCCAGCTTGTACATTTTCTGTGAGAAAAACAGTCACAACTTAATTTCAAAAACAAAATAGCATTTCAGTTAAGCACATCTGAGTAATAAAACTATTCAAGTCCCTAATCAATATTGTTGATTTTCAGGCAACTTAAACATCTTCAGCCCAGCTCTACATTCACTAGAAAATAAAAAACTGCAGATTTCAAAGACCTTGTAATTTTATTGTAGATGCTTGGAAAGTGGAAATCATTTAGGGAAAGCAAAGCAAAACTAGTAATTTCCACAGCTTGCTGTATAAATGATTTCTCATTTATGGAGAATAATAGATGTTAATAGCCCAATTAGATATCTAGGAGGGCAGTTTCTAGAACAACTTTGATTTCAGCACGAGAACAGACCATTTGTGAAAATAAACAGCCTGACAATATTTTAATATTAACTACAAGTCAGGGAAGACAAAAGCATACTTGTCAGAAGTACAAGTTAATTATCTCAGATTTCAGTGGCACTCACCTCACTGTAGTTCACTCGGTTTTGTTTGGCCAGCAGGATTTCTGGGGTGTCAGGCATGACGTGAATCGTGGTCTTGTCTTTGTTCCATGCTTCAGTGTACAAACGCTAAAAAAGAAAAGGGGAAGAGATTGATATGACATTCAAAACCAGGTTAATATATCAATAATCAAGGAAAGCACAGACCATACCAGATGAAAATATAGGAAGTGTAACAGGGATAATCAGTTAGGTGATTAGGAAGAGATATTATTAACAAAAGGAGGATTGACTTCTAGAAATGTAACAACACTTAAAACCACCACATTGATTAAGGAGAAGGAATAAACCAAAGAACCTTGCTTGTGCTCACTTAATTCCCAGTCCTGTCTCCAGGGGTGAGGCAGAGACCTCTGATGTGTCACCCTGAGGGATCAGCACTCACCTTGTTCATGGTGTCTGCGTTCTGCTTGGCCAACACCATCTCCAGGGAATCCGTGACACTGGTGAACTTGATGGTGTCCGGACGCTGGCGGTAAATTTTATCACTCAGGATCTCCCCTGCTCTCTTGGCTTTCTCAACTTCCAAGGAACCAATTGGGACCCAACCAACTCCCCGCAGCCATTCCAAGTCAGATTTGTAGCAGTTCTGTTAAAAAATATAAAAAATTCACCCATACAGGTTATTCTATCAATAATAACAATAATGCAAGTTACATGGTGAATAGTTCACCAATAAGTAACCTCACTAAAAACTTAACAATTCATTTAAATGAATTCAAAGCACAGGAGAAAATATAGAAAAAACAACTGCATTTCTGCTACATTAAGAGGGAAACCAAATCTTACTATCCAACTTTCATGGAATGGTAAATGATAGATAGCAATTCTGGAGTTAGAGGATTTCATTGAATTATCAATTAGTTAACATATCCTGTTGGACAGCTCAGTTTCAATTAGCCACAGAATTTAAAAATACATGTCATAAAGTTGGTTCTACCACATCAGAACAAGATGGCCTGATCCAACTATGTAAAATACCAAATACATTCCTCAGCAAAAACCAAATGCCAGGGAGCTCACATCACTCTGGAGGTCGTAGGCTTGCTTGGCATGGATCACGTCGTTCTGGTCGGGCAGACAGATCCACTGGTGCAGGTAGTGCCGGTAATCAATGTCACTGACCAACCCTTGGCACTTCTTGGCCAGCACAATTCCCAGCATGTCCACAGGGCTACTGAACCTTGTCTTGGACTTCTCAAAGTCCTTCTTGTACTCCCTGTCACTCTGGATCTTGGCCACATGCATCGACCACATCATCTTGGGGTCATCCTCGATGTTCCTGGCCCCGATGTGGTGGCCCAGCTGCTTCCGATATCCTTCCTTGTACTTGTACTGAAACACAAACCAAGATATTACATTTCTGTATCACCTATAAATATCAGTTACTCATATTCAATATTTCTAACAATAACCTTTCCAAACTTATCTATAACTACCATTAAAAAACCTCCAAACAGTCAAATCAATTCTCATGCTAATTACATTCTAGGATTCTAGGACTAAATTTTTTTTCTTCTTGAGTTAGAACACTAAACAGAAATTTTCTATCATTTTGCTTTTTGAAGAAATGTGCTTTACTAGTATTAGTGAGAAATAATCCTGGTCTTATTAAATGCATTTAATCTTTATTACATATAGTGATACACATACTCTAAATATTTATTTACACATATAGGGTTATGAGCTATACAATTATCATGATAGCAGCATTATATTGTTCTTATAATTATCAACATTTATTTTTTAAAACATACATTATAAGTAACTTGCAACAATCTATTACTTAAGGTCACAGTTTAACTGCAGTGCCTTTTACAGAACCCAGCTGATAATTTTCAGGTTACAGAGGAGAGATGTCAACATAGAAAGAAACAAAAAGTTAGATTCTTACATCACTGGCAATTTGCCTGGATGCTTTGGCTGATTGGATGGGGATGGCATCAGCTCTCAAATCATAGCCTTTCTTCTTTGCATCTTCCATAGCCTGTCTGTATTGTTTCTAGATGAAGAATTAAACAATGGATATTATATGCTATGCAAAACAAATTGCTTGAAAGTAGATCTAATAATTGCGTTTAAATTTATTATACCCAGTTTTATCTACCTTTAACTCAAAACCTCAGATCAGTAGCTGATTCAAATTCATGTCAAAGGAAGAATTAATTTTTATTTTACTGCTTTAAATAATGTAACACTGACTACAACTTAGAGCTAAGCTTTTCTTCTATACAAATGGAGTAAAACTTACTTTTTAAATGAAGTAAAACTTACTTTTTAAAACCACTGATGTGGCTGACTGATTTGAACTAGTTTGCCTAAAATAACATTGAACACTGGCATCACACTTTTTCAGAATTATGCTGTTAATTACCTTTCTGGTATTAATTTTTGCCTTCCCAACATTAAGCACACTGGCAGAAATGACTCCTGAAAAATTCAGTAGAAACACACAACTTGTGTGGAATTTATGGAATTTCTTCTCACCAGTGCTCACTGTTCTATGTATGCTCTACTACAAATATACAAACAATGCTTTTAAAGTCAAAATTTTTTGGATAAATATGGGAGTTACTTAAGGAAACTGATAGTGCCATCTCTAGAAGGTTTCCCAGAACATTCCTGATCCAGCCATGACACAGAGCAGTTACATTTGGAGAGCTCCCACACTCACCAGACTGTAGTTTTTCTTGTTCTCTCTTGCCAGGATGATTTCAGGCGTGTCAGGCATGATGTGTATTTGTGTCTTGTCTTTATCCCAGGCCTCAGTATACAAACGCTGCAGAAGAAACACAGCAGAGTATTTGGAGACATTCACAATTGATAATTGTGACAAATTAACATCGTAATTATCTAGGAAGATATTAGTAAATCAGCTCTAGATGAAAACAAGTTTCCCATTGATTACCAAAAATGGAACTTACATTTTTACAGGCTTACTGTGCTGAAATCTCACAGCACAGACACAATTCTGTGGTGCCAGTCCTGTCTCAGGGGTTTAGGCAGGGACTGTTGGTGTGTTACCTGATCAAATCCAGACTCACCTTGTTCATGGTGTCTGCGTTCTGCTTGGCCAACACCATCGGGAGAGAATCTGGGATGCTGGTGAACTTGAGGGTGCCCGGATGCTGGCGGTAAATTTTGTCACTCAGGATCTCCCCTGCCTTTTTGGCCTTCTCAACTTCCAAGGAACCAATTGGGACCCAACCAACTCCCCGCAGCCATTCAAGGTCAGACTTGTAGCAGTTCTGTTACAAAAGATAAAGGCAGCATTTAATTTTTTCCCCTTTATATGTTAATCAGCATTTATATATATTCAAATTGCCTATTATGAAGAATTATATGGAGCTAATTCTGCTGTTTGGCTGTATATAAACCTTCATAATGCCCTTACATTCAGAGTCCTTCACTCCTCAAAATGTAATGATCTTGCTTAGAACACAGAAAAAAGATACAGCGTGAAAAAATACGATATAAGAGCAACAAGTCCAGTTTATATTCCAAGGAAATTACAAACATTTCAGTAGTCCAGGGCTTATCAGCAAGTACTCACATCACTCTGGAGGTCATAGGCTTGCCTAGCATGGATCACATCATTCTGGTCTGGCAGACAAGTCCATTCACGCAGGTAGTGCCGGTAGTCGGTATCGCTGACCAGCTCCTGGCATTTCTTGGCCAACACCACTCCCAGCATGTCCACAGGGCTGCTGAACCTCGTCTTGGACTTCTCAAAGTCCTTCTTGTACTCTCTGTCACTCTGGATCTTGGCCACGTGCATTGACCACATCATCTTGGGGTCATCCTCGATGTTCCTGGCCCCGATGTGGTGGCCCAGCTGTTTGCGATACCCTTCCTTGTACTTGTACTATGGACAAAAATATGTTCACTGAGTGTTAGGATGGAATTTTTATACAACACCACCAACCCTTGTAGCACCACACCTAGACAATATAGCAGCTGAAGCCACAGAGATATAAAAGAAAAAAGTAAAGTATTCAGCTGAGTGGAATGCTGTGCACTCACATCACTGGCGATGTCCCGGGAAGCTTTGGCAGACTTGATGGGAATGGCATCTGCCCGCATGTCGTAGCCCTTCTTCTTCTCCTCCTCCATCGCCTGCTTGTACAGTTTCTGAAACAGACACCACCGTGCCCTCAGACAACGCTGCTGCCCGCACACGGCAGCGCCCAGGGACGGACACTGCACCCTCCACAAGCACCCACCTCGCTGAAGTTCACTTTGTTCTGCTGGGCCAGCAGGATCCCAGGGGTGTCCGGCATGATGTGAATGCTGGTTTTGTCCTTCTCCCAGGCTGAGATGTACGAGCGCTGCGAAAGGAGGAGCACAGAAGGACATAAGATCACACAGGCTCAGGGAAACAAACTCAAAAAACCAAAGCAAGAGGCCTCTACTTTGCAC
>VWZP01010489.1:538181-634440 GCA_013396995.1 Dicaeum eximium
GCTGAGAATGTACGAGCGCTGCGAAAGGAGGAGCACAGAGGAGATAAGATCACACAGGCTCAGGGAAACAAACTCAAAAAACCAAAGCAAGAGGCCTCTACTTTGCACTGACCCAGGAACACCTTTCCATTCCCCAGTGTTTTCTAATGCTTCTTTTCTTTTCTTATTTACACTATACCTCATTACTGCTCCAACCACACAAAAGAAGAGTTTTATCTCAAACAAGGAATACAAATCCCTGAGGCAAGAGGGATTTCTGCCCCTTGCACAGCCTGGGCCTTGGAAGGACATAGACCAAGTTCCCAAGAAAGGAGGGTGCTCATTCCCCTCAGGATGCAAACACAAGGAAATCTCACTTGGTCCATGATTTTGGAGTTCTGCTTGGCCAGCACCATGGGCATCGAGTCAGGAAGGCTCGTGAATTTGATGGTGTCTGGGTGCTGACGATACTTCTTGTCACTCAGGATCTCACTCGCCCTCTTGTTCTTCTCAGCATCCAGTGATCCAATAGGGGACCAGCCAATGCCTCTCATCCACTGCAGGTCAGATTTGTACACGTTCTGGAAGGACAGGAAAGGATACAAACAGCTCAGCAACCTCCTCACTCCAAGTAACCTTATCTCCTACTACAGGAAGCTCTGCTTAATGGAGAACGTTGCACTGGGTCAACCCAGCAGCCTGTGCCACAAAATTGATTGCAGATAAGCTCAGCTCCCAAAAACCTGTCTCCCTACTTCTGCAACACCACTAGAGGCTATCAAGCAATCCAGTTCTCCCTCTATCTTCTTAGTATTCCCAGCAAAGACCTGCCCCATTTGGCATTCTGCATCTGACAGAGACATTGGGGAAGCCTTTTATCCCATCTCCTAAGGCTCTTTACACCATTCTAAGATGTACAATTTCTTGCCTTTGCCAACTCTTGGTTCACCAGAAGACAAGGACTTGAATTCCCTTGACGTTCCCTTAACACACAGACCTCCTCAAAGACTAGAATAGACAACCCAAGGCTGTCACACAGCCAGTAAAGAACAACTCACATCACTCTGCAGGTCATACACTGTCTTGGCATGGACAACATCATTCTGGTCTGGCAGGCAGGTCCAGCGGTGCAGAGGGTGCCGGTAGTCGGTATCACTGACCAGCTCCTGGCATTTCTTGGCCAGCACCACTCCAAGCATGTCCACAGGGCTGCTGAAGTTGGTCTTGGACTTCTCAAAGGCTTTCTTGTACTCTCTGTCACTCTGGATCTTGGCCACGTGCATTGACCACATCATCTTGGGGTCATCCTCGATGTTCCTGGCCCCGATGTGGTGGCCCAGTTGTTTGCGATACCCTTCCTTGTACTTGTACTATGAACAAAAAAAATGTTCACTGAGTGTTAGGTTCAGGTTTTTACATGGCCTCAAGAGCCCCTGTGGCACCACCTCTGGAAACACAGCAGCTGAAGCCACGGAGATTTTAGAGTGAGAAAAGATTCAACCCCAGCATGTGCCACAAGGGCTGCTGTACACTCACATCACTGGCGATGTCCCGGGAAGCTTTGGCAGACTTGATGGGAATGGCATCTGCCCGCATGTCGTAGCCCTTCTTCTTCTCCTCCTCCATCGCCTGCTTGTACAGTTTCTGAAACAGACACCACCGTGCCCTCAGACAACGCTGCTGCCCGCACACGGCAGCGCCCAGGGACGGACACTGCACCCTCCACAAGCACCCACCTCGCTGAAGTTCACTTTGTTCTGCTGGGCCAGCAGGATCCCAGGGGTGTCCGGCATGATGTGAATGCTGGTTTTGTCCTTCTCCCAGGCTGAGATGTACGAGCGCTGCGAAAGGAGGAGCACAGAAGGACATAAGATCACACAGGCTCAGGGAAACAAACTCAATGAGCTAATCAGGTCCACAAACCAAAGCAACAGGCCTCTACCCTGCACTGACCCAGGAACAACTTTTCTTTCCCCTAAGTTTCTATTGCTTCACCCTTTTCTTTTCCACACTGTACCTCATTACTGCTCCAACCACACAAATGAAGAGTTATCTCAAACAAGGAAGACAAATCCCTGAGGCAAGAGGGATTTCCGCCCCTTGCACAGCCTGGGCCTTGGAAGGACATAGACCAAGTTCCCGAGAAAGGAATGTGCTCATTCCCCTCAGGATGCAAACACAAGGAAATCTCACTTGGTCCATGATTTTGGAGTTCTGCTTGGCCAGCATCATGGGCATTGAGTCAGGAAGGCTCGTGAATTTGATGGTGTCTGGGTGCTGACGATACTTCTTGTCACTCAGGATCTCGCTCGCCCTCTTGTTCTTCTCAGCATCCAGTGACCCAATAGGGGACCAGCCAATGCCTCTCATCCACTGCAGGTCAGACTTGTACACGTTCTGGAAGGACAGGAAAGGACACAAACAGCTCAGCAACCTCCTCACTCCAAGCAACCCCAACTCCTACCACAGCGAGCTCTACCAAATGGAACACGTTCCCCTTCATCAATCCACCGGACACCAGGAATGGGACTCCTGTTAAGATCAGCTCCCCACACCTTGGTCCCCACTCCTGCAACAGCACAATTACCTGACAAGGAATCCATCACCCTCCCTCTCCATCTTCTTAGTATCCCCAGCAAAGACCTGCCCCATTTGGCATTCAGCAGGTGGCAGAGCCATGGGAAGTGCCTTACATCTCCCAAGAGCCTCTATACCACGTGTCATTGCACGCAGAGCTTGCCACTGCTACTGTTGGTGCTCCAAAGACAAATATTTTACTCTGTTGCCCTTGCCCTGCTTTACTGTACTGAAGATCCCATCCACAACTCACCCCATAAAATGTTCATGGCAAGAAAGAATTCTTCTGTGACCATGGAGTATGAGCCCACACAAACATCACTGCTGACTGTCCATGACAAGAAGTGCCACAACACAACCTCAGTCCCTCAGCATCAGCCAAGAATTATTATCCCCACATGGACCTCTTCCAGCAGAGGAAGAGAAAACAAGAGAGACTTGTGGCTGCAATAGAGCCAGTAAAGAACAACTCACATCACTCTGGAGGTCATACACTGTCTTGGCATGGACAACGTCGTTCTGGTCCGGCAGGCAGGTCCAGCGGTGCAGAGGGTGCCGGTAGTCGGTATCGCTGACTAGCTCCTGGCATTTCTTGGCCAACACCACTCCCAGCATGTCCACAGGGCTGCTGAAGTTGGTCTTGGACTTCTCAAAGGCTTTCTTGTATTCTCTGTCACTCTGGATCTTGGCCACGTGCATTGACCACATCATCTTGGGGTCATCCTCGATGTTCCTGGCCCCGATGTGGTGGCCCAGTTGTTTGCGATACCCTTCCTTGTACTTGTACTATGGACAAAAAAAAAGCTCACTGAGTGTTAGGTTCAGGTTTTTACATGGCCTCAAGAGCCCCTGTGGCACCACCTCTGAAAACATAGCAGCTGAAGCCACAGAGATTTTAGAGTGAGAAAAGATTCAACCCCAGCATGTGCCACAAGGGCTGCTGTGCACTCACATCACTGGCGATGTCCCGGGAAGCTTTGGCAGACTTGATGGGAATGGCATCTGCCCGCATGTCGTAGCCCTTCTTCTTCTCCTCCTCCATCGCCTGCTTGTACAGTTTCTGAAACAGACACCACCGTGCCCTCAGACAACGCTGCTGCCCGCACACGGCAGCGCCCAGGGACGGACACTGCACCCTCCACAAGCACCCACCTCGCTGAAGTTCACTTTGTTCTGCTGGGCCAGCAGGATCCCAGGGGTGTCCGGCATGATGTGAATGCTGGTTTTGTCCTTCTCCCAGGCTGAGATGTACGAGCGCTGCGAAAGGAGGAGCACAGAAGGACATAAGATCACACAGGCTCAGGGAAACGAACTCAATGAGCTAATCAGGTCCACAAACCAAAGCAACAGGCCTCTACCCTGCACTGACCCAGGAACAACTTTTCTTTCCCCTAAGTTTCTATTGCTTCACCCTTTTCTTTTCCACACTGTACCTCATTACTGCTCCAACCACACAATAGAAGATTTTTATCTCAAACAAGGAATACAAATCCCTGAGGCAAGAGGGATTTCTGCCCCTTGCACAGCCTGGGCCTTAGAAGGACATAGACCAAGTTCCCGAGAAAGGAATGTGCCCATTTCCCTCAGGATGCAAACACAAGGAAATCTCACTTGGTCCATGATTTTGGAGTTCTGCTTGGCCAGCACCATGGGCATCGAGTCAGGAAGGCTCGTGAATTTGATGGTGTCTGGGTGCTGACGATACTTCTTGTCACTCAGGATCTCGCTCGCCCTCTTGTTCTTCTCAGCATCCAGTGATCCAATAGGGGACCAGCCAATGCCTCTCATCCACTGAAGGTCAGACTTGTACACGTTCTGGAAGGACAGGAAAGGATACAAACAGCTCAGCAACCTCCTCACTCCAAGTAACCTTATCTCCTACTACAGGAAATTCTGCTTAATGGAGCACGTTGCACTGGGTCAACCCAGCAGGCACCCATTCAGTGGTTGTACCCATCTCCTAGGGCTCTTCATACCATTTTCATCTGCAGCCAAGACTTGCCAACTCTTGGCTCTCCAGAAGACAAGGACTTCATTCTATTGCCCTTCCCCTGACACAGAGCCCTCCTCCACTAGTAAAAAGAACACAGGACAGACAACCCAAGGCTGTCACAGAGCTAGTAAAGAACAACTCACATCACTCTGGAGGTCGTACACTGTCTTGGCATGGACAACGTCGCTCTGGTCTGGCAGGCAGGTCCAGCGGTGCAGAGGGTGCCGGTAGTCAGTATCACTGACCAGCTCCTGGCATTTCTTGGCCAACACCACTCCAAGCATGTCCACAGGGCTGCTGAAGTTGGTCTTGGACTTCTCAAAGGCTTTCTTGTACTCTCTGTCACTCTGGATCTTGGCCACATGCATCGACCACATCATCTTGGGGTCATCCTCGATGTTCCTGGCCCCGATGTGGTGGCCCAGCTGTTTGCGATACCCTTCCTTGTACTTGTACTGTAGGAAAAAACAGTATGCACTGAGTATTATTTTAGTTTTTTTCACATTTCTAGCAACCCCTGTGGTATCACCTCCAGCCAATTTATCAGCTGAAACCACAGAGTGTTTACAGTGTTAAAGTGTTCAGCTGATGACCTACAGTGTACAGCTAGAAAAGAATCCACACATTATACTTCTGATAAAACTTACATTTTTCAAGACTCTCCCTGGTCTATAAATTAAGAACTACTGGTCAGTAACTGAGAGGAAGAAAAGTCTCCACATCATGAAAGCCATACCAATGACCTGAAGTTCAATAAATTCCCCCTACAATAAAGAGTCATTTACTGATCCTCAAGCGCAATGGCCAAATCAACTCTTACTCAAACTACTGATGCAATGAAACGTAACTACAGAGAGACTTACTGGGAAGATTAAATAAATACAGCAAACACAGGAAATACAGGAATGCAATTTTGAATTAATACCCTAGAGTAACAAAAAATTATGCTTTTTTATACAGCTTTAATTTTTAAATGAAAACTTGGTTTGGGTTTTCTTTCCTCATGCACAGCTCAGCTGTGTAGCTGCAGAATCAGGGCCATGGAGACGGGCAGTGCTGAGGGCACCCCAACACCTCAGAACTCCAGGCTGTTGCATGAGGAGATGCACTTACAAGCCCAGGAGGAACCCTGCTTTGGGCTATGGCCATCACCCAGCTCCCACGGCTACTTTTCCATATCACCTACGCATTCCCTTGCAACAGTGCACACCCATAACTTGCAAGGACAGCTACAGGTGGAGAGTGTAGAACAAAAACTTTGATGGACAATTGAATGGCAGGGACAGGTAAGGGATTTGTTGCCTCCATTTGGCTCAGTTACAAACCCCTGTGTGCCACGAGGGCTGCTGTACACTCACATCACTGGCGATGTCCCGGGAAGCTTTGGCAGACTTGATGGGAATGGCATCTGCCCGCATGTCGTAGCCCTTCTTCTTCTCCTCCTCCATCGCCTGCTTGTACAGTTTCTGAAACAGACACCACCGTGCCCTCAGACAACGCTGCTGCCCGCACACGGCAGCGCCCAGGGACGGACACTGCACCCTCCACAAGCACCCACCTCGCTGAAGTTCACTTTGTTCTGCTGGGCCAGCAGGATCCCAGGGGTGTCCGGCATGATGTGAATGCTGGTTTTGTCCTTCTCCCAGGCTGAGATGTACGAGCGCTGCGAAAGGAGGAGCACAGAAGGACATAAGATCACACAGGCTCAGGGAAACAAACTCAATGAGCTAATCAGGTCCATGAACCAAAGCAAGAGCCCTCTACTTTGCATTAATCCAGGAACTCCTGTCCTTTCCCCAAAACTTTCTAATGTTTCACCCTTTTCCACATTTCACCCCATTACTGCTCCAACCACACAAAAGAAGAGCTTTATCTCAAACAAGGAATACAAATCCCTGAGGCAAGAGGATGCAGCATCCCCCCTGAAGAACCCAGGCCATAGAAGGACATAGAACAACATCCTCAGAAAGGAATGTGCTCATTTCCCTCAGGATGCAAACACAAGGAAATCTCACTTGGTCCATGATTTTGGAGTTCTGCTTGGCCAGCACCAAACAGCTCAGCAACCTCCTCACTCCGAGCAACCCCAACTCCTACCAATGGATGTTCTCCTGAATGGAACACGTTGCACTGGGCCAACCCACCAGCCACCCATTCAGTGTTTGGACCCATCTCCTAAGGCTCGCCACTGCCCTCAGGGTTTGCCTTTCCCAACTGCTGGTTCTCCATAAGAAAAACTTTACTCCATTGCCCCTTCTCAGCCACACAGAGCCCTCCTTCAAAACTAGAGCAGAACACAACCCAAGGCTGTCACAGAGCCAGTAAAGAACAACTCACATCACTCTGGAGGTCGTACACTGTCTTGGCATGGACAACGTCGCTCTGGTCTGGCAAGCAGGTCCCGCGGTGCAGAGGGTGCCGGTAATCGGCATCACTGACCAGCTCCTGGCATTTCTTGGCCAACACCACTCCCAGCATGTCCACAGGGCTGCTGAACCTTGTCTTGGACTTCTCAAAGTCCTTCTTGTACTCCCTGTCACTCTGGATCTTGGCCACGTGCATCGACCACATCATCTTGGGGTCATCCTCGATGTTCCTGGCCCCGATGTGGTGGCCCAGCTGTTTTCTGTATGCCGTTTTGTATTTGTACTAATTGAAAACAGAAGCAACAATTACCACTTCTTTCCAAGCTGCCATTTCAGTTTCTCTGTTGTTAATACAGTAGTAAATAATTTTTAATCTAGCTACTTTAATTTGGTTGTGTTTTTTCCCAAAATTTTTAGCGTTTATTATAACGTCCAGGAGATAGTCCAGGAGATAGTCCAGGATTTCTCAAGCTATATACTATCATCTTTAAATTATTGTATTTAATTTAATTAGCTTTACACCATTAAGAGTTACACAAACTTTGAGGTGGGCAGCAATACATCAGTGCTATAATTTTACACATCTCCTCCTGCTAAATAGAAACCATTTTTATCCAAGATTATGTGTCCCCTCTGTGCCCCATTCTGATTTTCCCTTTGCAAGACCCACCTCGCTGGCTATGTCTCGGGATGCCTTGGCTGCCTGGAGGGGGATGGCATCAGGAGGGAGGTCATAGCCTTTCTTCTTCAGCTCTTCATATCCTACCTTGTAACGTTTCTGTTAGAGAAGGATTCAAAGGAATTAATGCAGATAAAACTCTCTCTAGAGTTTTTCAAGGCTACAACTTTCCACCTCTGACTATTAAAAAGGAAGCATGATTTTCCAAACACACTTTAATGAAATTAAACTCCATACCTTGCTATTAATGATAGGTATTTTGTATCCTTGAATATAAAATATTTTAAAATTACAATTTAATTGTTTTCTGATTATTTAATTGAAGATCAAAATTTTCTTTTAGCAGATATATTAATCTGAATTATTCCAGAGCTTTCTGTAGAGGTAAGAAATACAACCCTGTTATTCTCTATACCCAGTTTCAAATGCAAACTTACATCACTTGTGTTAACCAAGTTTGATTTAGCCAGCAAAATTTCAGGTGTATCAGGCATGATGTGAACCTTAGTCTTGTCCTTGTTCCAAGCTTCCCTGTAGAGTATCTGAAAGAGACACAAACAAAAACCTGGTCTGATCCAAGATTCACTGGATCAAATCACTGCATAGCAGTAATTTCAGTTCACCCTTCCTCTGCATTAGCAAAGCAAAGATGTACTTAGCAAGAATAGGGATGTAAATGAGACAAGATAGTAAAATCAAATAATACAATGACTTCTTACTGAAATACAAGTCCTTTTTCCGCTTTACATCCATGTAATGCCAAGGAAACAGCATTAAAACAATATATTTACATACTGCCTTCTAAAGGTCTTATTTGTAGTTATACCGAGTAAATTATCAGCGCTGAAGATCTTCATTTTCTCAACAAGGCACAAAGAGCAGTAAGGCCCTGCTATCTGTATATTTTAAGTGCATGTTCTGAACCAGAGATCCTTTTTAAAATGTATATTCATGTATTCACTTATTGAATCCCACGTTCTGTCTCTAGAGGCAACTTACATCACTCCTGTTTTTGGCATTAGATTTTGCCAAAACGACATCCATGGCATCTGCAATGCTTGTGAACTTAATAGTGTCTGGGTGCTGCCTGTACTTCTTCTCACTCAGTATTTCAGAAGCTTTCTTGTTCTTTTCAGCTTCCAGAGATCCCAAAGGACTCCATCCAATGCCTCTGAGCCACTGTAGATCTGACTTATACATGTTCTGTTAAGGATGAAAATCAAAACCATAGCAGATTATTTCACTGTTCATTGATTAAACCGTACGAAAAGTCTAACTGGCAGTTTAGCTCCAATCTGATCTATACTGATATCAAAAGCGAGTCATCAAAGATACTTTCCAATCAGCAGTAATTATTTTACATGGAAATAAGTGAATTAAACCCAGAGGGAGCTTACATCACTCTGCAGCTCGTTGACCCTCTTTGCCTCGGTGACATCGACCTGGTCTGGCAGACAAGTCCAGCGGTGCAGTATCCGTTTGTAGTCCACATCACTGACCAGCTCCTGACACTTCTTAGCCAGAAGGAAGCCCAGCATATCCACGGGCATATTGAACTTGGTCTTCCACTTTTCAAAGTCTTTTTTGTACTCCCTCTCACTCTGCATTTTAGCTACTTGCATGGACCACAGCATCTTGGGGTCATCCTGCAAGCTGCGGAATCCGATGTGATGTCCCTGCTGCTTGCGGTATCCTTCTTTGTACTTGAACTGCAGTGGCAAAGGTGGCAGCACAAATCACAGTGACAAACATGTCAGGGTAAAATATACAAGCAAAATACCAATATATTCCCTCATCTTAATGTTCCTCATGAAGTTACGCCTGGATATGCCCAAGGCCATGTTGGATGGGGCTTGGAGCAACCTGGGGTAGTGGAAGGTGGCCCTGCCCACAGAAAGGGTGGAAGTGAAGAATCCTTAATGTCCCTTCCAACCCAAACCATTTTGTGATTCTAGGATTCTATAAACAAGCAACTTGTTATGGCATCTCATGTCAAGTTTTAGCAGCCCTTGACTAATGTGCATGACTTGGTGTCAGTAAATGCTCTCCCTGGGAAAGAAAGAGTCCTTGGAAAGGAAGAGAGAGAGCATGGCAATAGGAACGGTCTCCTGTGCCATCTGATTCACACACTCACTGTTCAGAACTCCCTAATACTGACACACAAATATTTTGATGAATAACATCATCTACAATGAAAAACAATGAAATACAAAGATACTTAAGCAAAAGAAACATTTTTGAATTATTAATAAAATCTCTTCTTTATTATATAAAGAATTAATAAATTCTCTAGCCCTAAAAAAAAACAAATGCAGGAGTTGTATTTGTACCAAGTTTTGGTAACAGCAGTCCATGTGTCACCACATCTGTTTCAGAGGTGTAATGAGGATTTCTCTGGATAGGCACTGGGCTCAGCTAATCAGACCAAATTTGCTGCTGCTCTGAAAATGAAGCAGCCAAGAGCAGGAACCTCCTCCCTTTTTATGACCAGCCATATCATGAATGGACCAAACTTTGGACTTGTTAAGATGCCAGAGAAACCCTTGTTAAACTGGACAAAAACATCTCTGGAAGGAGTTTTGTGAGCAATGTTGGTTTTGACTCCAAGCCACACCTCAGCAGAGAAGTGTACCTCAATTTACTGTGACTGTAGGTTATAACAACCAGGTCAGTGCATGTCACATTGAGTTAAAAATGCTGCTTACATCACTTGCAATGTCCCTTGAAGCTTTGGCAGCTTTCACTGACATGGCTTCAGGTGTGAGGTCATAGCCTTTCTTTATCATTTCCTGCCAGCCGAGCTTGTAGAGTTTCTAAAATTGAAAACAACATTAATTAAAACCAGTAATATGTATGTCACCTGCTACTTAGATACACTAATGATCCAAATTCTGGTCACCCCACAGGATTCAGTTATGAGAGAAGGGCTGCTAGAATGGGAACTGAGAAATGGGAAAGTGATAAACAAGGAATGCTGGGCTTCCATGGCTTAGGAGAGGGACTAAATAGTTTTTCACTATTTAGCAGCTCCCTACTATAGCTTATCTTTATTTGAAACATATCTGGAGAATTTGAAACAAATACATCTGAGATAACGGAACACTTTTTGATTGGCTTAACAAAATTTTAATAAGGTTTTCATGAAGCTATTTAACAGTCAAGTCAGTTTGTGCACAGTTGATTTTAAGTACAGGCATTCTTAAGTCAAAGATTTGCCTCTGAGCAATGATGCAAAGCAAAACCTGAGTGTTTTCCACTGGCACAATTGTCACTTTCTCCTATCTGAACGCTGAGAGAAAAGCTGGAATCACTGCATCTACTTTTCCCCACAGATTAGGTTAAAAATAACTTGTAATTTTATAGTAAGGAATTTTTAACATGACTGAATTCTATGCTAAGCATAGAGTATGGACTATATTCTTCCAGACTTCAAAAGCAGGACTTATATTTTCCCTACATTATAATGCAATTTAGCCTCTTAGTTTGCTAGCCTGAAACTGGTACTTATTTTACTCTGAAAATATTACCCACATTAAATTCTTGCCTGTTTTCTAAATCCCCAGCATATATTAATTTAAAATGTTTATAGGATGTATCAAAATACTCTACCTGACTGTAGTTTGTCTTGTTCTGTTTGGCCTGTAGAATATCTGGTGTGTCTGGCATCACATGGACCCGAGTTTTATCTTTCTCCCAGGCTTGGGTATAAGCATGCTATGGACAGAAAGTTACATCAGATGTGTTATTATAAATGACAAAAGATGGTTCTTCCAGAGTTTTCACCCTTCCATTTGGATATCGATGAGTGAAAAGGGGAAGGTGTTGCCTGTAATGATCTAATCCAGAATCAGATGTATTATTGTCCAGTCTTGCTTCTAATGAAATCAAACTATTCAAGATTTTTAGGAGCAGTCATTTCTATATAGGAATAGGATAAATAGAGGTTGGAGAAAAATGAGAAAAGATTTCTTTAACCAATGCTGTTTCATTGAGAAAAAGATGAAAAAAGAGGAGCCTGTGACAGTTTCTTCCAGGGGAACGCTGCCACGTAAAGGTGTGACAGAGACTTACAGAGTGGTTATTGGAATAGATGATATGTGAATGCCTGCCTGGCTTTTCCCCTAAATACTCACTTTGTCCATGATATTTGCATTCTGCTTTGCAAGGACCAGGTCCATGGCATCGTTCTGTTTGGTGAAGGGGAACATGCTGGGGTGCTGGCGGTACTTCCGATCGCTCGCGATCTCCGTGGCTTTCTTTGATTTCTCCACATCCAGAGAACCAATGGGACTCCAACCAATCCCCCTGAACCACTCTTTGTAATCCTGCTTGTACTCATTCTGCCAAACAGGACACAAAAGCAAAGTCAATAATGTACAAACAGCTCACACAGAATAATCCAGTTCTTTCCAAAAACACAGCCATGATGGAAAGACAAAAGCCACAAAAAGAAGACAGCTCATAAAAAGAATCCTGTCCTTTCCAAACTGCAGCCAGGATGTGAAAACAAAAGTCACAAAAAGAAAACTTACATCGCTTTGGATCTGATTCATGTTTCTGTACAGCTCCAAACTCATGGCATCTGGCAGGAGCATGTACTGGTGGATCAGGCGTTTGTAGTTGGTGTTGGTGACACGGTCCTGGGCCTCCTTGGCTGCCACCACGCTGAGGGCATCAGAAGGTGTCTGGTAATGAGTCTTGCTGGTCTCATAGGCCTTCTTGTACTCCCTGTCCGACTGCATCTTGGCCACTTGCATGCAATGGACAAGTTTGGGATCATCCTGGAGGCTGCGGAAGCCGACGAGTTTCCCTTTGTCTTTTTCATACCCTAATTTGTATTTATACTGCAAGAGAACAGAAACAGAGGCTTTGACTCATTTGGATTTGAAATTGAGGAAAAAATCCTTTCTTATGAGGGTGCTGAGGCCCTGGCACAGGGTGCCCAGAGAAGCTGCGGCTGCCTCTGGATCCCTGGAAGTGTCCAAGGCCAGGTTGGAGCACGCTGGGATAGTGGAAGCTGTCCCTGCCCATTTTTTCTCCCAAGAACTCACATCACTGGCAATATCCCTGGAAGCTTTGGCAGCTTTGACAGGAATAGCATCAGCCCTGAGATCATATCCTTTCTTCCTGGTTTCTTCAAATGAAGATCTGTACATTTTCTGCAAAAGGAAGAAGAAACATCTTTTAAAAAAGGAAAAATTTACATGTTTTCCACATGCACAAATATTGGTGAAAAGTTTCATCTATAAGGATGTCATCTTAAAAAATAAAAAGAGATAAAAACGTCTATTTCTGCCCACATTGCAGATGTGCATAATTACAAGTAAATACTTTATTTAGCACATGAGGATTTAATAACAGGTTACCAAAACCTGTCTATAATATCATCTTTTACCAAAAAAAACAGGTGCTACCTACATTTTGAACCCTGTACGAAACCTGGTGCATGGGGAAATAATATAATCAACAATAAAATAATAAATACAGTAAAAAACATGAACAGTACTCGAAGTCTACTGCATTTTGTTAGCAACTGTTATATTTTAATGGTCTGCATAAACACTTCACAACCTGACTATAAACATGGCTTTTTTCTTGGCAATGCTGAGTATCTAATTTTGGGGAAGGAAGCAGGGAAAAGGAAAGTCAATAGGTTTTGTGAAATTACTACAGGTTAGCAAGGTGAGACTTTTGCATGCTCTCATCTCACTTAGTCCTAATCAAAAAATAAGAGCAAGGTCACGGCCTTACAAACAATACTCACTTCACTTAAATTGAATGCATTTGCTTTTGCTAAAACTATCTGTGGAATATCTGGGGTGATGTGAATTTTCTTTTTGTCTTCTTCCCAGGCTTGTTTATACTTGTGCTGGAAGGATTAAAAAAAAACCAGAAATCTCAACATCTGTTATATTAAATAAAACAATTTAAAATACTATTTTCCATCTGAAATCCAAACTGCCTTTACAATGATGTATTACTACCATGAGAGCAACATTTATCTTTTTATTTTAGCACTTAAAGCACATTCATTAGCTACAAAATATAATCATGTTTTCTAAAGCTCTGCATACAATAGGATTGACTGTTAAATCAGATGTAGATAGTTGCCCACTTCTGCAAGCTTAAATGAATTCTGATGAGCACTTTCTTACCTCATCCATGATTTTGGCATTATTTAAAGCCAAGACCATGTTCATGGAATCCATAGGAACAGAGTACTTCAACTTGTCTGGATGCTGGCGATATTTCTTCTCACTCACAATTTCCATGGCTTTTTTGTTTTTCTCAGCTTCCAGGGAGCCCAGTGGGAGCCACCCAACACCCTTCATAGTTTCATCATAATCTGCTTTGTATTGATTCTGCGGGCAGAAAGTAGATAAAAACCAATATGAAGCATAAAATAGTTCATAAATTTGGAAGTACAAGATAAAATGTATTAAGGAAAAGTGAAGCTTTTCCTGTCTTGATCTGCACATAACTATTGCTCCTGAAGAGCCTGATGGGTTATGTAAGGAGTAAATATTCGTAAAATTGCTTACATATAAGCTCATATTCATTAATTAAATATTTCAGAGTATAGGAAAAATAAAATTGCTGTAATTGTTGAAAATCTTGCATAATTTAACTACATTTTCATAGACACCTGACCTAATTTCACTAAGAAGATAACACTATTTATCTTAAAATGTTTTTTCATAAACGAAGCACCTTTGTATTCACAATGCAGAGGCTGAAGAACCTCTTACTTACATCACTTTGCAACTGCATCATGTTTTTGGCCAATTCAATGCTCATAGCATCGGGCAGGACATTGTAGGTGTGGATTAGGTTCTTGTAGTTTGCATTTGTAGCCACTTCCTGAGCTTTCTTGGCTGCCACCACGCTGACCATGTCAACTGGAGTGTGGAAATTAGTCTTGGCCTTCTCATAACCCTTTTTGTACTCCCTGTCAGATTGCATCTTGGCCACCTGCATGAAGTGCACCAGCTTGGGGTCGTCCTCCAGGCTGCGGAAGCCGATGTGCTTTCCTTTGGCCTTCTCGTAGGCCAGTTTGTATTTATACTGAGAGCAGGAAAGAGAAAGAACAGCAAAAACCTCCATTAAAAAATGCAACATTAAGCTCTGTTTTAGCACTGAAAAAATAGATCACAAGATGTCAGGTTTAGTCATTCAATTTAAATGAAGTCATGGAATGGTATCACACAACCAGACTCACGTCACTCGCGATGTCCCTGGAGCTCTTGGCTGCTTTTATTGGAATTGCATCTGGCTGCAAGTCATAACCCTTCTTCTTGTCCTCTTCCCATCCAGCCTTGTAAAGTTTCTAAGTTCAGATACAAAACAGAACAGGTGTCATGAAGGCAGAACTCTGAAGTTAAATATTTTCAAACAAAGCATTAAAACGAGCGAGGCACTGGACGCCCACTGTGAGCACAGCAACTCACATCACTCATGGTCATCTGGTTCACTTTGCACTGCAGAATTTCTGGGGTGTCTGGCATCACATGGATGCTGGTCTTCTCTTTGTTCCATTTATCTGTGTACAGCCTCTGCAATTAGAAAGGATTTTTTAGCATTGAAAAGGTACTGAACTCATAAAATAAGAGTTTGCCTTTGTTCTGCTCATTTGCAATAAATAATATTTCCTAGAAATATTATTAGCATCAGAAATAACCTTCACAGAGCTGCTGAAGAGCAACAGTACTTCCTCCTTTCTTTAGTATTGTGAGAAATTTGAAATGTATGTTTTGATAATTAATAAATATCAAAGCTGGAAGTTTCCAATCTGTGTTCTGCCCTGCATTAATGGGATGTAGAATTTATTTACACAGACATTCTTTCTATGGAAAACAAGGAATAAGGATCAGTGGTGTCCTGGATAACTAGAGACAAGCTATGGACTCCACTTTCCTGGAAACTTGTACTGACAGAATTCCAGGTTTCTGCAGTTGACTTATTGTGAATACGTCCTACAGAAAAAGGATTATCAAAGCACTATAAATCTGGAGAAGAAATCTTTAATCTTTAGAAACAGAAAATGAAACTCCTTTAATTATGAGCAGTCAGAGGCTTACCATGATCTCTCAGTGTCCAGTCTTAACCAAGGAACTACCACACCCATTGGAAATTTTAGTCCTTCCAATGGGAATGCACCTTGCCCCACAACTTTGCAAGACAAAGACCCAAACTTTGGTCAATCCAACAACTTCCCACCTTGTTCATGGTCTTGGCATTTTGCTTTGCCAGCACTTGTTCCATGGCATCCATGGGGATGGAGAACTTGAGCTGGTCGGGATGCTGGCGGTATTTCTTCTCACTGAGGATCTCCGTGGCTTTCTTGGCCTTTTCTACATCCAGTGACTGAATTGGAACCCAGCCAACTCCTCTCAGCCAGTTATTGAAGTCAGATTTGTACAGATTCTTTTCAAAAATAAACAAGAAAAACACAGCGAGGCAAGAAAAATTAGTGTCTCTACACATAAAACAGCCAAAGCCTTAAAACTTCCCCTGGTCGTTCATTTCTGAGGTGCAATTTAGATTTAATTAAAATTTAAGTATGATAGAGTCAATATTTAGGAGAAATAAAATTACAGTAATTCAATCTTACTACAAAAATACATCAGTTAGTAAAACATGCTCATTTGCTGGGAATGTGCCAAACATGGAGAGATATTAAAAAAGTTGTTACTTGCTAGATAAGTTTCCTAGAACTTAATAGCTACACATAATTTTGATAATGTTTGGAAAATAAATGGTTCCAGACCAGTCACTTACACCCCAACCTACTGTTAATCCAATATAATATATAATGGATTATATAAATCAATTTTTTAGCCTTAAAAGATTAATGATGTCACACAGTGATGATGAGAATTAAAAATGGAGCTGGTTATTTATGACATACATCACTCTGAAGCTGCATCACGTTTTTGGACAGCTCCAGGTTCACAGAATCAGGCAAGAGAGTGTAATGGTGAATTGGCTGCTTATAGCCAGTGTTTGTCACCACTTCCTGGGCTTTCTTGGCAGCTGTCACGCTGAACATATCCAGAGGAGTGTGATATTTGGTCTTGGAGACTTCATAATCCTTCTTGTATTCCCGATCCGACTGGATTTTGGCCACGTTCATGTAGTGAACAAGTTTGGGATCGTCCTGCAGGCTGCGGTACCCAACCTGTTTGCCTTTGTCTTTCTCGTAGGATTCCTTGTACTTGTACTAGAGACAAAGGAAAAACACCTTTACCCACTTGGGAAAGGGAAAACACACTTTGGATGGGTTTAAAACACTGAGTTTCAAAGTATTAATGCCACAGCTCATTCTAGAACCTCAAAAATGGTTTTTATGACAGCACAGGATTATTTAGGTAAGAAAAAAAAAAAGATTACTGGATTTTTCAGCCTGTCTTGACACATGGTACATATCTCAACCCACACCTGTAACTACAAGCTCCCCCTCACCATTGTCATTGACTCAGGCTTGCAACTCCCAGGGACATTCAACTTTAATTAAGACTATAATAATAATAAATTACTGAACAGCCTCACCAAACAATTCAATATCCCAATATTCAATTGGGCATGCTTAAGAGAGAATGAAGAGTCACTTGTAACCTTTTGCTAAAGCAGGAGTACAGGTCTCCAGCACAGGTAAATAATAATAAATAATGAAATGCAGGAGGGGCATGTGTTCCACTAGGTGTAAATCCTACTCACATCACTTGCAATATTCCGAGATGCTTTAGCAGCAATAATTGGAATGGCATCTGGTTTCAGATCATAGCCTTTAGCAAGGGTTTTCTTCCAGTCTGCTTTGTAGTTAGCCTTGGAGAGAAAAAAGGGAAGAGTTTGCAGTGTCAGGAAATAGCAATTCTAACAAAGAGTTTAAGCCCATGTTCTTATTATAGGAGATTTTATTAGAGGAATTAAAATATCCAGTTTAGTCCATGTAATCTCAAGGAAAAAATGTTAATCTGTACACAAACTACAGTTCTATTATAATAAATAAATCTACTACAAAGATAACCGTGAATTCCACAAGCATTTTTACACCTTTTATTTAGAACAATTCTATCAGTGGCATTTTTGCCCTTTCTTATGCAAAAGCCTTTTTCATTTGACTAAACCTTCAGAAATGTTTTTCTGTTAGCTTCAGACTCAGGCTTTGTGCTCTAAAAGGACTGGAGAAAGCAGCCTGGCTGATTTTTTTTTATCAGTCTGGCCAGACTATTAAAATTCCAAGGCTGTTAAGGGAGATGTCAGTTTTTATCTCACTCCTGGAAGGCTGATAATGCCACCAAAAAACATAACATCACAAAGGCAATAAAATTGATACCATCAGTGGAGAGCTTCATGGTGTTGAAATTCAAAATATACTCACATCACTGATATTGTAGGCATTAACTCTAGCCTGGATGAACTGGGGCACATCAGGAGGGAGGTGGTACTTGTGAATAATTTCTTCCCCTTTGGATTTATACAGTATCTGCAAAGAAAAATAAAGGAAGATAATTAGCAGCCCAATTTCTAGATCATGAATTGAAAAACTATTTTTAAAAAATCTAATTTCCAGGTCATGTTCTGCTGGAATAAAATTGTCAATGCAGACAGTCACCTACAGAATTATTTCAGGAGGGCTCTTAAAGCTGGAGAATGAAGTGAAGGTGGACACAGAGCAGAAACTGGGAATGTCAGAGTGTTTCCAAAGTTCACTTACATCACTCAGCTGTTTGCTGTTGATCTCTGCTTGCTTCTGTACTGGAGAGTCAGTCACTGAAGTGAATTTGGTTTGATCAGGATGCTTTTTGTAGGTGTACTGAAAGAAGATTAAAAAATATTTGTAGAAAATTCATATGAAGTATTTTCCAAATGTTCATGGAATAAATAAAATTATTAATAAATTAAGTGCTTTTAAAGTAATAATTGAAAAAAACCATTGATTTAAGCATGTGAATGCTTGAAGTTCATTCTTAATTTTGGTACTACTGCTCTCATTTTATGGGTTTACTTGTTATAAAAAGGATTGTGCTATATCTGTTTTGATCACTAGATGTCACAAAAGGCCCTAAAATAGAGATGAATTTTTTTTTTTTAAGAAATCACATATGGCAATGAGGCCAAATTGAGAATGATTAATGTTAGCAGGGATCACTCAGTTAATTCTTCTGTGGTGAACAACTGCTGTCCTGTACTCACATCTTTACATTGCTCCAACTTCTTGATTGCTTCATACTCTTGAGTAATGGTCTGAGGGAAGTAGCACTTTGTCTTTTCCTCCTCATAATCTGCTTTGTAATTTTTCTAGGAACAAGAGCAACATTCAGTAAGGCACCACTACTGAGCTCTGTCTGAACTGCCAGAATGATGGGGAAAACAGAACGATTGCCACACTTACATCACTTTTCATAGCTTCAACCTTCATGCAGTGGATTTGATGTGGGTCCTCAAAGCTGCCCACGTAGTGCCCCAAAATATTCTTCTGATATGCATCTTTATATTTTACCTGCCAAAATAACCATGAGTTGAGAAGCAAAAGTAATCAAGAGGGTCAGTACTGAAGCATAGACCCCAAGTGAAATACCTACATCACTAAAGTTCTTCAGAGCAGCATCAGTCTGGAACTTGGGTGTCTCACAGTAATTCATCTTGTTTCCTTTGGACTGTTCATAGGCTTCTTTGTATAATTTCTGCAAATCAAATAACACCAGATCATGCAGGAGATTTCACTGCAAGTTTCACCCCACCACGCTAAAAATGGCAAGAGTAAAACAGAGAAATGGTTCCAAAGAAAAGCTTTCCCACAGGATTGAGAAACAGATGACACTGTTTTCCCAGTGGTCTCTAAAAATAAGTTTTTTTATGTTTGTAAGGGAAGACACAAAAGTCTGGCTAATGGTTTTTGAACTTCTGACACTGAGAAATATTCAATCTCTTTTCATAAAAATAAAAGAGGAACTGAGAAGACCATCACAGTGAATAACCAGAATATAATATAAAATACATAAAAGCACCACATTTATTATTATTATTAGCTGAAATTCCTTAAAACAGTAAGGTAAGGACTGTCCTCTTGTGATTCATTATCCACAAGGATGTGAATGAACTATCCACTGCTGCTGCTACACTCATCTGTGGAGAATTCATTCTTTACCTGAATTGTTCTGGCTGGTGCTATCTCATGACAAATATGGGTCTACAAAACTAAAAATATTACAAGATCCAAAGGAGAAGCATTGTAAAGAAATGGTCAGTGTGGTTTCTGGTACGTGACTGAAAATTATGTAGCTGCACATTGATAATACTCACATCACTTAGAATATTTCCTGCATTTTTCAATTGCTTCAGCAATGGGTTCTCTGTAGCAGGGAGCACATTATAATCTGCAACAGCTTTTTTCTTTTCATAGTCTGCTCTGTATTTGAACTTGAAAAAATAAAAATTAAAAAAATAGGTTTTAAAAATCAGTATTAAAAGCCAAATGCTCACTAACCTGTGTGATTGCCCAGAGAAGTTGTGGCTGCCCCATCCCTGGCAGTGCCCAAGGCCAGGTTGGATGGGACTTGGAGCACCATGGGATAGTGGAAGGTGTCCCTACCCATGGCAGGGATGGCACTGGGTGGTCTTTAAGGTCCCCTCCCACCCAAACCATCCTGTGATATGAATCACAGAATGATATGTGATATATATGATACAATATATAATATACTAATA
Source organism: Dicaeum eximium (assembly GCA_013396995.1). Classification (NCBI taxonomy): domain Eukaryota; kingdom Metazoa; phylum Chordata; class Aves; order Passeriformes; family Dicaeidae; genus Dicaeum; species Dicaeum eximium. Next base: position 558,487 of record VWZP01010489.1, read on the forward strand.
TATTATATATATGATATAATTATATACTCTATGCTATAATCTCCAACTTTCCAGGAAAAATGCCTGTGTTGTTTAACTTATGGTGGCAAAGGACAATGAAAGGTCTTGTCAAAACAAAGTCAGCACAAACTTATGTGAGTCCAGAACTGTTCCCAACAGGTGGCACACAGGTCCCTCACCTTGCTGACGTTTTCTGAAGCTCGTTTGTTGGCTTCGTATTCTGGGGTTTCAGTCTGCATGAAGTAGATTTGGTCTTTCATGTTTTCAAAGTCTTCCTGGTATTTCCTCTGTTAGGAAAAGAGACAGAAAACAACTCATCATCTAATTGTAAATTAGGCACCTAAAACAGGGATTATTTAGGGAATTAGCAATGCCACAAATGGAGCCTCAGTATTTTCCAAGTGAACATAAACTGGGATAAAGCTGTTGAAGATTTTCTGCAGGATTCACTCACCATACTTAGATTTTCTGCATTCATTTTTGCAATTGCCACGTCATAGCATGGAGTTTGACTCCACTTGCCTTTGATTTTGTTTTTATAGTCCTCATGGTAAATAACCTATAAGGAAACAAAACAATAAAATTGAATTTCCAAGACAGAGCTCCATTTTCACTTGACAGATTAATTTTTCAAAGCTGTCTTTTTAAAGCTGCTTCATATTTGACACCTGCCCTATAACTATTTTAGCAGTTATGGTCAAAAACACCTTAAATACGATTTGACCAAACCATTTTAGTATTAAGTTATTTCTCTTAGCAACTTCCCTGACCTAAAAAGGATAAACAAATCATCTCTAACATATTCCTTTAGTTCCTGGTCACATAGTATTAGGATATTGCCAATTAAGTCAGAATTTACTGGGATTGCTGCTGGAACTGGTTATAAGCAAACCCCTTTAATTTTCTGGTATTTGTGACTTCTATTATTTATGCAAGCTCATAGAAATCAAACACTAAAAGTTCAAAGAGTTTGTCTAACAACAAAAAACATGCCTGAGTTTTGACTCAGTGTTCCAGGTGCATTTTCAGCCACAGTTGCATTACTTACCATAAAAAATAAAACTCCTCCAATCCTTTTTTAACATTGCTAAAGAATATATATGCCAAAAAATAATCTTCAAAAAAAAAAACCTCTATTTTATAGTTGTGGAGATACCTACAAAGCTTATTATTTTATTAATTTCAAAGAACTATGGTACTGATCCTTTTTTTTTTACATGTTATAAAATTTTCATGATGACAATTTAGCTTTTCAGCTATGGAAATATAAGATTAAAGAAATTTTCTCTAAGTTAATTATTTCACCTTACAAACAGGTTCAGTGCAATTTTCTTAGCAGTTTCTCCACCATAAGTGAGTTCTGCAATTCTCGAATCTTAAAATGCAGATAATTTTCAATACACAAGAAATTTAATTGCAATAATTCATTGTATTTTCAATACACAATAATTTTAAAAATAAATACAAATACCAAAAAAAAATTAAAAATAATAATTGTTAAATTCTGAATGAAGTTAAAACCCAACTTCTGCATTACAGGATTATGCAACTTGGTCCCAATTTCTCCAGCAAAAGTTGGTATTTTTGTGTGTTTTTCCTTTTGCCTTCCCTTTCCTTAGGTCCCTTTTTGCCCCTCTACCTGCAGGAGTAGGGCAGTGGGCTCTACTCACATCACTCAGCTGCCTTGTCACCTTCTTGGCCTGTTCCACATCAGGGGGGTCTGGCAGAGAGGTGAATTGTGCTTTCCTTTCATCGTGCCCCTTTTTGTAGACAATCTGAAAGGATGGAAGAAATAAATGAGTGTCACAGCATTGAGCTCTGCTACCATCACATTAACAAAAGAAGTTCTGCCCACAGCCCCTGCAGCAGGAATTCTTTCATCTGTGTATCACCAGGGAACTCCTGAACATCTGCAAAATTCACTGAAATCTTCAAGTGAAAGCTGCAATCCCCTGTTAAGAGTTCTGTGTATCTAAATAGCAGCAAATCCCAGTCCCACCAGCTCCTGACTTTTCTTACCACTGTTTTACAGGCACATTTGCAGACCCACAAGAGTGAACTGGACTTGGAGACAACCCTGAGAGTTTCTACATTTGGGGAGATACTTAAGGTCTTCTTGCTGATTTAATAAAGTAACTATTTAATTAATTCCTAACCCAGCATCAAGTTGCCAATGGATTTATACTCTAATACACTCTACTTTGTACTCTAACATCAAATACATATTTTCCTATGGAATAGCACTACTATCAGAGCTACCAGTGCACACTTACACATTTTTCTGTTCCACTGTGAAGCTTTTCTATCTAATCCAAGTCCGTGGCACGTCCCAGGTTACACCACAACCCAACAGCCTTTGGTACCCACATGCAAATCCCTGCTTTGATACTCACATCACTCAGAGTCTTCTGAGCCTGTGCCACCCTTCTGAGCTCTGGACTGTCATTGTAGGGATAAAACAATGTTTTGTCTGCATCCCACTCTTCAGTATAGAGTTTCTACAAGAAAAAAATGCCAGAATGCTCATTGTTAATTAATTTCTGGCCTTGAAAGCTTATTTTACTTCAGCTGCTTAGACCTCTGGTTAGTTTTTCTTACCTTGCTGAACATTGCTGTGTTTTTTATTGCGTTCACAAGTTCTGGAGCATCAGGAGGAAGCAGGTACTTGTCCTTATTCTCTTCCCAGTTTTGTTTATATAACACCTGGAATGAAAGATCAGCAAGTTGGTCACTCTATCATTAAAAAAATATTTACTTCTATGAATAAACTGCCTGCTTTAAAGAATTTTTTTTTACATCGAAGTCTCAGAGCAGTAACATCTGAAGAGAGCAATGGGAAATATTTAACATTATATTAATATTTGCCTTACCAACTTCTCTGCTATCCCTCCCTGTGCTTCTAAACTGTTGCATAAATGTTACTTTAGCACCCTGAGTTCAAAACTTTGCTCTTATCAGTAACCTCAGGATCCAGCAGCGTAGGAAAGTCAGAAGTCACTCACCTTGCTCACTTGCTGTGACACTTTCTTTGCATGTTCTATATCCTTGGCCTTTTCATCCACGTGGCAAATGGTTCTGGCAACTTCCCCAGCCATGCGGTATTTAACCTGGAGCACAACAAAATTCAATGATTCTACAGCAAAACTGACTGGTTTTTTTTATAAAAACCCAGAATAATGACATTTTCACCCTTCAAATAAACACCTAGAACTTGGATGAACCTAGAAATGCAGTTGCTAACCCACCTCACTGAGCTGGTCCTGCACTTTCTTGATCCTCCGGATTTCTGGGGTATCAATTGTGGAAGCATATGGCTTTCCTTTTTCTTTTCTAAATTTTTCTTTGTACTTGTTCTGGGAAGAAAATAATGATAAAAACAATTAAGACATATCCCCGAGCTCTGGCAGAACTGTATTAGCAATTACTGCCATATTTATCTGGTTAGGACAGGAATTTGGGGCAGATTATTCAATAATATAAACTGAAATTATTCAACTACATTTTCACTTCTGCTTATTTTAGCCAACTGAGTTTATTCCATCTGACACAACATGAAAAAAATCCATCTCTAACTTGGATCACCTCTAATTTATTATATTCTCCCCATGAGCTTAGTATTGATAAACCCCATTATTTCCAAAATAACTATCAAGCAACCCCTGCAAAACATTTTTAAAGTTGGTGTTCCTCAAGAAATTAGAAACATGGGACAACCTACCTCGCTGAATAGGTCCTTCATTTTATTGCTGTGTTCCAGGTAAGGTGTCAAAAACTTGGAGGGGTCCACTTTTGTCCGGATTGTTTTCTTCCTGATGGGAGGGGCTGCATCCTCCCCGGAGGGCTGGGTGTGCTCAGCTGTGTAGGTGGTGGTGGTGGTGATGGTCTCAGGGCCTGAATAGTCTGTGCTGATGGTCTCAGTGATCTCAGTGACCACCTGGGGATTTAAAAAATAAATAAATCAAAAATCACTTGTTTTATAGCTGTAAAAGTTCATTAGGATAAGGGTTTTCACCCCCCTGAGCTGGGTGTGCTCAGCTGTGCAGGTGGTTGTGGTGGCCTCAGGGTCACCTGAGACCTGAGGAGCCTGTGCTGATGGTCTCAGTGACCACCTGGAGATCAAAAAAATTCAACAATCACTTGTTTTAGAACTGTAAAAGTTCTAATTAGGATTTAGGATTTAGGAAAATTAGGATACATGTTTTTCAACCCCCCTGAGATGGTGAAAGAATGCTCTGCTCTCATCCACATCCACACAGAGACAGAAAATCAGGGACACTTTTCCTACTGGGATTATCATTGTGTTCCCTATATATCACCCACCCTAAAATAAAACCCACAAGGAATGAACTCTCTGGCTGGTTCCTGCATCAAACTCACAGAATTACTCTCCAGAGGGTCTGGGAGAGTGGTGCTCCAGCTGCCTCTGCTCTACATGCATTAATTTCCAATCAATTAAATGCTTTATACACTTGTTTATCAACATAGTCATGCTGCAAGCAGTAATTTTAATACTAAGATTCTAATGAAAAGCATCTAAAAATAATTATCACGACTAAAAAATGTGCTCTAAAACCACCCAAATAAGTGTCAGGTTTTATTTTGTATCAATTATCTTTATAAAAAACTGCTTTTAAAGAGGAATTCATGAAGGTCAGAGTTCTGAGAGTTATTTGCATCTATGAGACAGAGCTGAAAATGCACCAAGAATTACACAATTAATAACTTCTGTTTCTGCACAAGCCCATGCTATAAAGAATATTTCGAGATAATACAGCAGAGAATTGGGTTATAGCTGTTTCAGAAGTAGAATTTCAAATCATGGTGATCACTCCTTGGTGACCCAAATATTTGTGACCAGTGATGAAAAATCTGCAAAACTGTAATTTTTCAGTGAAATTACACAAAGTGAAGGGAACAGAACCAATACATGTAAACTGATCTTAGATCATCACACAGCAGGGACTTGAAGCAAAAATGAAGTATTGAGCAGCAACTGTTCACTGATATTTGTGTGTTTAAGGTGAAATTAATTACATGCATTTATGCGGTACATGCAGCATGGCAGGGACCTTTACCTCGTGTGGCTCACCCTCCTCAATAACTGTCTCCTCAATGTAGTACTTTGAAAAAAAAGAGAAAAAACATCATTGTTAGGCCAGATCAGCAAAATGTAGATTCAGTGAAGCTGTTTTAAAACACATTTCTGGATAAATGTGATTTTAGTTCACAGGTGCTTATGGAGTCATTTGATAACTCTGAATATCTGTTCAAATTTTGCATTAATGATTGGATTTTTATTCCATACATTCCTCAAATAATAATTGTCCAAATAATTAATGAAAGATTGTTATCTAATTTTACCCACAAAAGGGAAGACACTGATGACCACATTAAAAGAATCAGCATTTAAAGCCCAGGATTTCCCTGGTTTTTTATTTGATGACACTCATGACTTACCCTCAGGGTTGTTCCTACAAGGACACCAACAATTTCTGGCTGCTGGTTAAACTTTGTTGCTGATCACAACTCTGAGCCTGCTGAATTTTCACCCCATTTTATTGTCCATTATCCCCCCACATCTCATAAATTTGGGAGGTGTCCCTAAAGCAGTCCAGGTACACAACCTTCACTGGTCTCCCCTTGTCCACAGCAGCTGTGAACTCATTACAAAAATTAATGAGGTTCATCAGCCATAGATTGCTCTTTATAACTCAGTGTTCACTTCACACGACCTTCATGTCCTTCATGTGTTTAAAAATAGCTTCTCAAAGGATTTGCTCCACAGCCTTCCCAAAGAACAAAGTGAGGCTGACCAGGAGCTCCCTGGATCTTCCTTCTTGCCTTTCTTGAAGAACAAATCCAGCTGAACATTGCCCATGGATGTAGGAATGGAGTTAGGAATGTTTTAAATCTTTACTTTCCTCCCAAGTTATCTGCTCCTGCTTCCACCTTCAGTATATTTCTTTTTTTGTGTCCTCAGGCAGGAGCTCTGTGTTCCTCCACTCCATCCATCTGCTGTTTGATTTCTGCACCTTGGGCTGAGCTGTGTGCTTAGGGAAAATCATGCTGGGCGATCGCCCAACCACCCTGGGTGCCTTTGCTGTTTCCCATGGGATTCTTCCCCGAGCCGCCCCAATTCTGCTCTTCCAAAGTCTGGGATAATTCCATTTATTTTTCTCACAGCTCCCTGCATCTTCAGCTCCATTGTCCCACGGTCACTGCAGCCCTTGATCTTCGCATTTTCCACCAGTTCTGGCTTGTTTGTGAGCACCACGACCAGTGGAGCATCTTTTCTAGCCGGGACAACTAAGTTGGGAAAGGATCTGGAGCCCCAGGAGCGGCTGAGGGAGCTGGGAAGGGGCTGGAGAATTCCTGAGGGAGCTGGAAAGGGGCTGGAGAATTCCTGAGGGCGCTGGGAAGGGGCTGGAGAATTCCTGAGGGAGCTGGGAAGGGGCTGGAAAATTCCTGAGGGAGCTGGGAAGGGGCTGGAGAATTCCTGAGGGAGCTGCGAAGGGGCTGAGCCTGGAGAAGAGGAGGGTCAGGGGGGACCTCCTGACTCTGTATAACTCACTGACAGGAGGTGCAGCCAGATCGGGCTTTGCTCCCAGGGAATAATCGACAGGACAATGGGAAACAGCCGCAGGTTGTGCCAGGGGAGGTTTTTGTCGGATTTCGGGGAAAATCCATTCCTCGTCCGCCACTTCCCGCCCGCGGCCGCGTGGTGGCGCCGTCCCGCGGAAATGGCGGCCGCTCTGAGGGGAGCGCCGGGGCCTCGGCCTCCCACGCCTGCCCCGCTCAGACATGACGGAAAAAAACTTTTAAAGACATCGCTGCAGGAACAGCACCCGCTGTTTGCGGGATGTGCTTCACCTGCACAAAAAGACAATGGAAAAATGCGGGTTTTATGGTGGAACATCTCCTCCAAGCGGTAATTGCTTGGGGTCGCTTGCCATGAATGTGGGAATGGAAAACCCTTTGAAGCTAAAAAAAAAATTTCTCGTTAAAATTTAAGCCCCTTTCTGAGAGCTCTTCCTCAAAGTTCAAGTAACCAAGCCGTACTTCCCAAGCTGCAACATATCGGACTGTTCTGAGGTGATTTCCATGCTGGACCCACCTTTGACAACACCTTCCACAAACCTCCTGCAAAACCTTCCACAAAACCTTCCTCAAACTTTCTACAAAACCGTCCACAAGTTTTCTACAAAACCTTTCAAAAACTTTCTACAAAACCTTCCACAAAATCCTCTGCAAAACCTCCCATAAACTTTCTACAAAACCTTCCACAAAATCCTCTGCAAAACCATCCGCAAACTTTCCACAGAACCTTCCACAACGCCCCCTGCAAAACCTTCCACAAACTTTTACGAAACCTTCCAAAGAACCTCAAGTAACTCAGCAGCAAATGTTTGTAACGCTCACTGTGGATTTTTGCACATCCCAAGACAGCTACAACATCAAGTAATGGCTTATAACTCCAGAGAAAGTTAAAAAATAGCATTTTAAAATCCTTGGCGATGCCTCAGCCGCTCAATATTCAATGATCATGTCCTTCTCTTTCAGCAGATGAATTTCTGATAGAGCTCATATGTTTAAAATCTTGGGTTGATACAGGAGTTAAGAAAAGTCTGCAAAGGCTTAAAATTGTACCAGATGCTGTTGTTCCTCTTTTATTTAACATCTCACCACGAGTATCCCAAGGGAAGCTACTCAAGCAGTGCCTCCCGGCCCAAGGGATATGGTTACAGCAAGGTGGTCTTAGAAAATTAAAAACAAAGGATGAAATGGGGCTGTGTGAACAAAAAGCCCAAAATACCATAACTCCTGCTGGAATAAATAAACAATGAGAGCAAATAAACATCCCTTACAGAGAGCACACAATGCACAGGAAACATAAAGGCAATTACAAGTAACATGGGAATAAGGAATTTAATGAATGGTTGGTGTCATTGTAGCTAGGTAGTAAAATGTCTTTAAAATAGACTTTATGAGTAGTGAGACCTATTTTGCAAAATGCATTTAACTACTCTGACTGGCAAATCATTTGCCTTTACTTCATTCACTATTTGAAATATATAAAGCTGGCAGTGCTCTCACACCACCTGAAATCAGCAGTCCACTGGACACAGTGTGGTGGCAATGAGTTGTAGGATGTTTAGATTTATACTCTTCTTCTTTTCCTCAAACACTGAGTGATTTTTTACAAGACTTTGTGTATTTCATAATACATAAATTAATTTCAGAGTAGTAGCAATGCAACAAGACCACACTGGTAATTTCGTGTACTGTTTCAAGAAAGAAGTCGTTGTTCCTGTGGCTCCAGCTGTAGGTTGCCCAGTTCCTGGGGAGTTTTTTATTCAGTTTCCTGAGACTAAATAATTCAGCATCTAACTGTGAGTTTAAATGACCTACTGGCAAATTAATCCATGATGCACCTCCATGGACATAGAATTATGGAATGCCCTGGCTTGGAAGGGACTTTAAAGATCCTCTGTTTCACCCCCTGCCATGGGCAGAGACACCTCCCACTATCCCAGATTGCTCCAGCCTGGTCTTGGACACTTCCAGGGATCCAGGGGCAGCCACAGCTTCTCTGGGCAACCTTGTGCCAGGGCCTCCCCACCTTCACAGGGAAGGATTTCTTCCTGATACCTCATTTAAATCTACCCTCCATCACTTTAAAGTCCTTCCCCCTTGTCCTGTCACTTAAACCTGGCTCCATCTCTGCAAGGTCTCAGGCTAAATTGGTTTGTGGTCCCCTGGTGGCACAAAGCTGCTGCATTTCTGCAGAGGCAGGGCTAGAAAGGGGCTTCCAAAGTCATCTTCTGCAGCATGGATTGGGTGACAGAGGGCAAGCCAGGAGGGAAAAGAGCTGGCCCAGCGCATCTATAATTACGCAGGGAGTAATCAGAAAACCTCGCACTGTGAGTGTGGGATAGTTCCAGTCCTTATTTAAACTGAGAAACTCTGACAGGAATCAGACTTTGCTCCACCGAGAGCAACTGTTGTTGTTGTTGTTGTTGTTTTGCTGATGAAATAATTTAATAGATCCCTAATCATCCCTAATCTTCAGAGAGCAAACAGCAACCTCTGCTCCTGAGCAGCATCTCAGTAAGGTGATTAATGTATTCAGTCACAAGGCAGGAAACAAACATTTCTACTCTCACATTTTCTTCTTACCTCCACAACTTCTTCATATTCTTCTTCGTCCATTCTGAAGGTTCGCTTCTGTCTCTCCCCCACTCACTGGTCACACAGCAGGTGAAAATGTGAATAAACAGCATTAGCCCATGACTGAAAGTACCATGAGAAGGTACAGGTCAAGCTCATAAAGCACTTGGGGTCATGGTTAGTAACTAGTCAGACACTAAATAAAGTTGGGATCTGGCATTACTTGGCCTGTTACAGAAAAATATTGGATTAAGTTTCAAACGTACCGATATAAATTACAATTCTGGACAAATACTTCATTCCAGTTATAACACCAACACTGGATCCAATGAAAATAAAATGAGATCAATAAAATAAAAGAGATCAATAAAATAAAAGAGAATATAAAAAGGAGGAGATCTCTTGAAAAATTATGTGACATTTTCATTACAATAGAATTATTTGAAGTGTTTTTCTTTTCTCTGTAACTATTCTGTGCTGTTTCAATAGATCAAGCTTCTGTTTGAATGGAATATTTATATTTTACTATATTCATTCATAAGTAACAGCATAATGTAGAAAAATATTGCAAATATTTTTTGAAGTGACCTTAGGTTAATGAGGCAATTTCTGTCTTCCCAGCATCAGCCTGCAGAGATGCTCTGGGGTTGGTTTTTTTTAAGCTCTTGTGGGTTTTCTCTCTCTATTTCTTCAGACCTGGAAAAGATGAAAATCCATAGAGTTGCCTGAAGTACAAAGCACAGATTAGTGTCAGAACCTTTGAACGAATTAATTAACACACTGATTTTGCTGTGAGGCAAAGGTACAATTTTCCACCAGAGTCTGCAGCCCTGTTTCTAATGTTGGGAGGGGATGAGGCTTTGGAACAGCTGCTCCTGAGTCCAGGGATATTTGCCATGTAAACTAATCCTGCCAACTGACGGGGTGGTTGGGTTGAGCTGGCTAAACTGCAATTCCTTCTGAGGCAAGGGAAGTCAAGTCATGCAGGTTAAATATAGGAACACAGAATACTGGCCCTTTTTAGTCTCAACAGGCTGAGAAAAATGGCCAGAAATGAATTGGGAAAACTGTGTTGTTAGCTATTAAAATAAATTAGGAATAACTCAAATAAGGAGTGACAAGTCACATGAAACAGTAGGCTGAGGTTCATGAATAAACTCAAGAAGTGGGGTTTGCATATTAACACAATCTCTTCAACCTGTCACTGTTGCAACCTTCAGCCACACTTCCAAACCCCATTCCAGGTCTTTTCCTCCTCCACCTCCTCCAATCCACAGCCAGTTATTCAGACAGAAAACCTGACTTCCATGGGCAAAGCACAAGAATTCCCAAAAAACTACAGAATGGGGAAACAGCTCAAGATCCTCCTCTAAGGAGAAGAAGCGAAATGCATTTAAAATGTTCTTACCAGCAACATCCAGGAAATATCCTTTGGAGCAAAGGCTCTCCAGTCTTCCCTCCTGAGCAGCACTGGTGAGAGCGAGGGGGTTTGGTGGCTCCCAGTGACGTGTGTGGCCCACACAGCCAATCTGCTCCAGCCCACTCAAGTTTCATCCCTAAATATACTCAGTGACCCCGAGGGAGGGCACCTGTTCTCAGCAGCATCAGGGAAAGGGAGCTGGGCACCTCCGTGCTCCTCAGGAAACCCAAAACACACCAGAGCTTGGCTGGAGCTCACCAGGGCTCGGGGAGATGGAGCCCCAGGCAAACCCAAGGGAGTGCTCCGATGGAAAAAATGTAATTATCAGAGTGATGACAACATTGAATTTCAGATGGAGGCAACTTCATTCCTATAATGTGCCTGAATAAACACCATCTGAATTCAAGAATCTCTGAACTTGAGGAGTCCACAGTGCAAACTAAATTTTAGTATAAACATGTCTTTAATTTCACCCCATAAGCACACCTGAAGTGTATGTACTTACACCTTTTTCACCTTGATGCAAATCATGTGTCAGTATTTTTATCACTTATGAAATGTTTCGTGGCTGAACACGCAGACCCAGGAACACGTGAAAAGCGACTGTTTGCAGGGAAGGAACCCAATGAAGAGCCAACATCCCTGGTGAAGGAAGCCCAAGAAGAGTTGATAAACAGATTAAGTGACAGGGGAACAACCCTGGTATTTTGGAAGGTCAGGAATGCCGTGATGTATGGGGCAGAACCAGGGTGATGATAACAGACATGACTTCTTAGGAGCTCACTCGACTGACAAATAGAGTTGACTTTGGTTCTTCAAGGAGGTGCCTTCAAAAGCCAATATCATCAATGATCCTTTTCCATGTGCTAGATCACATAATTCAATAAATGATTGTCAGGAGCCCTTGAGAGACATCTTTTTCCTTAACTTTTTCCAGAAGTTCATATTTATATCCAGATGAAATATCATATCTCATTCACTACTGCCAAGTATTTTAGACTCTGCCCAGAGCTGCAGACCCCTCCCTGTTTCCTTTGCCCAAGCCATTTTCAATTACTCTGCATTTTGCTTTACTAGGCAGTCCTTCCCCTTTTAATCTGATTTCTGTTTATTTAACCTTTTTAACATCTTTTGAAACTGCCCAGAAATTAACACAGTGTGTTGGTGGAGTCTCTGGGGAGCAACCTCAGCATAACCTGCTGCTCTCTGCTCCTGATGCTCCGTGTGTGCATTCCAGAAATAACTCACAGGCCCTTTTCCCCCCGAGTGCTGCTTCTCAGGGGATTGGATGCCAAAAGCGAGATCCTCATTATCAATACCAAACCTTAATGGATCAAAAGGCCAGCTTTCCTTATTGAACATGTAATTCATTATTGCCATTCCAGCTCAGTCCTGGAAGTTCCTGCAAAGAATTTCTCCCTCAGTGATACTGTGCAAGTCTGTGTTACTGGAACATCCCCCTCAGACCATTTTATACTGCTGTTTGATATTTTGTTTAGAAAGACACTAAACAAGGCTAAAATTACACACTGGACACCAGCACCACTTTTTCTGCCACTGAAATGCAGCTGTCTTTAGAGTGAAACGTGGCAGATCTTCAGCAGCACAGCTCAAGGCTGGAAAAAAGCATGGAATAACCCATGGAAGTTACAGAAGGGGGCTAAGAACAAAGAGATTATTGGTGAAATGAAAAGTTGGGCTGAACATAAGATTTTTGCTCTGCCATCAGAGCACAAAGAGTGGAGGAGGGTGCTCTTGGGTCCCTTGAGAAAATATTTCAATTCCTGCATTTTGCTCCTTTGCTCCTTCAGTTCCAAATCTCAAGGAAGGGCTCTGACAAAACTATCTCCATTGTGTGGGCAAGGAGAATCCCAGGATCCCTGAGGTTGGAAAAGCCCTCCCAGCCCATGGAGTCCCAGCTGTGCCCAATGCCCACCTTGTCCCCAGAGCCCTGAGTGCCACCTCCAGGAATTGCTGGGACAGCTCCAGGGAGGGGCACTCCAAAGCTCCCCGTTCCAAACATGTATGAGGTAAAGGGAATACTAATGGTTAATATTCCTTTCTTCTTTTAAATTGCTTTGTAGTGAAAATTTATGTCTGACTCTGATTTCTGATGGAATATTCACAAAACCACAGAATCATTAAGCCTGGAAAAGACCTCCAAGATCATCACGTCCAGCTTTTGACTCTGTTGTGAAAATATGAACTTGACTTTCTGGGGGACAAATCTTTCAAAAGCATTAACTGTGCCCTAGGTGGAGCCTGGCAGCTCTGCCCCAGGTTAACACACCAGGCCAGATTTATCTATGGCACATAAATGAGCACATGCTCAGCAGTTCTGAACTGAAGACAGAATGCTGCAAAACTACTTGGACAGAAAAAGAGGTTGTTTTGCATTTCAGTCACAGAGATTTAAAGCAAAAATATATTTTCTTGTACTTAACGTATTTAAATACTGAGTTCAGTCAGTCCTACTTATCCAACAGGAGCCACTCAGGGTGTGATGGATAAATGTCCTGCCATGGCAGGTGCTATATTTAACCTCCTGACATACCTGGACTTAATGAGCACTGTATCATTGGAAAAGGACATTTCAATACATATTTGTGCCACCGTGTCTATTTTTAACCTACCACCAGTGAGCTCCTTCTCATTCTTTTCACCCTTCCCCACAGCAAGGCTCCTCTGCCCCAGCACCTTTTGGTTTAATGTATGGAAATACTGTGGAGAGCATCTTTACCAAAAAAAAAAAAAATTAAGGGCTCGGTTGGACAAATGCAAAGGATTGTCTCCAAATTAAATATACATCTATTTCTCTGACTCCTCAATTTTTACAGCTGGCCAATCTTTTTTCTTCTGGATGAAACCAGGCTAGGAGCACCGGCCTTGTTGGGGATTGGCTCTTCCCTTACAGACAAAAAGGTTTTTAGGAAAGGATACATATTGTAACAAGAATTCTACTTCTACTTCAGTGCTGCTCATCCCCTTTCTCCAAATATTAATAGAAAGCATCAGATCACACCAAATAATATTCCTGGGGGCAGAGAATCAAAGTGCTGTGAGTAAATCTCCTCCAGTGTCTTATCTTCAGGTTTATTTTTGATGCTGATGGGCTGATAGGGGCTGAGCAGCAGCAGAAGGCAGTGGCTGTGTTGTGTGTAAACCAACCTCTCACTGTGCTGCTGCTGTGGCTCAAAAAGACTTTGCTGGAAGAGGAGGAATAGAGGAATATTGATATGATTGATATGGAACCAAAATCCATTTTATGCTTCCCAATGTTCCTGGACAGAGAAGGAACTGTGGCCTCAATTGTTTGGGTATAGGCAGGCCCAAACTTTTTAGTATCAAAAGTGTCCCACCAGGATATTTCAAAGACTGACTCAAAAGACGATTCAAAGTAGGGAAAAAACACAAACAATCCCAAACTTAAAAGAATAAGAACAAGGTGCAAAATATTGGTTAATTTTTTTCATTATAAGATTTGATAAAGCAAAGAGAAATCACATGAACAAATGCACCTCCAGCTGGTTGTAGAAACTTAAAAATTAGGTTAATATTTAAGCCCCCCAACACTGAGGATAGAAAATCAGTGTAAAAGATCCTGTATATTGACACAAGATATTCAGTGGGGCCATTAGCATGAGGAGAGTTCTCCTCACATGACAGCATCTGTCACAGCCTCCCCTGTTCTTTACTTAGGGCCTTTGAGAATCCTAAAAGAAAATATTTATCCACAAGATGATGTCAAACAGCCTAATTTATCTCCCCTGCTAATGTTCCCAAGACAGCCACAGGGTCTTAGACACGAGTGCTCATCAGAAAGAGGATACAGCAAAGGCAAATGTCCTTAAGAATTCAAAGCCAGCTCTGATTGTATTGATCAGATTTCCTAATGGGAGCTGGTGAGGGAAGCTGAGGTACAGCACCCAACTCAACATACTCAGGTTTTGGAATATTAATATCACTTACTATAGATTAGGAAAAGAAGGTGAGGTTCTTCTCGAACCTTTTCTTCTTCCTGCTATTTATAAGACAAATAAACGTTTATATTTTTAGAACAGAGGTACAAATATCAGCTGTAAATGCCAACGAAAAGCCCTGATTGGCAGCCAGAGTTTCAGCTCTTACCCTGCCTCCCACACTTGTCCCCTTTGGATAAGCCTCTGCCTCACCACCCTGCAATAAAATAACACAGCTCTTTTATCTTTTAAAGACAAACTTTTTCATTCTTAGCACCATTTGGCAAAGCATTACAGTGAGAGATATTACTGTATAAGCAGATTGATCTGTTGAGGATTGTCCCATCCATGGGAGTGTCAAGGCCAGGTTGGATGAGGCTGGGAGCAGCCTGGTTTACTACACCACTGCACTGATGGCACTTTCTCCTCCCCAGGGTGGGTTATTGCTGAGGAAATACATTTCCTTCTTGGAATATTCCTTCTTGGAAGAAATTCCTTCTTGGTGCTCCCCCTCAGGTGCCCGCACACGGCTGTCCCACCCCAGCACCCCAAGTGCTGCTGCCATGAGGACACATTCTGGTTTTCTCACAACGTGCCAGCCTCACATTTCACCTCAGTTTTTCAAACCTACTGGTTTCCATATCCTGCATCCTTCCCCCGGCTCCACACTGAACTCCTTACAGTGAATTTAAAGCAGAGTTGTTGTTTCTAACAGAACCAAGAAACCATAACCCAAGCCAGCTTCATTTCTCTCCCAGAGCACACTCAGATCATTTCATAAGTCTTCAATTTCTACCAAAGTAGGAAGGTTTCATGTGGGGTTGTACAGCCCAGCCAACTTTCCAGATCACCACCAAAGGGATGGATTAACACAGCTACAGCACAGAGGCATTCCCTGCTGTAAATGCTCTGGGGTGGAGGGACAGGGCTGAGCACTCCCTTTGAAACCATGAGCAGAGCATCACCTTCATTCTGCAATCACCTCTGCTGCTTTTCCAGTTCAGCCACTGCCCTGATGCTGCTGACACATGTTCGTGCCCTGTGTGAGAACAGAGGGAAGAAATCCAGTATTTACTCCCTAGGCCTCCATGCCTCTTTTCACCAAGGACATGTTTCATTCCAAGAGGGAACAAACTCTGAATACAAAGGTGTGATTGAGGTAAACTTGTAATTGAGTCCTTCTCACCTTTTTTCTCCTTGGGTAAGAGAAGGAAAAGTGTTACTATCCCTCTTCCCCATTCCAAGGGTTTTCCAATTAGTGCAGGGTTCATTTGTGGAGTTTCCAGTGAAATGGCCTCATGATCCTCCCTGCCTCTGGATCCCTCTCCCTCCAAGCCCCTCTAACTCCCCTACCCTGCAGAGGAGTTCCCACAGTCTGTGGAAAATCAAACGTGCAGTTCATGGGCTCTGACAAGAATTGTCCAAAGATCACAGAAGCTGCTGCAAAAGAAGGTCAAGATTTAGATCAAATCTCAGTGAATCTACTCAAGAAATCCCAGAATAACAAATTTTCCCACTGACAGACAATCCATGCACCTTCAGTCTCCTCACGCTGAAGGATGCTGAACCAGAGCTCACATCTGATGTCACAGCCTTTACCAAACTGCAACCTGTGATTGAGACCCATTTTTAAAATATTCTCTCTCACTCTGCTGATTTAAAAGGAACATATTTATATGAAAGGTTCAGACACCTCTGACTGTAAAACAAGGGGGGAAAAGGCAACGTGCTTCACATTCCTGACTGGCATTGCTGGGGTGATATCTCATACCCTGAAATACAACCTGCAGTAGTCCATAAAATATTGACTGCTCGCTGGCCGTGGCCAGGAATACTCTGCAGCAGCAGTTCCCAGGGGCAGAATGCTCTGTGAAAGGTCACTAACACAGCACTGAGGTCACCAGCACAACAGCCACCAGGAGTAATTCTTCTCTGCACTATTATTAACAGCACCGAGCAGCCACAAGGAATCTGCTGGGCTCCCTCTGCTCTGCAATGGCTCCAGACAATAAACCCAGAAAATAAAACTTTGTTACTGCACCAATAAAGGGACATTTAATCACAACAAGGAACGATAACATCACAGATTACCTCCCCTCACTCACTTGGCTCTGGGCAATGCCCTCCTAGGGGACATCTCCTCAGTGGGGCAACTGCAGGAGCTCCTGAGCCAGCAGAAACTTCTGCAAACTGCACTGACCCCACTGACGTGCCACCAGTGACATGAACGGGGATCTTACCTGCATAACTCACACCAGGACAGCTGCAGCCAGGCTGGGAGAGCTGGGAATGTTCCCCTGGAGAAGGGAAGGCTCCAGGGAGAGCTCAGAGCCCTGCCAGGGCCTGAAGGGGCTCCAGGAGAGCTGGAGAGGGACTGGGGACAAGGGATGGAGGGACAGGACACAGGGAATGGCTCCCAGTGCCAGAGGGCAGGGATGGATGGGATATTGGGAATTGGGAATTCCTGGCTGGGCTGGAATTCCCAGAGCAGCTGTGGCTGCCCCTGGATCCCTGGCAGTGCCCAAGGCCAGGTTGGAGCACCCTGGGACAGTGGAAGGTGTCCCTGCCCGTGGATGATGAAACTGGGTATCTTTACCAGGTCCCAGTAAACCATTCTATGATTCCATGATTCTGAGATTAACTCTAGGCCTTTGCTAAGCAAAGCTGTGGTCCTGCCCTCCCCCTCAGAGCCCAGCCCCTCCCCAGCCCCACACACCTCTGTGCACAGCCTCACTCAGTGCCACACACAGGGCTGCTCCCCTCTGTCTCCTTCATCTGCCCAAAATGACCCAGCCTTCTTCATGCACTTCTTCTCTGCAATGAGGGACCAAGGGGGAAGAAACCTTAATTCATGAAATAGTTTTCATTTCCAGGAGTCTGGCAGACTTTCAGCTCTTTGAAAGCCGTTCCACGGGACGCTGAACCGCTGATGACTTCATGGGGCTTTTTATAAAGCGAGATAATGACAGTGGAGGGACAGAAGCAGCTGCACAATCCCCTGGCTGTGGCAGAGATGGCCCAAGCACCAGAGCCTGCAGCAAATCCTCACCCCACGGATGCCAGGAACAAGGTGCTCATGCACACCCTGGTTTCCAGGGAAGTGTGGGAAATGGATTTGTAGAGAGTTTTTGAGGCTTAATAGAAGCTTTACACCACATGTATTTGTGTGTAAACTTGGAGATAAAAAATGTTGACTTTAAAATGTCATAGAATAGGACAAATGTTGTTGAGAGAGAAATAGAGCTAGAAAAAAGTTTTAAAATATAGCTTTACAAATAAGATTAGATACTTTAGAGAAATAGAACTATAAAAGGTACATTATAATATAACTTACAAAGGGTAATTTTAGATAATGAGCTTTAAAGTATCTACAACATAGTGTAACAAAAAGCTGATAAGCTAAAAAACACTTATAGTGTTTTGTAATTAAAAAATAGTTAACTTCTAATTGCAATAGCATAGATTATAACATCTGTATTATCTCACCCTTCATATACAACTAAAAATAAAAATAAAAAGTTTTTAAAACACCTCTCAGTTGCCCCATCTCTGAGTCAGAAAAAAAAAAATCTAGTCCAACAGGGAAGGAGACAACTCACCTTCCATGTGGGATTGTCTTGTGACAGGTCTGGAGCACATCCTTGGTGTCAGGGCTCCTGAAGGATGGGATGGTTTCATGCAATAATTCCCTTCACAACCTGAAAACCCAGTGTTGCTCTAACACAGGTTACACCACGTTGAACCTTTCAGTGCTGGAGATTCTCTGGCAAGAACAGCTTTGCTGGAAAGCACAGCAAAGATTAAAAACCCAATCTAACTCTTGCAGAAGTGTTGTTAATCCACAAATTTCTCAGCAACAAACATGGAACAAATATTTCTGTGTACTGATTTTTTTTGGCTGTGACACTGCAAGTGAATAATTTTCAGGTTTGAATGGAGTTGTCCCTACAGTGACACAATTTTCCTGCTGTTGACAATCAGCAAAATGTTCTGTGTAAAAACAACCCATCCCTTCACCATGGAGAAATACCAGAAAACACAAAAATGTCAAATTTACTGAAGGAGGGCTTTTTAAAAAAACAGAAACAGGATAGACTAAGGCAAGACTAAACAAGGCAGTCAGCAGACTGAACAAGGCACGGCAGGAGCCCAGTGAAACAGCACAAAATTGCTGTGACTGTCTGTGATAAAAGCTCATCCTAAGAGTTAAAACTAGCTTTAGGGGTTTACTGGTCTGTGAAACAGATCATTAAATTATTCCATCACGTTTATTGGGGCTCAGAGGTGACTGAGGTTTGGCAGCTCGTTCAGCTGCTGCTGCAGAGGCAGGATGATGGTCTGCAAAAACACCCAGGGAGAGATGGGCAGGGATAACCCCACAGCAGGGAGGAACAAGAGGAGGAAACGGCCTCAAGCTGTGCCAGGGGAGGGTCAGACTGGATATTGGGGAAAATTCCTTCATGGATGGGCTGTGCAGCCCGGGTAGGGGTGGAGCCCCCATCCCTGCAGGGATTTCACAGCCCTGTGGCACCTGGGACAGGGGCAGTGCTGGGGAGGGTTGGACTCAATGGTCTTGGAGGCTTTTCCCAACCCGGTGATTCTGTGATTCCTTGCTCCACATACAAAGTTTTCCCGTGGTTGCCTTGTGTAACTGCAGTTCTAGGACAATTCTTTCCCCAGGCCCCACCCAGGTGATTGTGGTACTACAGGGAAGGAGCGGGCAGGGGTTAGGCTGTACTGGCCTAAAGAATTTCATTCCCTTGGATATAGCAGAATAAAACTCTTCATTTGAAGTATTTGCTAATAAAAAGGAGGATCCTGCCCCCATCTGGCCTCCGTGGAAGGGAGCAGCCTGAGGGGGAGCTGGAGCAAGAAATCGCAGATTCATAGAGTTTCAAATCCTTCTTTGGAAGGGACTCACAGGGATCATCCAATCCAGCTCCTGGCCCTGCACAGGACAGCCACAAGAATCCCTCCCAGCACCTCTGGGAAGCCTGGCAGGATGGGAACACCGAGTCCCCAGGCAGTCTGTGTGCTCAGAAACAGTCAGGAATTCCAGGGTTGGATGCAGGTTGGATGGCAGGGAAGTGGGGACCATTGGAACCTTCCTGGAGCAGCTCCAGTCCCGCCATCGCTTGTTTGGGATGCAGACGGGTCCCACTGTGCTGTGTCCTGGGAATATCGGCCCTGCCACCTGCCAGGGCATGGGAAGGGACCACAGTGCCCTCAGCAAGGCTGTGCCCACCCCCAGGAAACACAACAACAGCGGTTTCATTCCCTTTGCCTCCCTAAATCCCTGCCACGCCCCAGGTTCTGTGACACTGCCAGGCAGAGACTCCTCTGACAGAATGACCCAGCCTCAGAGCTGGGCTGCCTCTTCCCCAGGGCTGGGAGGAGGAAAGGGGAGGGAAAACCCAATGGGCAAAATCCTGAGGGGCCTCTTGCTTTCAGAAAAGCAGAAACAAGGTTTCATTTTAAATCTGCAAGTAGCTGAAACCCAGATATCCTCCATCCCCCTCTCCCTGCTCCAGCCACCCTGTCCTTCCTTCACTGGGCTCTGCATGGAGCACTTGCTGCTGCTCCTAGCAGGAAAATCCTGCAAGAATGGGATTTTCCCACTTTATCTCAGTTAAAAGAGACCTAACTTACCAATATGCACAGTTTATGCATTATCCCAGCATTCTCTTGCAAACACCAGGAATGAATGGTCTCAACACGTGATGGAAAAATTGCTGTGCCTGGATTCAGGCTGCCCTTGTCCCCAGGATGGCAAAGAGGGGCTGCTCCTGCTCCTGTCCTTCCCAGGGAACAGTCCACACTGATGTCAGCACTCCAGGATTTTATCCTGCAGAAAAGGAAGCTCAGGGGGGACCTGAGTATTTTTATCTAGAACTTACCTGAAAGGAGGGTGCAGCCAGGTGGGGCTCAGGATCTGCTCCCAGGGAAACAAGGGATGAGAGGGAACAGCCTCAAGCTGTGCCAGGGGAGGGTTAAATTGGATATTAGGGAAAATTTCTTCCTGGAAAGGCTTGTCCAGCCCTGGCACAGGGAGTGCCCATCCCTTTAGGGCAATTCAGACATTGGGATTTCTCAGGAAGATTTGCACATCAAGGACAGTTCAGGCCTTTCCTCCATTCATCACCTAAACCTGTTCACTGCAGCACCTTTGGCACCCCAGGCACGGTTGGTGTCCAAGAAATTCCCTGGCCAGCTCCACACAGACAGTTTGGTTTATTTGTTCTTTACACAGCTCTGATTTCCACCCATTACCCCATGTTTCAAAGCCAAACACACAAAAATGACACAACATCTGTGAGGATCCCACAGCACAAGGCCCTCCCTCAGAACTCTTCAACATTTACACTAAATCTTTATTTCTGTACAAAAATTTAGACACTTTTCATTGTTCCCAAGGAAATTTGCATGACCTTTTTGCATGACCTCTTTACATGACCCCTACATATATATATATATATACACACACATATATATATATTTGAAACAGAAAAAAACCCTTCCAGTTCTGAAGAATTAAGCTAAAAACCATCAGAACTGAAAAATTAATGACAAGAATTAACTGTATTTATTGTCAATATTGTAGACTATTCTATTGTAGCTTTACATGTATTTCATCCCCATATTATTATAAAAACATATTCAGAATAACTCAGTACAGACTGTGCAACAGGAGAGTAGCGACACAACCTGTAATTTAAAAAGTGGTAATAGCATCAAGAAAGTATTAATTATTAAATTAATTTAAAATTGATTATTTAGAAAAACAACAATGAAGGAGAACTCAGCAGTCTTAACTTTTATACACTCAAGAAAAAGAGCCAAAAAGTAACATTTTCTGTTAAGAAGCCTATTCACAGTTCCATACACCAGGTGCAAAGCCCCAAGGAACGCACAGCTGGGCTAAACCAGACAAAAATAAAGTGTGAGAATGGTGGCTTCTCTTTTAATCACCTAATATTTAACTGGATTCCAAGGAAAACGAAAAGCAGTTTTCAGAAGTTATATCAAAGTCAAGGAATAACGGAGTTCAGAGGAACAGGCAGGAAAAGACCTGGCTTTAAGGCAGCTCAGCATTCCTTCACCCGCCACAAAAATGTCCCAGGAGAATCACGGAATCCCAGCTTGGTTTGGGTTGGAAGGGACCTTAAAGATCATTTAATTCCAACTCCCTGCCATGGGAGGGACACCTCCCACTATCCCAGGCTGCTCCCAGCCCCATCCAGCCTGGCCTGGGGCACTGAGGGATCCAGGGGCAGCCACAGCAGCAGCACCAGAGGGGAGCTGCAGCCAGAGCCCACCCTGCTGGGAAAAGCTGTCCCAGAGGAAACAGCTCCAGGCAGCACAGCTGAAAGCGGAGGTGGAAGGATAAGGAATGTGCAAAGGCATTTTGGCATCTCCTACAGCATCCCAACAGGGGGTTTGCTGCAATTCCTTATTCCTCAGAACTCTGAGAACTCGGCCTGTCCGTGCGTTATCTACAGGGAGGTCATTCCATGGGATCACCCCATGGATACAGCTGGGAGGGACCCAAGGTTATTCCATGGGATCACCCCTTGGATACAGCTGGGAAGGACCCAAGGTTATTCCATGTCATCACCCCATGGATACAGCTGGGAGGGACACAAGGAGATTATTCCATGGGATCACCCCATGGATACAGCTACTGCAGCTGGGAAGGACCCAAGGTTATTCCATGGGATCACCCCACGGATAGAGCTGGGAAGGACCAGGTTATTCCATGGCATCACCCCATGGATACAGCTACCAAGCAGCCCCAGATCCCCACCCAGGGCTGGTGGGGCTGCAGGCTGGGCAGGAACAGCCTTTACACAACCCCAGGATCCCGAGGCTGGAAAAGCCCTCCAAGGTCACCGAGTCCAACCTGTGCCCGACCCTCCCCAGGACCCAGACCCGAGCACTGAGTGCCACATCCAGCCCATCAACACAAAACTGGGAATTTGATCTCCTAACTCAGCTTTGGATCCATCTCTTCTGCTTTTTAAGGAGTTTCCTGTGCCCCCCCCAGCACTCACGGGTACCTGTGTGTGATCTGTGGGTATGGAAGAGGGACACATCCCTGGGATTCAGCATTCCTGAAAGAAAAGCAACATTTCACACCCATTTTAATTCCCATTCATGATACCAACCAGCACAGACATCACCAAACTCGCCCCAAACAAACCCCCCAATCACAGGCTGGGCACAACAGCACATTTCACCCCAAAAACACCTAAACAGCCCCAAAAACCAGGTCAGAAATCACATATTTGCTTGAAAACTTTCACTGCAACACCCACACACAAAGTTTAATGCAGACAGGCACATTTTGACAAGTGTTTTCAACTTAAAATCATAAATACTGGTAGGTTTTAAAGAATTAGCAATTGACATCATCTATAAATGCATAAATTTGATGGTACAGAGCTCCCCAGCCCAAATTTGTATTTGCTCCACTTCAAGAATTGAGAGAACGGAATGAGTTCCCTTCAGCTGCAGGAAAACAAATTTGAAAGACAGAAAGTGGCAATGGGGAAACAATTCAAGGAATGCTCTGATCAAATTTCAGGGGGAAAAAAAGTTGCCTAATAGAGTCCTGGTTTTCCTTTACTATAATAAATAGCTCTATAAAATGTTTTGGCTAAATGTCTTTAATACCCAACCGTGAGTGCAGACACAGGAGTGCTCCAGCTGGGAGCTGCCAGCCCTCCCAAGGCTTGGGATTAATTTGAAGCCATCATTTTATAGATTCTGAAATGAATTTTTTTTGCAGTCTCAGCATTAGCCACGTCCTGGCTGCGTTTCTTTGGGGAAGATGACAAAGTCTGGACAGAGAGAAGGGCAAAGTACGAGCGATTAAAGGAAACCCGACCCCGCTGCGGGGATTGGTGCGGATGTTCTTCCCCTTTGGAAACAAACAACAGCCAGGACAGCAACACCACCTGGTTAGAGCCGGCTTACACCCAAATTTGCAGAGTATAAACTCGGTCCTAGCCCAGCCTTGCAGCCTGCGGCAGCTCCAGAGAGCCGAGCCCGGTTCAGAGCGGCTCCGCCAGCCCAGCCCGAGGGCTGGAGCAGAAACCGAGGGTGGTGAAACATCCATGGACACTGGGATGGACACAGGGACACTGGGGCTGTCCCCATTCCTGTCACACGCCCCAGTCCCACACCTCATCACCCACACCCCCAGGCTGAGCTGGTTTTAGTTTTTAACCTCTCCACAGAATCCAGCTTTCCTTGGCCCCCTCCCCAGTTAGACAAGGAGAACACTGAGCTGAAGATGCCCAAGGAAGGATTCCCAGCCTTCCAGGTAAAGCAGCATTTTCTGCCTTCCTCCAGTCTCAGACGAGTTTTGTACATTTACAAATAGGAAAAGCTTCAAAGAGCCCACCTGGCTCTGTCTTTACCCAAAGGCTTAAAAGGCTCAGGGTGGTCAAGTGACTCCACTGTGGATAAAGCTACAACAGAAAAATTCACTGGTAAGGCCCTCTTAAGGCAAGGAGAGAATTCCTGCTCATGATTCTCACACATGAAATAAAAAAATGCAGTGGCAGCCCCTTATAATTCATCATTTCTGGCCATTTAATGTATTCACTACAGCGATACATTGAGGTCACATCTGGATTATCACACAAAGAGTGCAAAGACATTTTCCTTCCTCGGTGCCACTCCTGGTACCCTGCCCTGCCCAGGGCTGCTCAGCACATCCATCTCAATTAGCTGAGAAGGACTTTCCACACCTAATTAATCTGACAGTGACAAACTTCCGTTCCACCAGCCAAGGAAGGAACCACGGCCACCAGGAGCTTTCCACGGCCGAGGATTCCTGGATTGAGTTATTGAAACAGTCCCTTGACAGGAATTCCAGTGAACCACCCTGACACAAGGACAAATTCAGTATTTCCTGTCCCAAACCAACTCAGGGATGCCTGAGAAATAGAAAAGTGCTTGGAATGCACTCTTCATATCAAGGATGGGAGAACCGTAACGAATTTATCACAAATCCTGTTAAAATTTGGGCGTAGGGAGTGGAAAACCCACTCATTTCCAGACTGGGAGGCTTTAATAGGTATGTATCTCTATTTTAAGGGAATGGGAACTGTAGCATAGGAAATAAAGCTGATTATGGAATTAGTTTTAGGCACTTGAGCTGCAGAGATGTGGAAGGAGCTCGTCAGGTGCATTTACCATTCACACACCTACACAATACTCAGCAGAGCAGCTACTCAGCCTCCCGAAAAGAAAAAAATATTAAAAAATGAAGCTGTTCACATTCCCCATGTTTATTTTCCACCTCTCCTCACAATTGAAGACCTGTATAAATCCCAGATGCCAGAAGCAGCATATTCCAGAGATGATTTACCAAACTGATTATCTTCTAAACCAAAAGAAACATTTGAAGTAGCAGATTGCTGAAATATGACCTTCTTTTGTTTTGGTTTTTTTTTTTTTTTTTGCTACTAAAATGCCATTTTGCAGCATTACTTCAATAAATCGTTTTTAATTCCCTTTTCCTAAGAATGAATTTAATGGAGAACCAAGGCAAAGCTTGAGCAAGGCAGCAGGACCCCGAGGGTGAAACAAGAGCATCACACACCAAGGTCATGGCTCAAGGTGAGACAATTCCTGCTCAACAATCCCCAGGTGGGAGCAGCTCTGCTGCAAAGCTCCCTGACCTCCCTATGGGCAGAGCTGGGAGAAAAAGGGGAATTCTACAGGGAAAAGGAGAAAGCTGTCAACAAGGAGCACTTACACAAAACACAACGGGGTCAAGAGAGGCAGAAGTTTGGCTGCTCTTCTCAGTGACTGAATTGAAAACATTTCTAAGTTTACACACATGCACTTCAAAGCACCATCACAGCAACCATTCCAGGTGAGTCTGGAATTGATATTCCAGGTGAGTCTGGAACTGATCACAGCAGCCATTCCAGGTGAGTCTGGAATTGATCACAGCAACCATTCCAGGTGAGTCTGGAACTGTCACTTGCTGACAAACCCCACCATTGCCACAGACAGAAAAACCAGCATTTAAACCCCAAAAGCCCTGCACAACACCACAATGTGTCAGGAAACATCAGCTACCGCCGAATTCTGGCTACATTTGCCCTCAAACATACAAAACACACAGAAAGCTCAGTGACCCATGACATGTTTGCCATCAGGTTAGCGCTGGGTTCTTCACTGACCAACACACAGAAAACAGTTGAATGTTTGCTCTGAAAGCCCCTCAGGGCACAGAAAACCCTGTTTGACAGCCAGTCCTGAGGTGTGCAGTCACTCCCAGGCCCTGCTGGGCTCTGTGGTCACTGGGGAAACCAAGACAAGGTGAACCTTAGAGGCCACAGCAAGGGGAAGTGGCACAGGGAGGGAAAGAGTAAAACCAACCTAAGTGCTGTGTAAACACAGAGTATCTGCTTGCAACACATCCCACACCTGCAGCACCACCACACCTGCACCACCTGACAGAGAGCTCCTGCAAAGGCACAACCAAGGAGCAGAAATCCCAACCATGAACAGCAACTCCTTTTCTTACCATGCCACCCCCAGCTCACCCAGGTGTGTGGATTCAGCCCAGGGAAGACGTAAGACTCAAAAACCAAACACTTGGGTTTAGAAGCAAGTCTGCTTTTTCTTTTTTTAGACTAGAAAATGTACAATTCCATTTCATATGCAAGTGTGCACAGAGCTCGTTGTTTGTAGATACTGTCAGAGAAACTGAGAGTCTTTGCATTAAATTGTTAATTCTTCAAACATTGATACATTTTGCAATACACCAGTTAAATACCAAGATCTATGTGCATGCACTAGAGATATATGCATGTACACCTTAATGTTTAACAAAGACAGCAGATCCCCCAGCCAGGGAGCGTTGGAGATACCAAAAATAGATTAAAAAGTTAAATTCTTTACCTGCCTTTGTTAAATACAGACTTTGAGAGTGCCTCCCCTCCTTTCCCCAGGATTCCCATGCTCCCAGGGAGGCAGGTGGGCAGGAAGGCAGGAGCTGACCAGATTATCCCAGAACCAAAGAGAAGCACCTTAAAAAGTTCAAACTAAGCTTTAAAATGTCTTTTCCATCCTTACCAGACATGGGGGCTGAGAAAGGGAAGAACATTTTAAACACAGTTTTGTTTCATTTTGCTGAACTCTCAATGCCTGTCCCACAGGAGAGCCTGACATTTCCAACATCCCACTGCCTTCCCAACTGCCTGGATGCTCTGAAGTGGGAATTGTGACCCCCTTCTGCCTGGAACAGCCATCCCAGCAGGAGCTACAGCAGGGAAAGGTGATCCCAGTGTTCTCACACTGCTTGGGGACCATGCAAGGGAGCTCTGCTACCAGCAAGTTCTGCCCTGGAACTCATGTGGGTCACTTGGAGCTTTTCAAGTAGTGTCATGTGCTTTGTCCCCATCCAGTCCCCTCCACTGCATACTGAAACATCTGCACACTTTAGTATCTGCACACTTTATGTAGCAAAGAGAATTTTTCCTCTGAAAAACACTTCATTAGAGTCTGACTCGTACGATTCCAGTGACACTTCCAAACATACTTTTGTGCCTCTTCTTTGGTTAAGAAAAAAAAGATACTTTTCCCTTTTTGACAGTAAAGGTACTTCTGCCAGACCTGAACCAACCAGCACAGCAGAGAAGGAGAGCAGTGGGCAGGACCTGCAGCATCACCCAATCCGATGATGACCACAATACAAGAGGAAAATCCATTTCATTTGAAACTCTTTGGCAAATTTGTTCTGTTTGCCAACCCTGGAATTCGAAGCTCAATCCATGTGCCTCAATCCATTCCAGCCTCCTCCCTAATCAAAAAATCATGTGGATAAACGAGCAATGGGCTGAAGAGAGAGTTTGTTGATCAGAGTTTGTGGAGAGCCAAGGTGTGATTGACGTTACAGCTGCAGGGACACAGAGGGACTGGTGACACGGGGATGTGGCCGTGTCACAGATTAGTACTACTGCAAACATACTGATTCAGCTTTACACTGGTCTGAGCAGATTGCAATTAACCTAGGATTGAGGTATAAATATACACAAATATGTACAGTACACATACAGGAAAAGAGTTTTGCATTTGTAACATCGGCAACCTCAGGAATACTGGAGAGTCGATACCTACGCCCGTGATTCGCTCGCTGATTTACTGCAATAATGAAGCCAACAACTTCCACTGGAGAGGGCTACAATGGGATCATAAAACTCTAAATTAAAAGCTCCTTCCTCTCACTTCATCCTCCCCACGCCCAAGGCCGCACTGTTCTGAGGGCAGCTTGGAAGGAAGGTTGGTCACAGCTTTGAAGGCGTCCTCTGAGGAACCCAAAGGGCTCCTTTGCTCTGGTGCCTGCTCCAGCTCTGTCTGTGTGTGTGTGTGTGTGTGTGCAGCTATGTAGAAAATACAGTTGCCATCAGTTCAGTATAAATACATCCACCCCACCAATCTGCCACTGGAGCAGCTCTGCTGCAGCAATGTCTGTGCAAAGAGGTCATTAAAAATCATCTGATCTTCAGGCGGGACATCATCCACTCCAGTCCTTGGCACAGTCTGGGAACACAAGAGAGAACATTTAGGGAATGCAGGCACTTCTCAGGATAACTCCAAAGGTAACTCCACAGCATCAATTTAAATTCTTCCCCAGAACTGTAAACCATTTCTGGAAACTCTTCACTCCCTGCACGGCACTTCCTACGTCTTATTGTATCATCTGTGGTCAGAGAATTCAGATCTCAGATCTTCAAGACATGAAGTTCTCTCCAATTAGGATTATTCTTAATAAACCAGATTTCAGTTTGCCCCCACCTCACCCCACCCTCATTAAGCCCAAATCATATCAAGTCTTATCTCTGTGAGGTGACACCATGGATTTGATGTAGAAATTGGTGTTCTGAGCCCAAAAATCTTGTAAGTATTAAGATTATGAAGTGGTGAGGCCCTGGCACAGGGTGCCCAGAGCAGCTGTGGCTGCCCCTGGATCCCTGGCAGTGTCCCTGGACAGGGCTTGGAGCAGCCTGGGACAGTGGGAGGTGTCCCTGCCATGGCAGGGGTGGGATGGGATGATTTTCAGGTCTTTTCCAACCCAAACCATTCTGGGATTCTGTCACTATTATGGACAGGGGAGGAATGTGTGTTAAACCCAAACACCACAATAAAACCCCCAGAGTAATTCCAGATTCCCCTTCTGTGAACACAAACCCCTCTTACCCCTCTCCAGTGAGAGCACAGCAGGCCTGAATGTGCCACTGGTGATCCTTAATTGAAGTCAGCTTCAGGAACTGGGAGATCTCAGCCACTGTCATGCACTCCTTCACATCCTGCTTGTTAGCAAAGATCAGCAATCCTGCTTTCTTCAAGTCCTAGGGAGAAAGGGGAGGGGGCAATGACAGAGCAGCCCTGGAGGCAAGGAGCGGACACCAGAGCAGGGAACCAGAGCCCCAGCCCAACCCTCCAGAACAAAATGCTGCAGGCTGCCAAGAGCTCAGGAGATGCTGATCCTGCACACCAAACACCCAGTTCTTGCCATGGGTGGGTGAGGAGTCAAAAACCCAGGACAAAGTTTTGCTGTGCTCCACGAGGATCAGAGCCCAGTGTACCCCTGTGCCTGAGCAGCACTGACAACCTGGAACAGTGACCCCAGGGATAAACTTGTTTTACCTCAAACTCCTTGGAATTGCATCAGGGCAGGGGTGTATTACTGAAAATCTCTCCCTAGGAAAGCAAAAAGGTGTTGCCAGGAAGCCAGGCCAGCTCTAGCACTGAGCTGCCTATCAGGCACTCCTGTTTACCAGAGCCAAATTCATTCCCAAATAATCAACTGCTCCAGAAAATGAGCTGACAGAAAATGGAACTGAGCTGGACAACTCAATTTTGCCTTAACAGCAACTCCATGGAACGGGTTAGGAGAAAGAAAAGATTTTCAATGAGCAAAGAAAAGCGATTTTAAATCAATATTTGACTTTCATTGCTGCTCTCTCCCAACGTCACAGCCACGTCTGGAGAGGGAGCCTGGGAACATCCTGCCGGGCAACAAAGGGCACATTCACTGCTCCCAAATCGGCTCCATTCTGCCCGGAATTCCAGACCTTCCCTGCGGCAAAATCAGCTCGTTAGCAACTTCATCTGCCTTTAGAGATTAGCACACAGAAGATGCAGATTTTAGCAACAGCCATGAGAGTCCAGCTCTGAAATCCTAATCCTGGACAGCAGCACCAAACACCCCTCCCTGTGCCATTACACACTCCACAGCCTGACTTGCTCTATTAGAATTTACTTTATTAAACATAATTTAAATTAAACATCAAAAATTAAAACAAAAAGCACAAAAAAAAACCCAACCCAAAAATAAAATAAAAAAAACCCAACCTCCCCCAAAAAAAACAACCATCCAAACAAACAAATAAAAAACCACACAAAAGAAAACCAAACCAAAACAAACACACAACCGAAAAACCACAAAAAAATTAAAACTTGAAAGATCCTATGCAAAGCCCTTGTTTTTCCTCAAAGGAAATCCACAGGCAGGCTGTGCCCTTCCTGCAGGCTCCCAAACTGTGGCTGTAGGTTAAATATAGATGTAACATTTTAGGCTATAATGCCATCATTTTTATGCACATTTTTTTATTCTGACACTTAAATTTGGAAGCTTGGTGTCAGCTCACACACCCTGATCCAGTTTGCATTCAGGTCATGCCACAGGTACTGCCTGGCTTTTCCATCAGCCCAGCTCAGGTTCAGACCTGACCTAGGGCTCAGGTTTAAGGAGGGTCTTTACAATTTAGCAATTCCCACTCTGGAATTCCAAATACCCACAGAGCAGTGGCTGCTACAGCCACGGGCTGAAGTTCCTTCAGTTTTAGAGTTCTAAAGGTGCTCTTTAGGGTGCTCTAACACATTGAAAGGTTGTAAAACCTCAGGGAACCATGAAGATACCAAAAATACTGATTAGATTATTGCAGGAAACCATGGGGTTTTAAAGGCTGTAATTCAGACATGAACATGGACTGAAGGATAAAACCCACAGATGTCCCTGACAGGTCCCAACTGCTGTTTCACTGGAGCACTCTGACAGGCTGCTCCTGTAATTTAGTGTTAATTAACAGCTTTGCTGGGAGTTTCACAATGACAGTGCAGCAGGGACAAGGCAGTTCAGGGTGTAAATCTGCGTCCCTTGGTGTGTATCACCAGATAA
This sequence comes from Dicaeum eximium, assembly GCA_013396995.1. Classification (NCBI taxonomy): domain Eukaryota; kingdom Metazoa; phylum Chordata; class Aves; order Passeriformes; family Dicaeidae; genus Dicaeum; species Dicaeum eximium. The sequence continues at coordinate 589,241 of VWZP01010489.1, forward strand.
TTAAAATAAATGTTGAAAAAAGTATTAAAGACACAGGGTGCACTTACCTCGTGTGCTAACATTTTATACAGCTCTTCTTTAGTCACAGAAATTCTCTCTCTGTCTGTGCTGTCCACCACAACTATCACAAACTGCAAAAAGGGAGAGTTATCAGGCAGAGGAACTCTTGCTGTTCCCATTATCCAGCTGGATTATCAGACACCATCCCTGTTCCCAAAGCCTCCCTCCAGCCCCAGTAATCCCACAGCCCTGGGGTTATTCACAGCTTGTGCTGTGCTTTGGGCAGCTCTCACACAACTTTTCACTTTCTGTTCTCCATTTTTCAGTGAAAAATTCATACTGAAAGCAAGAAAATTCTCTGTAATCCCAGATCTGGTTTTGTTCTTTGTTTGGTGTAGCTGAGGCACCACACAGATCCCTCAAATTAATTTGTTGCAGCCTTTAAAACAAAATGCATCAGCTTTCTTTGTCTAGGTCAACTAACATGCAAATAGATATCTGCACAGGATTTAAAAAGTCCTAAAGCTCCAAACTCCAAGAACACACTCCCAGCTTCATTTAGGCTGGAAAATAACTTTAAGGAATCACAGCACCTCATAGGGATGAGGTGGAGAACAAAGGTAATTATTGTGATAATTGAAAACATAATTTGTATAACACAAAACATAATTTGTATAATACAAATAACTGCATTTAAATTGTACTTGATAACACATAGGAAACCTTGATTTAAAGCATTATTTTTATGAAGTTGTGTGCTGGATAAAATTTATATCCATGTATATATGTATTATATACATGTGTGTGTGTGTACTGCAACTGCACCTCTACAGAGTTCTGAAAGCTCTTGGGGGTGTTTGAGCTGGTGATGACAGGAGCTTGGTGAGACAGAGCTGCCAACATTTTGGAGGAAAACTTTTGGGCTGCCAGGCAGGTTTTGGAGGCCCCGGTGGTGCAGAGAGTGACGGTGCAGCCAGCCAGGGGCGATCTGCAATCCCAGATGAAGTGAGAGCCACAGAGGCCAGCCCCAGAGCAGAGCAGAGTGGCAGAGGCAGCCCCAGGGTGGCAGAGGTGTCCCCAGGCTGTCACCTCGGTGTTGGTGTAGTAGGTGTTCCAGGAGGAGCGCAGGGACTCCTGGCCCCCGATGTCCCACATCAGGAAGCGCGTGTTGTTCACCACGATCTCCTCCACGTTGCTGCCGATGGTGGGAGAGGTGTGAACCACCTCGTTCATGGAGCTGCACAGGGAAAGGAACAGGGACAGGACAGGACAGTCACCAGAGGGACCCATGCAGCTCCACCTCAGGGCTATTCCAGGGAGGGACCCAGCAAACATTCCCTGGGCAGCCAAGACACTGTTTGAGGGTGGAAGGTGCAGAAATGTAAATAAAAACAGCAATAAAAAGGACTCAGTGAACTATATAATAATCAAATTATAGAGCTGAGAGAGCACTCGTGAACAAAATGTGTGATAATTAATTAAACCATGGAGCTGAGAGCATTTTTGCTTCAGAAGCCTTTGGGAGCACTCAGCTCTCCTTTCTCCAGGCCCATTTTGGCTCACATGGGACAGAGCAGTTGTTTTGCTTCAAGAATGTGGTTAAGCCACAAGATTTCCAAGCTTCCAGAAAAACAACAAATCATCCTCCAGCTCCACCAGAAACACTCCAGCCACTCCATCCCGCTCTCCTTCCAGGGCAGGCCATTAAAAACAGATTTTCTTCAAAATGCTTTATGTCCTAACTTCCTCCTCTTCTCCCCTCAGCACAGTCCAATACACAACTTTTCAGAGACAAATGCAGCCATTAAATATTTCAAATATATTGTTTAGAGATACTGAGTGTGACTTTGTGACTAAGAACACCAGTTTCACATCAAACAACCAAATGTGTGCTCTGGATTCTCCTAAAGTTCAGATTATTTAAACTCTACTGTAACAGGCAAAAAAATTAACAGTAGCTCCAAGGCAAACCATCTGTGTTCAAAGAACTTAATTATTTTTCTTCTGATCATCTTGATACAGCTTTTCATTTTGTATGAACCTTTTTGAAGTTCCAGCAGAGCTTTTAGTTACAGTGACAGCAATTTGAGACTTGTAATGGTGCTGGAGTATTTCCTGACGAGGATAGAGAGAGCCAGGGAGATAAAGGGATGGTGCAGTGTTCTGAAAAGCAATCCCAGTCACCCTGGGCCAGGGCAAGGAGAGCTGAGCATGAGAATGGGAGAAAAGGAAGTGTCTGCAAGAGGAAAAATGGACCTGCAAAGATGGGGTAGGGTCAAGGAGGAGTAAGAGAGCTGGGAAAGTCCTGTGGAGTTCAAGTGGGGACAAAGGAAAAGGAGACAGACAGATCTGTATGAGAGGGAAAACACTGAAACTGCAGAAATAAGGGGAAGAACAGCGAGACATTTGTGGAGGAAGTGGATTAAAAACCACCAAGGACAGCCCTCAGCTGCAGCACTTCCAAGCACCCTAAGAAATACCCTTCATTCTGTTTGTGCTTTTTAACATCTCTCGCTCCCTCTATAAATCGTCATCCCCCTTTCACTCTCCCTGCAGCGTGGCAGGGCACAAGCAGCCAGAAATGTTTTGGGAAAGGCAAAGCAGGTCAGAATGTGACAAACCCCAACCACTTCCAGAAAGCCAATTTTAAATGTGGGATTGGAGCAGCATGGCCACATCACTTCACAGGAATTATTTCTGACTCAGGAACACTCCTGAGTGCCACAGCACTGCACGTGGGAAAGGGCCAATCTGTCCCCAGCACAAACAGACCTTGAGCTGCTCGTGCCACCCAGCAGCTTCTGAGCCTGGGCACAGATTGGTGTCCTCTATCAAACTGCAGCTGAGGAACTGAGATATGGAGCTCCATGTAAGCCAGGAGCAAGGCTAATGCAAGGCAAACACAAATCCGTGCTGCTGTTGAAGGCAGAAGGTGCAGGACAGCACGGAGATGTTGTCCTGGGTTTGTGCTGGTATCAGCCTTCCTCCTTCACCCCACCCACAAACAACACCAAAGTTATCTCAGCACTGGGGACACAAGTCACAGCAGGCACAGGTGCCTTGCCACTCACAGAAGTTTAAATTTAACAGTTTAAATCTGTCTGCTGTTTATATCTGTGGAGTGGATCAGTACAATGGTAACTGATGGGGCTGGCAAGGAGCCGAGGCCGTGGCACCGCGGGCGGCTGGGAGCGCGTGCTAACAGCAGGTGATGTGATCCAAAACCCTCTGAACAAAACCTCATTCATGCAGCAGGCACAGCAGAGCCCTCTGCAAACTCCAGCCACCTGCTGCCACCTGGAAAGCTCAGAGCAAAGGCACCCAGGGCCAGGTAACACACCTGGGATAACACACCTGGGATAACACACCTGGAAATGCCCCGGGCGTCCCCGCAGCTCCTACTTACAATTGGTACAGAATGGTCGTCTTCCCTGCATTGTCCAGGCCCACAATGATCACTTTGTGCTCTGCAATGAAGACAGCACTGGTCAGTCACAGCTGCTGGGTCTGGATCAAGGTTAGTGCCACGTCTGCCACTGCCTTCCTGAGCCACCAGTGCCCAGGCCAGGTGTGTTCTAGGCCAGCCCAGAAAGTCTGTGTGGGCAGGGAAGGGACTGGAAATTTCTGCCCCTCCACAGGAACCATTCCTGAGAGATTTCAGAAGGATGTTTTCCATCTCTGACTGCCAATGTCACGCTGGGATCCGCTCCCAAGTTCCTGGGGGGTTTTGCAGCCTGTATCAAACTCCATCCCCCCCAGCCACAGCAGCTCTCAACTCCACTTTCTCTCCATCCAGGCAATCTCTTGATGTCTTTGTAAAGAACTGGTAAAACCCCAGCCAGGCTGCTCTGCAGTGAGATCCCTGTGCCCCCTTTCCTCCTGGGGAACAGATGTGCCCTTGAACATTTCACAGGGCACGTTCACCCAGTTTGGTCTTGGACAAGCCACCAGGTGCTCCACAACCCACCTCTGACATTTTGGAGCTCAGTGCCCCAATCAATTCTTGCTTCCCTTCAGCACCTCCTCTCCTGTGCATCACAAAAGTGACTGGGAGCTCTACAGCTGGTGGTGTCAAGCACATCCAAATTGATGATTTCCAGTTTGGGTGAGCACAGCCAGCTCTCAGCTCTGTTACACAACTTGCACTTGCACAACCAAGCAGCACCAGTCACATAAAAGCCTGGTGAGAAGGGGGTTTCTCTCCTCCTTCCTCGTGTTCCTCAAGGGCAACAAAATGCCATTAAAAACATGCCCAAGCTTCAGACACTGAGATCAATTCCCACCAGCAAACTAAACTCACACTGATTTATCCCACAGGAGGGAGGGGACAGGGGTCAGGTAAGTGGGGGTTTCTCGGGTTTGATTTTATCAATATTGTGTGGTTTTGCAGAGTTGTCTTTCACACCATCCAATACAAATTCCAGCTTTAATAACTTTGCATAACGGCACAATATTGTAAAAGCGTCTGCTTACCTGACCCCACATAACTAGGAACTTTTGTGTCAGGTGGGATGCTGCCAGCATAGTGGATGTTAGGAAATCAGTTGGAACAGGAGGTCTGAGGTGGGGCTGGATGCTATAAGACAAAAATATTTTGTTGTATTTGCACTATGCATTAACAGGGACATAACTGGGACACTCAACGAGCAGGCGTGAGAGTACTCAGGTTCACTCAAAATCAAATTCCAAGGACTTTAGAAACATGGAAAGAGCATCAGGAGGTGTTTTGCAGTTAAAGTTACAACTCTCAAGAACACCTTGCTGTAAGGAGACAGGTGTTAAAAATCCCAGAATCCCGGAATGGTTTAGGTTGGAAGAGAAATTAAGAATCATCCAGTGCCACCCCTGCCATGGCAGGGACACCTCCCACTGTCCCAGGCTGCTCCCAGCCCCAGTGTCCAACCTGGCCTGGGACACTTCCAGGGATCCAGGGGCAGCCACAACTGCAGCTATAAATAACATTTACTCCATGAACGAGCCACTTATCGAGGTTTGCCACTTAAACGCACACTCTGCCCACAGCGAGCCGAACCCACCCGCCACGCCGCGCTCCTCTGGCACACATCAATAATTTACCAGGCGGCTGCCAGGAAATGAGCACTCCAGTAACTGAGGGAATGAGGGAAAAAAGGTTAAAGCTTCGACTTCCAGGAGCCCGTGCGGCCGCCCCGGAGCGGCTGTGGGTCCCTCCGGCTCGCCCTCGGTCCCCCCGGGCCTCACCCTGGTGGTTGAAGAGCCTCCATATCCTGGTGAAGAGGATCCCCATCCTGGGCCGGGCCGGGCCGCGCCGGGCGCGCTGCGCTGACGCGCGGGGGCGGCACCGCGGCCGCCATTACACGGCACCGCCTCGGTGTGCCCGAGAGAGCTCCGCGCCCCGCAGACAGCCCAGGGCTGTGAGGGTGTGAGGGTGTGAGGGAGCCCGGAGCCACCCCCCCTGCCGCGGGCACCTCCCGCTTCACAGCCCTGCCGGGGCCTCCCCGCCCTCGCAGCGAGGGATCTCTCCCCGGTACCGCGTCGAAATCACCTTCTCCCTTCAGGTGTAAGCCGTTCTTCCATGTCCTGTCCCTCCGTGCCTTGTCCCCAGTCCCTCTCCAGCTCTCCTGGAGCCCCTTCAGGCCCTGGCAGGACTCTGAGCTCTCCCTGGATTCTTCCCTTCTCCAGGGAAGAATTCCAGCCCTCCCAGCCCGGCTGCAGTTTATGATGACACTACCTTCACTTTGCCCTACTAAAACTTGGTGCTCTGAGGACAGCTTTAGAATAACGTGGATGAATTTGCCCCTCAGTAGCTGGAGTGAGTTTGCATAAGGGCACGCTTGGCACTGGAATGGGCTCTAAGATCTGCCCAGAGCCTTCTCTTCTCTGAGATAAATTTCTCTGTCCAAACCCTGCACTGAGTTAAAATCCTCAGGGATTTGAAATTCCCAGGCAATAATTAGGTTGTGCACAGCTGTGTTACTGCCTGAGACAAGACATTGGGTATTTGTCCTCCCCCTTGTCCTGTCCCTGACACCGAATTCCTTCCCCTGCCAGGGCAGGGACATCTTCCACTGTGCCACGGTTCTCCAAGCCCCGTCCAGCCTGGCCTTGGACACTGCCAGGGATGGGACATGAAATCTCCTTTCCTATTCCAGTGGTTTTTCATCTTTCCTTCAAGCAGCTTTTATTCCCACAGCAGCTTCTTGCATTTAATTTTCCCTGCTGGTCTGGAACCAAAGCAGCAAGGTCAGAGTATTCTCCAATTTTCTGTGTCCACAGACTTTTGTGTTTCCTGTTGCTCTGGAGGGAAATTTATGGCCCTGAACAGTTTCAGAAGAGAAATATCCCGATAATTCCCTGTGCCAGTCCGCCCCGGTGTCGCAGCTGTGGGTCCCGGGACCGCGGGTAACCCGCAGGGAAAGGGAGCAGCTCCTCCGGGGTAAAACATTCCGCAAGTTCAGCATCCAGCCTGCAATGCGTTAATTATTCATTAGCTGTCAATTATCCCCTTTTCTGCCGGTCCTCAGCTTGGAATTTCAGGAGCACTCGGGGTTCTTTTGTGTTCTCAGCTCTCCTGGGCTCGGGGCAGGGTTCGGTGGCTGCACAGCTGTGGGAGAGCTACCGAAGTTCAGTTAAACCATTTATTCATTTTTTATTTAAAATAAAAAACTCTGAGGTTTTCCCCCGTGTCATTTGTTTGGATTTTTTTTCGGTACGGCAGCCTGGTTGAACCTGGATCGTACTGCTGGTTTTTATGGGCTAAGCTGAGCTTCCCAGTGGAAGCTTTCTAGGAAAGCATTCCAGTGGGCAGGGCTGGGTACAGCCTCGCAATTCCCTGCTGGAAATCTGGGAGGGCTTTCTGGGGTCGTGTACTGCAATTCCCTGTTGGAAATCTGGGAGGGTTTTTCGGGTCGTGTACGTTTTGTTCCAGCTGTAACACAGACAGGGTCAGGGAGGCTGTGCTGGGGAAGTGCTTCGAATGCCGACAGAAGGATTTCACCATGGAAATGCTTCTGTGCAGAAAGAAAAAACCAAACGGAGAGGATATAGAATGCCTTAGGTTGGAAAAGGCCTCCAAGATATTTGAGTCCAACCATTCCCCCGGCACTGCCCCTGTCCCCAAGTGCCACATCCACAGGGCTGTGACATCCCTGCAGGGCTGGGGGCTCCACCTGAGCACCTTTTCCATGAAGGAATTTCCCCCAAATCCACCCTGAGCTCCCCTGGGCCAGCCTGAGGCCGTTCCCTCTCCTCCTGTCCCTGTTCCCTGGGAGCAGAGCCCGACCCCCCCGGCTGTCCCCTCCTGGCAGCAATTCCAGAGAGGGAAAAGATCCCTCTGCATCCTCCTTTTCTCCAGGCTNGCCCCTTCCCCACACAGGACACTTAAGGACACAGACAGTTTAAGCAGCTTAAGAAATTTTAACCCCTAGGATATGAAAACACACAAAAGGCTTTTTTTTTTTTTTGCTCAGTTATATTTATTTGAAAACCCTTCTGCTTTTCAGCAGCAGCTTAGATGAAAACTCACGCGTTGAGATCTGATTTTGAACACACAGCCAAGAAAATCCCAGTGAACAGAATTTTAAGAGCTTTAGGTCTGCCTGAGGGCTGTAAATGCACCGTGCAGCTCACCTGGCCAACGTGCTCTGTCCCTCCAAGGCAGGGTCGGGGTGCTCACAGCATCTCTGGCAGGTTGCTGGTTCCTGTTTCTCATTTTTGGGGAGAGGAGGCTGGAACTCTCTGCCAGAGGCAGCATCTTCCAATGCTTTCAGTTTTCCAGGACAGCATAAATGGCTGGAGGTGGCACTCAGGGCTCTGGGCTGGTGACAAAGTGGGCGTCAGTCACAGCTGGACTCGATGGCCTTGGAGGTCTTTTCCAACTGTCACCATTCGGTGATAAACTATTAATTATCTTTTAATTATGCAGTCCTTAACCCTCCCATCACTCTGCCCCTTGTTCCTGCCTAGGAACCAATTCTAACCGAGTGGGAGATCCCAGCAAGGAGCAGCTCCAAAGCCCTGAACATTCCCGAGAATCCTTCAAAGGAGCAGTTGGCTGCAAGGACCTCATTCCCTGCTGGATCAGCAGGAATTATCTGTATTTCTGTACTTCTGGGTCGCAGCTATTTCAGCTCCTTACAAAAATAAACACCATTTATTTCACAGAGCAGATGCATCTCCTTCTTCAGAACCTCATTAAATTTTCCTAAAAATGTAACACATGAGGCTGCTGCCAAAAACTATTGGCAAACAACAAAAATGCCACAGGACTCTGGGTTTCTCCTGACTCTCCCAAGCATTTTCCCAATCTTAGTGCAGGACACAAAGAGACTGGACAGATTTTTAAACACTTGGTAGTTTTGTTCATTTATTGTAGAAAAGTTATTGTAATGCAGTTCATCTTTGTACATCTAAATTCCAGAAAACGAATCCATAGAAATGAGGATACTATGGGCATGCAGTCTGCATGATCCTGGTCACAAAAATAACACCACTTTTTTTTTTTTTCCCTCTTTTTTTTTTCCCTTTTTTTTTCAATTTTTGTAGTTTTCTTTGAAAGCCACTAAAAGCAGAGGGAGAGCAGAGCATGCACCACTGTACACATTGCATAGTATATGGTACCCACATGCCTGGTCAGGTGCTACACACACAGGGTCTAGAGGGCAAAACAAAGGGAAAATCAGCAGAAAACACAAATTTGGGGTGGCTCTGTCCCAGTAAAGGCAGTAATGTCTTCACCAGTGTGGCTCTGAACTGGCTCCCAGCGAGGCAGCACTGCCAGGCTCTCCCTGGGAACCAGTTTGGCTGACAAACAGATTTTCCAGGATCTGAGCAGCCCAAGGTCTGGAGTGTGCGGTTGGAATGGCTGATCCCAACCTTCTCCCCGCTCTGCTCACACACAGGCTGCGTTCTGCTGGCCTGGCTCTCCCTGTCTGCACCAGGAGGGATCAGGGGTGTCCCAATCCCAAACACACCTGGGCCCACACGCTCCTTAACCTCACCTGAGTGGGAATTCTGGGTGCTGTGACCTTCCCTCCCCCACCTCCAAGCTCTGTGTCCCCACCAACATTTCCTGGGAGCGTTTCATTCCCGACCTTGGGCTGCTGGTGAATTCACCAGTCACATCCCAGATCTACACATTGGCCAAAATTAAAGTTATTCATGTGATTTCAGCTTCCAGGAGGAAATCAGCAGAAATGAATGCAGTGGGCTTTGTGATTTGAAAAGGTTCTTTTTGTTGTCATTAATTAGTTAATATGGAAGGGATACAAGTTATCGAAAAATTAATCCCATGTGCAAAATGCCAGAATCAACTGCTGAAGTATCAGGCAGCAAGTAAACAGATCAAAAATGCAATAAATCCACAGATGCTGGATCAGAAATCTCCCCCTTGGTTCCAAAACCACGATGCCAGATGCAGGAGTGGAATTATTGTAAATTTGTGCTATTACAAATGTGCTTCTTTTCCCTTGCTCTGTTGTGACACCGTTGGCAAGAGAGAGTTCTGAGCTCTGTGGATCCTCTGGTGCAGAGCAGATTTAACAGGGGGATGTTCCAGTCAATCACAGCTGGGATTTCAGGCAATATTGGGAAGGCAGGGGATGCTCAGGAGGTGCCACTCCCGGGCACACCTTGCTCTTGGACAAGACAGGAGCTGCTGTCACTGCCAGGGAATTTGGTTTCCACAAATCGTCCTGGGACCAAGGCAAGGCTGCTCCCAGGAGGAGCAGCTCAAGGAGGAGTTTCCTGCTCCCAGGAGGAGTTTCAAAGGAATAAAGGAGTGACATTTGTTAACATTTGAAGTGATTTCCACCTCCTCCCCAAATTCTCTAGATGGATCTAATCACAATATTTCTCCTGACTGCTTGAGTGGATTCGACACACTGTGAAAGAAATCTGAAATTTCACTCCTAAGTAGCATTTTCACCTCTGAGTTAATTCCTTACATATATTTTACAACTTTATTGTAATTTCCCTTTTTTTTTAAAAGATACACCTTTATTTTTCTCTATAAAATAAACTGGGCTTGGTAACAACCTCACCAAGGTTATTCAAATGCCTCTTAAAATGACACCACACTCTCTTTTAGGATCATTTTAACTCCATTTCCCCAGAGTTAAGCTTGGCTGCATTACAGGATCCTGCAGCCTTTGTAGGACAAATATTTGAGGGAATGAGAGGCAACTCCAACAAAACACATGGCAGCAGAATCCCATGGATCCAAACCTGGACTGGCACCAACAGGGGTAGCAGAACTTGATTTTAAAATGCACATTTTTAGGAGCAAACCCAGGTTTGTATAAATAACATTTTATAAAATATGCATCTGATTTTGTCATGTGTAGTGCCCAATTATTTTCCCTTAAAAAAAAATCAAGAATGTGAGACCAAGGACAAGTTTCAGAAATACTGAACTTGTGAAAGAAAATACAGCACAGGACACATTTAATGGATTATTAAAGAAAAAAGGAGTGTCAGAACCCCTGACTTACCCACACCAGTGTGCTGTGAACAACAGGAATAACAATATTATTTTAGAATGGTGAAGTCAGTAAAGACAGGAGAGTCTGGATGCTCCAGGGAATTCTGTGGTGTTGAGACCAAACTGAATTCAGAGGATTTGGCATCAAACTGAAGTTACAAATATCAGCAGCTGTGAGTTGCACGTCCCATGGGAGAAATGTTTGGCATCAGGAAAAGAATCTATACACGTTAAATACAACTCCAGGGAGAAAGTATTTGAAATTCAAAGGTTAGCAATTAAAATAATTGATTCCCAAACATAAGAATGTGCTGAATTTTCTCTTTAGAGATTGTTGTTATCACCTTGATTGGTTAAATCCTTGTTAATCCCAAAGTGTCCGAATGAGAAGCTCAGATAACAACAAAACTTTAAAAAAATCCCTATTTTATAAACATTTCTAAACCCTCTGTCTCTGCCAGAGCTCAGAACAGAGCTCTGGTCTTCAGTATTATTTTAATAACAAGAAATGATGTGAGGACTGGAGAATGAGGCTGGATTGCTTCAGTCAGGAACACATGAACTCCACAATTTCAACTAAACCACAAGAGAGCTGCTCAGCAGTGCTGGGATCCCACTGGGAATTACCAACCCTGATCCCCAGCACAGCTTTCACTCCTTACTGTGTCCTGCACAGAAATCCCTCTGTAAACAAAGACTGCCCACAGTATCTGCAATAAAGGAGGAGTCTCCCAGCATGGCTGGGGTATTTGTACTTCAAGAAAATCTCTTTTCAAAGAATTAAACACCCAGCAAGGAGGGAGACCTGAGGGCCCCTGGTTCCTTTGATTACAGTGGAGTGGGCTCTGGGAGAAACTCAGGACACCCAGGAGCCAAGGCAGCTTAACCCCACGGAATAAAAACCTCAGGCCAATCCCTGACCTCCCTCACAAGTTTGTTTTTGTCAAACCCAAGTTGTTTTGGCACTTGAGATGTTCAGGTGATGGATTGTGCAGACCAGCAGTGGCTGGGGATCCTTCCCTGGCCTGGGGTGACACGGAAGACTTAAAACCAGGCTCTAGATCTTTGCAAAATGCAAATATGCAAATATGCAGATCTCCTCAAGCAGTAATGAGCTGATCCCTAATCTAGTGCAGAATAAAGAGAAGCAGCTGCTGCCCAGGGTTCTACAGCTCCCCTGCAATCAGGACTTCTCTGCAGGAACAAGGAGAGCTCAGAGAAGGGGTGGCCTAAGGCCTCCTTTGTTCCTTCTTGTGCTCTCCATGGAAAAAGGGCTGGAAAACTTCCTGGATGCTGCAGCACAGAGTCCTGGAGGAGCTGCCAGTGCCAGGTCCTGCCACGTTCCCTCAGCCTCAGAGCTCCTCTGGCCTCTGCAGCCACAGGGAATCGGCAGGATCAGGTCTGGCAGATCCATCCCGAACTCTGGGACTCCACTGGATGCAGAGATTTCCATCTTTTCCTTGGTAACTGTTCCATTGGGATCACCCAGTGGTGCTGGAGCTGCCTGTTAGGCAGTGGGGTCATTAAAATGGTTAATTAATCTCGTGTCTGCCACCTTGTACTGCTGCTGGAGATGGGCGTGGGTTTGGGTGTCCCACAAAGGACATGGATTGCTTTTCCCAGCATCTTCAGGAGGATAATCAGACTCCAGGATGCTGGAAACACCAGTGGTCTTTGCCAACTGGTCCAGGACGTAGAAGAAACTGGAATATCCCAGAAATTCCTTTAGTGCTACATGCTTTCAAAGCCTGGGTTCAGCAGGCTTTGGGAGGAAAACAGGAAAATAAAACAGTTAACGATCCTTATTTTGGGGAAAAAAAAACCAGTTGTGACATGAACCTGCATAAAGAAATGCATGTTGAGCAGGATTGTGTAAATTCCAGGGAATGTGTGCAGTGGGGGATCTCGGGAGGCTCTGCTGGAAGATGTCAGTGCTTGTACAAAATGGGCAATGGGGGTCAATTTTCAATCCCATGGGATCTAAGGCTTCACTGATGGTGTAAAACACAAGGTCCAACTACAGAAATTCATCTTTTGGAAGGAACTCAAGACTCAGTAGGTGAAAGAAATGATTGGTAGGAAGTAAGGCAGCAATATCTCCAAGGATTTATCATAGCTCTTGGAATCCAAAGCTTGGAATCAGCTCTACGACTTCCCTGGGAGCAGATTTTTGTCTGATATTCCCTTTTTATTGCAATTCTGACCGAGATGTTGTTTGAAATATTTGTCACTGCTGACTGTTTAAGCCCAGTCCCTCCCCTTGGATTTCATGGCTGGAATGGACCTTCTGGAGAGTTCTTGTGCACCGCTGGAATTGTCAGACATTCAGAGGTGGATTTGGGAGGATGGAACATGTGGGCAGCTACTCGGGGTACTGGGGTGTAGGTACTTTACACACAGGGTCAGAGGAGGGGATTGTTCTCCATTTTAAAAAGCAGGATAAAAATGGGACAAAAATCTGATATCTCTAAACTCCTGTTCCATTTAGCCATATTCAGGTAAAAGAGTGGGAAAAGAAAAGACAATTCCCAACCTCCAAGCACACAAAGGATGGAGTTTGTTCCTTTTCCTGTCCCTATTTCCCGTCTCCTGTCGCAGTTCCTCCCTGCAGGTCCTGACAAAACTGGCAGGACTGGCTGAACTCAAGAATCATTTGGCTGCAACATTCATGCCAGGTCTAAAAATAATTTCAAACTGGAAAGTGTTTTGTAACTGCTGCAATAATTTGGGATATTTGGCACTCTCAAGAGTTTACATTTGGTTTGTCTGAAAAAGCCATTCTGGAAAGAAATCGTTAGAATAAATCCTTTTACTCTAACCTGAAATGGAAATTGAGCTCCCAGCAAACAAATACTGGAGCTGACTTTCTGACTTTCAGTGGTTTGTAATTTTCAGATTTTTCTTTGTATTCGTTTATTTTTTTCCCAACATGCTCACTTCGACTTTCCAGTCAATTCACCCAAATTCCAACAGGAATTGGTTTATAAATTGGTTCCAACTGGAACTGGTCATTTGGAATTTCCAGCACAGGAAATTATTTTATAAGTGCCTCGATAAGTACCCAAAATTACAAACGGATGTGTCTAATACCTAAGGACAAGAAAAAAATATGGCTATAAATGCAAATGCTGTATTAAACCCAAAAAAAATCCCAAAAACAACCTCTATGATCGGGCAGAAACGGAAGGGCCGGGCTGGGTTTTGCTGCCCCCTAATTAAACATCAACGACGGCAGAGTGCAACGGCGGTGTCACCGTCACACCTGCCAAATGAACACGGTTAATTGTTATTTCTAATTGTTATGGCGAGGTACGGACGGGAGGGCGCCGCTTTCGCCCGGCCCCGCGCTCACAGGCGGTGCCGCGAGTCGTGGCTGTGGCCGCCGGGCGAGCCGCGGTGCCGGTGCGGGTGGTACGAGTCCTGGTAGGGGTCGGAGAATTCCTCTTCCACGAGGGGATAGTGCTCTCGGCTGTGCTGGGAACTGGAAGACAGGCGGTTCCTGCTCTTGCGAGCCCTCTCGCTCGGGTAGTTCTCGTCGGGGGTGCCGCGGCCGCGCCGCTCGAGGGGAGAGTTCTCCGCGGAGTGGGCGCCGTGCCTGCCGCGCTGGCTCTGCGGGCCCAAAGCACACAGTTAGTAGCCACACCCGGCTGCCCCCCTCGCTCCTGCCCAGCCTCAGAGCCCTGAAGCAGCCCCCGACAGCGGAGCCGGGCTGCTGCTATGGGCCGGGCCAGCTCCGGTTCCTGCAGCGTTACACCGAGCTCGCCCTGCTGAGGTACACCGAGCATGAAAAGTGAGCTGATGTAGTCAGCATTTATCACTTTTCTCTGATCAGGAACAGAACATTCACGCTGCTACTCTGCCTAGGGAATGTCTAAGCGTCCGTCTGTGCGGGTTTTGTTCGGTTGTTTGGAAAGGTGCGGCTCTGAGCCTCATTTCAAACCCTCCCTAGGACCAAACCAATGATGGGCTGCTCAGCAGGCAGCCAAGGGGAGCCTGAACTCATTCTGTAATAAATTCTCTCAACTGAAACACAGTATTTCAATATGTTGACAGAAAATCCCTTCCTAAGATAATTTATTAATTAGAAGCCTTTGCTCTCTCACGTTTCCATAATGACAATGCCCATCACTTGTCACATGAACAAAATTAGTTTGTTTTTTTTTTTTTGCCAGTTAATGGCACAGTGAAGAAATAGCCTAAAACAAGTATTTAGTTTGCTTTCACCACACATTAAACCTCTCAGCAGTATCAGCACCCATCTCTCAGGACAAACTCCGTGCTGAAACTCCAGCTCCTGCTCTCTGGGATATAAACCTTCCTCCTGCTGCTACAGCCTCTGCCTGACTATTTTCCTGAATAATTTATATCCCAGGCTGGTGTGGCCAGGGCAGGGATGGAGCAGGGGGTGTGTGGTTACAGCCCAGGGTTGGTGCTCCTGGAGGGGGCCCCTCTGCAACCTCACCCCAGAAACTGGGAGAGCTCCAAACAGGGGATCCCCAATTCTCCTCAGAGCATCAGGTTTTAGTGGGGGTTATGGCAAAGTGCTTCAGAAATTAAAGGCAGGCTGGGAGAGCTGGGAATGTTCCCCTGGATCAGGGAAGGATCCAGGCAGAGCTCAGAGCCCTGCCAGGGCCTGAAGGGGCTCCAGGAGAGCTGGAGAGGGACTGGGGACAAGGGATGGAGGGACAGGACACAGGGAATGGCTCCCAGTGCCAGAGGGCAGGGATGGATGGGAGATTGGGAATTGGGAATTCCTGGCTGGGCTGGAATTCCCAGAGCAGCTGTGGCTGCCCCTGGATCCCTGGCAGTGTCCCAAGCCTGGCTGGACATTGGGGGTTGGAGCAGCCTGGGATGGTGGGAGGTGTCCCTGCCACGGATGGGCTTTAAGGTCTCATCCAACCCAAACCATTCTGTGATTCCATGATGAATTATCCTTGTGTTTATCTGACACAAATGCAGTTTGGATGTATGATGCCCTCACCAATGGTATTTTTAACTCTCTGCTCACTGCTCTGTGTTCCCTGTGTTAATTCACCCCTTGGGCTGCATCCTGCTGCTCTCCTGAAACCTTCCTGCTGCCCTGGGCTGTGTGCTGCTCCTGGACTGCTGCTGAGCTCTGGGGGTCAGCATGGGACACACCTGGGCTGGTTACACGTGGCTCTGGTGGCCCAGGTCACTTTGGATCCTGCTGTGTGATTGGAATGACTACCTGCAGGAATGGACTTGAACCCCCAGTCCCGTGGAGCCTAAGGAACACATCTCCCCAAAACCTGAGCTGTGGGATTTGAATTAGGATTTGAAATTAGGCTAGACTGTTTAGAGCTAACCAGAGGCAAATGACTGGTTCCAAGGAGTCAGAGAATCCCAGGGGGTTTGGGTTGGAAGGGAAATTAAGGATCACCTAATTCCTTCCCCTGCCATGGGCAGGGACACTTCCACTATCCCAGGTTGCTCCAAGCCCTGTCCAGCCTGGCCTGGGACACTTCCAGGGATGGGGCAGCCAGAGCTTCTCAGAGCAGTAAATATTTTTCTATGCAAAGATCAAATTTACTCTTCCCCCTCAGCTCAGCACGGAGCTCTTCCTTTAAGGAAGGCAATTCCCAAGGATCAGGTGTGGCACACCCAGCACTGCCAGCTGTGCCCTGTCTGCTCTGGATCTGTGCCACAGAAGGTGACTCAGTGACTCCCCGAGTCAGGAGTTCAGGCAGAACTTTCAGTTCTCAGCAAACCAAAGTTCAGGCCACAGCCAGGTAGAAATGGGAATCTCCCAAATGTGGATTTGGTGAAGCAGGGACAGCCTGTCCCAGCACACCTCTGCCAGGCTCACTGCTACGTGAGCCTCTGGGCTTTTGCTGTTCAGTCCCCGAGGTACCAAGGGCAGAAGGAATATAAAACCTTCCTGCACCACAAGCACCTTTGCTAGTTTAATTAGCCTGAGTGCCTTTTAATTACCACACACATCATCACAGTGAAAGCTGATGCAAATCCTTCAAAGGTTTGAATGGAAACCTCCTCGTGGGTAAGAGGGATGGTGGAAGTCCCTACTGTGAGACACCCATGGAAAACACCAGGGCCTGAGCCCTCGTGGCACAGAAAACCTGCAGCCTCTGGCTGGGAGAAATTTACCCCTCTGCAGAGCACCAGCACCATTGATCCCACCGAAACCCTTTGGAATTCGGGTGAAGTGGGGATTAAGTGATGCATACCTTCAGCCAGCCCACTGCACAGGGGTGATTTTCATCTTCAGTGTGAGTTTTCCCTAAGTAAATGGAGCAACATTTCACAGTTATTGCTGGTGTCCATTGATCAGAGAGAAATAAATGCCTGAAAAAAATTCTGTGGATACACCCAGTTCTCAAAATGAAACTGAAGAGGTGAAAGTTCTGCAGATGGTATTTTATTGGCATGAAGGGATGGAAAACTGAAATTTTAAGGCAAGTGGAAAATGGGAACAACAGTTTACATGTGCATGTTATTATTAGTAACAGAACAGTGCTTGTGAATTCAGCCACTCAGGAGACAGTGACTTGCTGGTCCCAATAAAACCAAGCAGGGCTTTAGAAAGGTGAGTGCAGGAATTAAGCACCTTCAGGGAAGTGCAGCTCACTCACAGCAAAACCAGCTGGATGTTAACTGAAAACACCAAACAACAGTCATTTCCTCCAAAACTGTTACCTGCTTCCAGACACTCCACAAGCAGAGCAGACGTTACATTTGTCAGGTGAATTATTCATTAAATGTCATTTGTTCAGTTCTATTTCTGACGTACATTAGCAAGTGACACTCCTGGAGTCCCACACACACCGAAACTTGCAGGATTTAAAGCTCCCTGCAATCCTGAGCCCCTCAAGCATTCCCAGTTATTAGCCCCAAACATTTCTGGTTTCAAACTTAATAAAGCACGTACTTCTCATTAAGGACTATTTACATGCCACGATTGAAGTGTCAAAGTTCAGCCGAGTCTGAGCTATCCCTGTGGAAAAAAAGGGTCACAATTTTTTTCAACGGGTAAAAAAAATAACTTCTTTTATTCACACTCAAAGAACAAAAAAAAAAAGCGAAGGTTTGGTGAAGTTAGGAGGGTAGAACAAAAGGGAACGTAACAGAGCTGACTGCTGGCTAGGAGATGGATGGTTATTTCACTTCCCATTAAAGGCAGAGCATTCCCAGTTCAGCACTGGGCTGAGGAGCTGTTCCTCATGGCCATGGGGCTGGTGGCTCAGAGCTGGTGGCTCACAGAGCTGGTAGCTCACAGAGCGTTTGGCTCAGAGCTGGTGGCTCAGAGCTGGTGGCTCACAGAGCTGGTGGCTCACAGAGCGTTTGGCTCAGAGCTGGTGGCTCACAGAGCTGGTGGCTCAGAGCTGGTGGCTCAGAGCTGGTGGCTCACAGAGCTGGTGGCTCACAGAGCTGGTGGCTCAGAGCTGGTGGCTCACAGAGCGTTTGGCTCAGAGCTGGTGGCTCACAGAGCTGGTGGCTCAGAGAGCGGGTGGCTCAGAGCAGGTGGCTCAGAGCTGGTGGCTCACAGAGCGGGTGCCAGTGTCCCCACGGCCCCGGGCAGACTGCCCAAACCCACGAGCTGTGCCCTGGCTGCGCCCTGGGCTGCGGGGGCTGTTCCTACCTGCAGGCCCGAGATGGCGGCGGGGTACGGGGACAGCGCGGCGGGCGCCAGGGTCCTGCCCAGCAGCGGCGTCACGGCCGCGGCGCCGGACGTGTGCGTGGCTCTCCAGTAGGCCTCCAGGTACTCGGCCAGGTGCTCGCAGGCGTCCTCCAGCTGGTTCTCGTCCAGGATCACGTCAAACATGTCCTGGGCACAGGGACACAGCGCGGTCATGGCCGGGGACACGGGGGACACGGGGCTGGCGCACACTGGGCAGGGGATGCGGGGAGAGGATTCCTGTAACAGCACGGAGGGACAGGGGGATGGATGCACTGATGGGGTACTGGGCAGGAATTCCTGGCTGGGAGGGAGGGCAGGGCCTGGCACAGGGTGCCCAGAACAGCTGTGGGTGTCCCTGGATCCCTGGCAGTGCCCAAGGCCAGGCTGGAATAACCTGGGACAGGGGAAGGTGTCCCTGCCATGGAGGAGGTTTGAGGTGCCTTCCAGCCCAACCCATTCCATGAGTCCGTGGCTGGAAAAGAAAATGGTACGAGTGTGTCCAGAAGGTGACCAAGAGCCAAAGCCCTCAGGAGTCACTGGACACTGTTCCTGGGTGTTGCATGGGCCCTGTCTTGTTCCTGGGCACAAAACTCTTCAATTTATTTATTTCTTTCCAGTGCTGATGGCCCTAAAACCACTCCCACAGCAGTGAAGGCAGCAGGCAGTCCTGACAGCAGCAGCATTCCTGCCTCAGAGAATTCTCCAGACACCTCCTCCATCCCTGCCTGTCCTCCAAGCTGCCACAACCAGCAGAGCCCCTGGAGAGAAACACAACCCTGTTTTCAGCAGTTCAACTTCCTAATCTCATCTCTAATCTTAACTTAGCAAAATACTGTGAGAACAGCACAGGAAATGGAAAATAAGTGCAGGTGCTGTGGGTATAAAGGGCAATCAACATCAACCACAGGCTGCTCTCTTCCACCTGTTTCTCAGAGTAACATTTAAAATAAAAAAGCATTTTTTTTTTAAAAATTTATTCTCTCTTCTCAGCATGGCAAAGTTTCCTCCTCTGCCAGCAAAGAGAAGTTTCCTTCTAATCAGAATATTCCTAACACTGCATCCCTTGGTCCAGTTCAGTGTCTATTGCTCTTCTTTTGCTCCTCTCTTTCTTTACTGCTTTTACTCTTTTTCTATTCACCCACATTCCAGTGTATCACTCACTTGTGGAAGAAGTTCTCAATTAAATTAGAAAATAAAAGAATGTGGTTTGCCTACATATACTTTGCTTTGGAAAATATTGAAATTAAACACTTGGGAGTGTAACGTGTTTTCTGAAATAATTAAACTGGATTTAGGACTCTTAACAACAAAAATTTGAATATGTCACTGCACACTGGACTGGGGAGCCCCTCAGGCTGTGCCTGGAGGTCACCTGGAGGAGCTGCAGCCCTGGCAGGATCCTGACACCCAGAATCAATGACAGAGAGTGAAACACTCAGGTTTTCTCTTGCATTTAACAGTTCTGCTCATCCCTCAGCTGGGTTTGTTCTGTTTCCAGGTCTTTGGCAGGAAATCATCTTTTAGGGAGATCCCTGTTTGTGAGGGTCATGGAGTAAGGCAGTTCCTCTGCAAGATTTTCTTACATGCACAGAAGTTACCAAGGAGCATTCCCAGCCCCTGGTGGCTCTCTGGTGGTACAAGTGGCCTTTCCTGAAGAGCACATCAGTGGCCACTGTCCTCTGCTACTGCTTTTGGTTTGCTGTGGAACCACTGTGTACCTGAGAGGAGAACAGTTTCAGCTTGTAGATATATCCTAATTATATTTTAATGAACCAATGCACTTTCATTCTGCTGCAGTACAATCTTAGGTATCTTTTAGGCTGTGTCAAACAGACCTGAGGGGTTTGTACCCTCTCTCAGCATGGGCATGAATTCAGAAGTTTGAAGAAATAACAACCAGAATGAACTTTGATGAGCAGTGGATTTAAGGATGTTCAGTTTGTGTTTCCTTGAGCCCTGCCATGTTCCTGCAGTGGAGTTCCTGCAGCCCTGCAATATTCCTGGTGTCCTGCAATATTCCTGGTGTTCTGCAATATTCCTGCAGCCCTGCAATATTCCTGGTGCCCTGCAATATTCCTGGAGCCCTGCAATATTCCTGGAGCCCTGCAATATTCCTGCAGCCCTGCAATATTCCTGGTGTCCTGCAATATTCCTGGAGCCCTGCAATATTCCTGGTGCCCTGCAATATTCCTGGTGCCCTGCAATATTCCTGGTGCTCTGCAATATTCCTGGAGCCTGCAATATTCCTGGTGTCCTGCAATATTCCTGGAGCCCTGCAATATTCCTGGTGTCCTGCAATATTCCTGGTGTTCTGCAATATTCCTGCAGCCCTGCAATATTCCTGGTGCCCTGCAATATTCCTGGAGCCCTGCAATATTCCTGGAGCCCTGCAATATTCCTGGTGTCCTGCAATATTCCTGGAGCCCTGCAGTGCCCAATGCCAGCTGGAGCAGGGGCAAATTAGCAGGGAATTAATAATGAAAGCAGTTCCTGAGCTCAACTATGCCCAGAGACAGCTATTTTTACAGTGTCTAGACATGCAGCACCAGCTCATTCCTTGTGGCTGGCTCTCAGCAAAGGACCAGAGTGAGGATTGCATCCTTTCCAAGGACCTTCCCTTTAAACAAACACTCCAAATTCTCCTCCTGCAGGAATCTGAGCTGCAAAAGGGATGAAGCAGGAGAGAGGGAGCAGTGCCTTTGTTCTTAGCAATGTAGTTTTATCTAATTCAATCATGGGCCAAGTTTCATTTCCAGCCAAGGCAGACTGTCAGCTCCCTGGGAGAGCTCAAAGTCAGCACTCACTTCCTTGCCATCACCAGTGCAAAGTGCTGAGCTGGTTTGTGAGCAGCTCCTGGGCAGGGCAGGGTGGAAGCAGCCTCAGAGCAGGGCTGGGTTCAAGGCTGAAACCTGGGACTCTGACACTTGGAGAGGCTTTTCTGATCCAGGTGGGGCCTCACCTGGCTGCCTTCAGCACTGGAATGCAATTCCAGGACTGGGTGTTAAGGCAGAGTTTGGTGAATCTGGGGATGGACAATCCAAGTGCCACAATGCACCCGGCAAGCTGCAGCAGCACACGGATCATTTCAGGGAATCTGGGAATCCCACGAGTTGGAAGGGACCTAAAAATCCATCCCATCCCACCCCTGCCATGGCAGGGACACCTCCCACTGTCCCAGGCTGCTCCAAGCCCTGTCCAGCCTGGCCTGGGACACCTCCAGGGATCCAGAGGCAGCCACAGCTGCTCTGGTGACTTCTCTCATTTCAGCTGATGTGAGCGAAGTGAAGCTGAGTAAGAGGAAACCACTGTACAAAGAGCAAAAAAAGGCTGTGAAAGTGCCCAGGGTTCTGTGTGCAGGTGCCAGAGGAAACACCTTTCACTCAGGACAGTGTACATACAGAGGGCTGTTCTGTGGGTAAGCTCAGGGCAAACACCACAAGCAGGGGCAGCTGCACTCCAGTTCCTGGGCTCACACCCATCAGGGGTTGGGAAGGGTTAGGGTTAGGGTTAGGAGGGATCAGGTTGTTCTCCAGGACAGTTACAATTCTGGTTGGGTTAGTAGGACCTGGATGGCTCACAGGAATAACCCAGCAGCATTTTAAGAGATCACAACTCAGTAAAAAATTCCATGTGAGCAATGTACCACAGCTGAGCTCTCCTGGAGACCAGGCTGCCCAGAGAAGCTGTCACTGCCCTGGCTCCCAGAAGGGTCTCTGCATCCCAATATCCCACACAGATCCTACACAAAGCCACATCCATTTCCACTGCCTCAGTCCCAGAAACCAGGTGTGCCTTTCAAAAGTAAAAGCAAGCTTGAGCTGCCCTTTCCAAACCCTTGCAGAGCCTCCCCACGAGCCTGCCCGTGAGCCCTGCAGGCCTCTGCTCCCTCAGCAGGAATTCAGGATTGCAGGAGAGGGGCAGGATCTTTGATCAGGGGCTGGGAGAGCAGTGGCTGTGCTCTGATGAGGTGACTGGGATGGCCTGCAGGATCAGGATCAGGGCTCACATGCCTGCACACAGCCCTTTCCCTTTCCAGACACTCCCTCTGCAGCCTCCTCTCCAAACTCAGACTTTGTCCCCCTGGGAGCTGGAGCTCCACAAATGATGTAATTTGCTAGTGAACAGATCTGTTGTCCCCTCCACGTCATTCCTGCCCTGTCACCCTGCCAAAGACCAAAACAAACCCGGGGCAGGAGATAACCAGGATGAAAGTCTGCAGCACTTTGTGTCTCACGAGTGCAGGGCTGTGTGAGCACCAGCAGGCACTGATAATGGATGGACTCAGCTCTGCACAGGCATCAGCACAGCAGCAATCACCAGAATCCCACAAAGCAGGAGTTCTTCAGCCTCTCCTCTGTACTTACTGGTGGGCATTGTGCAAGTTTATCAGCTGCCACCAACTGGACATTCAAGTGTTTGCTTTGTGACTTCCCTCTAGACTTGATCAGTCGCTGCAAAACCTGGCAGGGGGAAAGGGCAAAAGGTGAGTTCAAGGATTTACCTGCCTAAAGCTCAGCCTGACATCCCCCTGAGGGATTACCAAGGGCAGAAGCTCTCCATAAAATACTGCCCTTGAATATCCCAAACCTTTCTGATAACCCCTCTGAGAACTGCGTAAACTTCCCTCTGGATCATGTTTGAGCCCTTGAAAATTTTCAAATACGTTTTTGTTTTATCCTGCTTTAAATCCCAACTTATTTCTGACAACAGAGAAGCATGAAAATTATATTTATACAGAATTATCTGGATTGCTGGATGGACTGTAGCATGCCAGCAGTACCTTATGTCACTTTTTCCCCTTCTCAGATTCCACACTGCCCATTCCCACCCTGCCCTCCAGGTCCCTCCTGGATTTTAAGGTGAGGAATTACCTTTGGAGAGGACACCTTCACATGGACAATAATTGGTGCTAGAGATGTCTTGATAAGCTGTGCAGGGTGGTTTATAGTGTCTGCATCCAGGACAACCAGCTGTAAGGACCTGGCCAGCTCAAAGATTCTTTCAATCTCACTCTGCACTTCAGCTGCAAAGCAAAACAAAGCAGGTGAAACCACTGAGCCCCAGAGCACTGGGATAAAAATATCCTCACCCACTTACTGTCACAGGCTCCACATGTGATTGATGGCATTGCCATAAAACAACCTGTTACCTGTACCTCTAGGGCAAGCAGTCACTCAGGATGGCAGAGATTTGGAATTTGGGTTCTTTTTTTTACCAAACCCAACTCCTCTTAGATCCTGGGAAGGTGTCCCAGAGAGCAGGATATTGGAATGCACATAATACACACAAATTTTCACCCTTGTGCAAGAAAGAGTCACACAATCACAGAACCATCAAGGCTGGAAAAGACCTCCAAGATCATGGAATCCAAATAAAAATTCCTCAGGCCACTGTTCCCCAGCAGTCCTGACACTGAGGAGAGGGGCAGAGCGCAAAGTCCCACAGCCAGACAGCAAAATTCAGCTGTAAGTGCTCAAAATTAAACACAAAACTGGTCCCAGGGTCAGGAATGACACTTCCTTGGCTGGAAAAGTGAAAGCTCTTTGGCTCCCTGTGATGTGGAATTAAAAGCACAGGGCTGGGAAGGAGGAGGAGCTGAGAGGCCAGCTCAGGATTATGCAGTAAAATGCTGTGGACACATTTAAATGTGCAGAACTGCTGTGATCTTGGGAAGGGCTGGAGCTGGGCCAGGGCAGGCTCAGGCTGGAGATCAGGGAAAGGTTCTTCCCTGGAGGGTGCTGGCACTGCCCAGGCTCCCCAGGGAATGGGCACATTCCAGAGCTCCAGGAGTGTTTGGACAGCACTGCCAGGGATGCCCAGGGTGGGATTTGGGGTGTGTGCAGGGCCAGGAGCTGGATCCATCATCCTGTAGGTCCCTTCCAGCTGAGTTTGGAAGGCTGGAGTGGTGTCCCTCCCTGCTGTGTATAAGCTGTGTGTAAGCTGTGTGTAAGCTGTGTGTAAGCACACCCTGAAGGGCCTTACCCAGGCTGGACCTGGTGTTGGAGCGCTCGATGATGGCTCTCTTGCTGGGGTTATTGAGCACAGACCTCTTGGCCAGGGAGATGTCAGCTGTCACTCTGGTGATGGATATCCTGGCAGGAGAGCACAGCACACACAAACAGGAGTGGGATTCCAGCCACAGCCCGTTCCAAAGGGCACACACAACCAAACATGCTCAGACACGTTTCCAGATGAGTTATGGCACCATTAAAGAACAACTGAACAGAGGTGCTGGGTAACTGGGATGTGTTTCCTATTCCCTGAGCTCTGGGATGGAGTTCCTGCTATTCTCCTTAGTGCCTGAATTAACTTTTCTCCTCCCAGCTCACTCATCTCCTGCAGGAATTCACCCAGTGCCATAAATGCTGGGAGTTATGTGAGGCTTGGGGCACTTGGAACAAGGGAGCTACACTTCCTCTTCCCTCAGAGTTACACCAGGACTAAGTAAACCCAGCCCAGCTGGCAGGGAGCTGTGCCAGGGCCTGGGATGAGCAGGAGAAAAGGAATTGGAGCTCTCTGGGCTGCCTGAACTCCTGTTTAATTTCACTGCACCTCTTTAACTTAAGGCAGGTGATTTATTTGCTGCATCTGTCAGTGAGTTAGAAAGACACAAAATGTTGCAAAGCAAAGACCACACAAATCCTTCATGTAAAATCCATTTAGGAGGCCTGGGATGAGCCAAGGAGCCGGGAAAAATGGAAAGAAGCAAGCTGGGAATGACCAGCAGCTCTAAGTGAAATTTTCAGCTGCAGGGTTAAAAAGAACTGCAGTTATTCTTCTGTATAATACACAAATAAATGCACTGCCAGAAAATACAGCAGAGACTAAAAGTAAAAATGAGTTTAAAACAGAAATGAGTGGATTGTGGGTCACTGGCCAGCAGGGGAGGTTGCAGTTACAAAGGAAGGAGCTGGCAAAGCCAAGGGAATTCAGAGGCAGGGAAGCAGCCAGGTCTCTCTGATGCCTTTGGAAAGGCTCTTCCTTGGACACTCAGCTCCTTTCTTGGTAACATGGACCTCTCCCAAAACTGCAGAATAGATGGAAAGAAAGACAGAAAAAAGAAAAGGGAGGGAGGAGAAAGACCACAAAGCCATAAAAGTTGGCAGAAGGACCAAGAAGCAGCTTTTTCCTGAGTTCCTCAGAGCTAAAATCAATGGTCTCAGCTGCTGGTGGCACTGAGCTCTCCTCTGCTGAAATTTCACACTCCCACCTGATCCAGCTGCCAATACTGCTGATGGAATTAGGATTTCCAGAAAATCACTTGAGCTGAGCAGCTCACAACAGGGCAGGAGAGGAGATACTTTGCACAGAAGTTGATCATTAAATGTTCTCTCTGAGCTGTTTAGGGATCAGTTCAGCACTGCCACCTCCTCACTCCTAAAATCCATAAATCCTGCTCCAGCTCTCCTACAGAACATCATTTTCCCTGCCCTGCTGGTTTGGGTATTTCAAAATTAGTGTTACGTATTACCAGAGCAGTTTCTTTTCCCAGCTGGAATATCCTGAACTAACTGGGAAGGGCAGAACACCCCAAAGATGCAGCAGACACCTGCAAGGACTGAGGTGGTGCCATGGAGCAGCCAGTGCTCCTAGCAAAGAAATCCAAATTATCCTCTACAGCTCACCAGGAAATGCTCCAGCTGAAGATGAACTCTCCTTACAGTTATTTTTCTGTGTTTTATTTCTCAGCATTTCCTTCTTCCAACCACCTTTTTCAATATTTTTGCCTACTTAAGGCAGTCAGAATAAAATCTTATCTAAGGAATATTTTAGAGCTGATTTTTCTTAGGTGTTGGGAAGACACTGAGACAGAATTCTTGTGTTAAACTAAGAAATCCCAGCCCAGCCATGGCAGAAATGCAGACATGTGCAGCCCTAGTAACACATGAGCTGTGTCCCACTCTTCAGTGGTGACACAAAGCCAGAAAATCAGCTTGGATCATGCAGCAAACCCTCTGGCATTAAAAAAAAAAATTCACTGAAATGTTAGTAACAGCATGAGAAGGACAGAGTTTCTCACCTCCCATCAAACCTGTGCTTCAGGAAGTCAAAGAGAGCTTTCTGCATCATGTCTGTCACCTTGGCACAGGGGAGAAGATTGAGCAGGGGGATGGACAGGGAGAGAAAGAAGCCAAAAGGAAGGAAAGAGGTGAGTAGAAGGCAGGGATGCAGCACCAATCCACACCCCTGATGGCAGAACCATCCCAGTGCCACGCTCCTGCCACAGCACTCAGCAGAAAATCCTGGAAGGTTCCAGGCTCACTGCCCCACGTGCAGAGCTGTCCCCCTGAATTTTAGCCTTCTGATGTTTGAATTTCTATAATAAAAGTTCTCATGAGGTCTTTCTGTAAACACGCAGATGTTTTGCTAACTCCTTGTTTTTCATTCCTTCTCCTGGGAGGAGAGAGGTTTGATGGACTCTTTTATTGACCAGTGTGGTTGGAGAGGTGGTGACCTCTCTCTCCAATTCATAGCTGTTCTCAAAACTCTATATAATGTGTGAACCAAAATAAACCAGACTTTTTTCTCCACCTTTCACTAGTCTGGAGTCGTTGTCTCTGCGTGTTTGTGTCACACTCTCTAGTGACACCCCTGTGTGCTCCTGTCCTGACTGCACTGAGCATTCCTCAGCCCTTCCACTCCTGCACCATCCCAGAGCTGCACAGCCCTGCCCTGCCCTGCTGGGCACAGCACCTGGGCTTTTCCCTACACAGCATTGTCACAGTGGGCTCCCAGCTCCAGGGGTGACATCTGTCCTGCTGGGGGACTGTTCTCCCACAGGGATGACAGCAAAAAATGGGATGTTCCCACTGCTGGACGTGGGAACACATCTGAGCTGCTCTGCCCCAAGAGCTGGCATCTCTGCCATCTGATTTATTATTTATTGAGCAGCTCCTTGTCCTTTCCAGGACAACTCAGGCTGACAATTATTATCTGCCAGGCCAGGCAGCAGCTTCATCAAAGCCCCCAGGCCTCTCTGCCAGTTTATTTCTCTCCTTCCAACTGATTCTTTCAGCATTTAGCCAGAAAAAAACAGTCAAAATAAATTCCCCCAAGCAAGATCAAGTATTTCTGTAATTGAAATTAATATTCTGTGTTACCATTTCCACACATTTGTATGTTCAAGGTGTTGTGTTTAGTGTTGTTTTCTTTAAAAAAGAGACAGAGTGGCAGATTTGAAGAGGTTTTTATGAACAAACAGCCTCTCTGCCCTCCAAACTCGAGAGGTAAATTGATCTGTGGTGCAGCACAGAGGGAATTTACTCCTGTCAAGAAACTTCCCCATCAAATGAAAAGGCAGAGAGCAGAAGATGAAGTACCTGCTCTGCTGAGCTGCACCTTCAGTCACCCTCACATAAAAACAATGCCACAACACTGCATTATGCCAGGGCTGTCACCTCCCCAAAAGAACCATTCCAGTATGTTTAATAATATCCTATAAATTACTGACAACATTAATTAAGCTTAATGAAGCGTATCTTTGATTTTATATTCATTTAGTTCCTGGTTCAGCACTCCCAGATGGCTGAGCTCCCTAAACTGCCCTGCTGAAAGTCTCTGCTGCTTTAGCACGTGGGAAATGCTCACTTGAATTTGCAGCAGCCTAAAAAAGGCTCTCCTGGTTATCTGGGCATGTTTTCCTGCCCAATTACACCTGGGCAGTCTTTTAGGAGGGTTAAAGGTTTCTTTGCAAAATACTTGAATTTATTAAAAAAGTGAAAAAGGGAGAACAACAAGGAAGCTCCTTCAAATGTTTTGCTAATGAAGTTCAAAGCCATGGGCTGGTCTGATGAACATTTTTCATGTAGAGTCCAGCTCATTAATTTGACTGCTTGTAGCAGACACAAATTCTTTTTTTTACTTGATTTAATCAGGAATGAGTGCATTGAAAAGAATGGATTTGCACTGTGCCTAAAACAGTACAATTTAGAAGTAACTCTTACAGAACATTTTGGTAATTATTTAAGCTAAATCCCTTGAAATTATCACAAACCAGTTGCACTGAGCCACACATGGAATTACTGAGGATGATCAGAGATAATAAAAGTTGAATTAATTGCAAACACCTCAGTCCATACCTCATAGCCTTTGAGTGAGGGGCCCACCAACACCACAGGTCTCATTGATGGCACTACATCATAGGGGGGAATATGTTCTGTCTAGAGGGAAAAAACAACCCTTCAGATCATCAATCAAACAACATCCACAGGGAAATCCTGCCAATTGTGAATTAGAAGGAAATAAAATGGAAACAAAAGCATTACTTACCACTTTTTGTTTCTGTTTTGCTAGAAGACCAAATGAGAACTTGGTTAAAACACACCCAGGCAACCAGAAATCCCTTTGCCAAAGCACTTTGATTTCTCTCTGTGCACCTCCCTCTGCTCAGGCCTGACTAAACTGGGTACTCTGTGCATTTAACTGGGAATTCTGTGCATGAAACTGGGCATTCTATACATTTAACTGGGAATTCTGTGCATGAAACTGGGCATTCTATACATTTAACTGGGCAATCTGTGCATTAAACTGGGGCAGCTGCCACTGTTGCCAAGGTTTTTTCCCAGCCCTGAGCATGCAAACACTTTGTTGGAAAACATCTCAGCAACTCAGCAAAGGGGAAAACCTGCTTTTCTCATGTAGGGTTTTAAATAGAATTATTAGCAAGGGTTTCCTTGAATAAATCTTGTCTTACCTGTGGCTGTAGGTGTGGCTCGAAATGTGCCAGAAACCATCTCTCCAAGGCTTGAAGAAGAATTCCCACTGGATTTCCTACAGCAGCAGAAAGACCCCCATTAACACCAGGCACCCCAAAATGTGAGAGGTTCTGGGGAGGAATTGTCCCATGAGGAATCACAAGGTCATACAAACATAAATGACTCTAACTAAAAAAGCTAAATATTAACTGTTTTATCATTATAATATGGAATTTTATCATCCAAATCCAGGAGCATCTCACTGAACTCAGTAATTTCTCTGTATATTGAGACCCACTGGCTGCCCCTGAAGTTGTATCACAAATTATAGAAGAAAGTTGGATGCTGCTCAACCATTCTGAAAGCACTTCCCAGGTTTATCTCCCAGACCTTGTTCCAGGCATTTGCAATCTCCAGGTCTGGCAGGGTGGAGACTCAAAAACCTCAGGCTGGAAGATGAAGAATAAAGGATGGCAAAGCTGATCTTACAAAGTTGGACAAATCTGGTTTGGGCCAAAATGGAGAGAAAAGGAAAAAAAAAGAAAGAAAAAAAAAACACAACCTAAGAAAAGCTGGGAAAAATCCAGGAGACTTTGAGCACCAAGCTGACACAAAACTCTCAGAAATTCCTGCCATCATCCCTCACTGCTCTTTCCTAAAGTCAAACCCATTTTTTGTTTCTCATCACCAACATCTCCCACGCCCGCTCTCCGCAAATCCGCTCTCCCGCTGGGAACCCCAAACCCAGCACTGCAAATGCCCTGCAATAAGGCAGCAGCAGCAGGTGACCTTTGGAAAGGCTGGTGTGAGGAAGGATTTGAGGAGATGTGCAAAGGTCAGGCGCTCTCACCCTCCGTGGAAGCGGCCCCTCTTCTGCTCCTGCTGGATGCGGATGTTCTCCAGGCGCAGCGGGCTCGGGATGAAGCCGATCTCGCAGCCCTCCTTCACCAGCCTCCCTATCCACCAGTCATTGTTGTATTTCTGCAACACAGCAGAGGGTCCTGGCCACTCCAGCTCCCACATTCCCTCCCTTTGTTACCCACACCCCTTAACTGCTGGAGCCCCGGTCACTGAGAATTCCAGAGTTTCTGTGCTGCCAGGCACTGAGCCCCCAGAGAACACTGCATGGGACCTGAGGCCCTGGAGAAGGCTCCAAAATGGAATGGCAGCACTGGGATTGTGGGTGTGGAGTGTGAACAGAAGTGTGTGATAGCACAGGGTGGGAAACTCAGAGTTTAAGGGTTTAGAATACAGTAATAGGATTATAGTGTAGGAAGGATTTTGAGATGCTTGAGCATGTCCAGAGGAGGCACCAAGGCTGGTGAGGAGCTGGGAACACAAACCCTGTGAGGAAGCCCTGAGGGAGCTGGAGGTGCTCAGCCTGGAGAAAAGGAGACTCAGGGGTGCCCTCAGCTCTCTCTGCAATCCCTGAAAGGTGCCTGTGCCCAGCTGGGCTGGGGCTCTGTCTGCAGCAGCTCTGACAGAACCAGAGCTCACAGCCTCAGCTGCACCCAGGGAAACACAGGCTGGATGTTGGGGAGAAGTTTTTCACAGAAAGAGTGATCAAGTTCTGGAATGTTCTGCCCTGGAGGTGGTGCAGTCCCCATCCCTGGGTGTGTTTAACAAAGCCTGGATGTGGCACTGGGTGCCAGGGTTTAGCTGAGCTCTTGGGGCTGGTGATCTTAAAGGTCTCCTCCAACCCAGTGATTCTGTGAATTCTGTGAATGGATATAAAGCAAATGGAGGTTTTAGGGCCAAGGCTGCTCCTCCTTCTTCACCTTCCTCTCCATGGGTTTGGGTGCTGTTGTGTGGTTGGATAGAAAAGTCCTCACTGGGGGCAGGGTGGTTGTTATTGGGTTAAAAGTAAAAATAATTTAGGTGTCACTTCTTAATTGGACAGTTTATCCTTAAAAGGCCTTGCAGAGAGAGAGACAGGGCTCCATTTTTAGTTTGTTAGAGTGAAGTGCTGCAGAGCTCAGGGTGTGTGAGACTGGGATATCGATGAGAACTGATAAACATCTGAGTCTGAATAGAAATACCAGCTTGAGCATTTAATCCCAACCCTGGCAAAAAGCAGTTCAGACTTGACACTCAACTCCACACTGGATAACAAACCAGGCTGGCTCCATGTGTGAGAGCAGAGCACCAAGGCCATTTCCCCTTGTCCTGTCCCCTACTGATTTAATTTCAAGGTTGATTTAATGACCAGAACCCATTTCTTTGAGCTGAGGCCACCGAAAAACCTCCCAGCAGCAAACACAAAAATAACACCTTCAGCTTCCCATCAAATATTGCTTGTCAAATTTAATGGTCTAGACAAAAGATTACCACTTTCCCTTCCTCCTTTCCAGGTATCTGTAGGGATGTTATTAACAGGTCATGACAGATTAGGAAAAATTCACCTTTAGGAAGAAACTTTAATATATACCTGAAGTATAGCATTTTATCATTGACCTTTAGTAACATATATTTTTCTGCTTTATTGAAAGTCTGGTCTGTCCCTAATGATAGCAGTATGAAAAGCAGGATCCTGGTGGATATTGGAGTGGAAAAGGATTTGTTGTAGCTGCTGCCAGCAGAGCTTTTGAAGAAAAGTATCTGAAAAGCCTCTCCTCTGTTCTGCTTCATTAGGCAGCTCGGTGTTCAAAAGAAATATTGCTTTTCACAACTGACTCTGGAGTCATTAGGAGCAGCACGAGTGAATGGGTTTTGTTTGCTTGCCTCAAGGAAAAAGCCATCACAGAGATCTCATCTTGGAGATCATCCCTGCTCCTGGCTCCACATTTGCAAGCACTTCAGCTGCTGCAGAACACAGAAACACCCAGGCCCTGCTGTCAAAGGTGCAGCAGTGCCTGGTGATGACTCTGAAACACAGAGCCTCAGCACTGAAAAATAAATGGGTTTTTATCAACCCAGATATCTGAACATTAACCCAACCATAAATATTAACATATAATAAAAACTAAGGGAATGCAATCCTCATACCCTGAAAAACCTCTTTATCCTCTTTTATGTATTTAGGCAAGAAGTTCCATTATTTTATCATTCCAACCAAGTATTTCTTCCTCCTGCTGTCCTGATCTTGATTCAGACAGTGGCAGTGAGCAAAGCTTTATTTGAAGTATGTTAAGTTACAGAACTACTTCCAGTCTGTGAACCAGACAAATCCTTCAGGATTCAGCATCCTGCTGTTGGAAATGAGTGAACTGAGATGTTGTGGAGTCCCCATCCCTGGCAGTGTCCCAGGCCAGGCTGGACAGGGCTTGGGGCACCCTGGGACAGTGGAAGTGTCCTTGCCATGGCAGGGGTGGGGATGGATGGGCTTTAAGCTTCCTCCAACCCAAACCAGTCTGACTCTACAAAACCAATCCCTGCAAAACCTGAGCTCCAAGGGCACTGCCTGCTCCATTTTGGCTCCAAAGGTACAGCCTGACCAGGGGAGTCTTTCTTCATGGACCTCTGAGTGATGCCTCTAGACATAGGATCAGGATCAGCCCCTCTGGAGAGGGACTGGGGACAAGGGATGGAGGGACAGGACACAGGGAATGGCTCCCACTGCCAGAGGGCAGGGATGGGTGGGATATTGGGAATTCCTGGCTGGGAGGGTGGTTCCCAGCAGCTGTGGCTGCCCCTGGATCTCTGGAAGTGCCCAAGGCCAGGCTGGACAGGGCTTGGAGCACTTTGGGATAGAGGAAATGTCCCTGTCCACTTAAGGTCCCTTCCATGCCAAACCAGTCTGGGTTATGCTGAGAGCATCTGAACACACAAATGCCAAGGCTGCAGTGAGGAACACAGGATTTATCTGCATTAGGTCATTCCCTCCCCTCTGCCACTCTGTGTGTGGGAGGAGCACATTCCCTCCCCTGGTTGCCATGCCCATGATTCCTTCTGCTCCATCAGGAATTGTTGCCATTCCATCCTTTAAGCAAGCACACAATGTAGAGTTTGGAGGAGACAGATGAGACATACAGGACACAAAACAGCAGCTCCTCACTCACTGTCTCTGCTCCATCCTGCCAGACCTGACTCTGTACCCAGCTCAGCAACATTCCAAACCTTGGAACCATTGTTCTGGTCCAGATCACTGGAAAACAAATCCTGCCAAGCCTTCTTGCAGCATGGGGAGCCATTCCCCAAATCCTCCTGAGTCACAGCTCCAGGCAGGCTGGGCTGACCAACACCAGTAAGCAGAGGGTTCACAGCTTAGTGGCAGTGTGATCCTGGGTTTTTACACCTTGGAGGACAACTCATGGAATGCCAAGACATGGATTTGGGACACTTATCTGGAAAAATGTACAGGGCAGCATGACAGGAGCTTAGAGTGTGCAACTCCGTCAGTGCCCTGACAATAAAGGTGGCCACGCCCAGGAAAATCAAGATTAAAAACTGGAAAAAAGGGAATTTACTGCCTTTCCCTCTCAGGGAGAGGGGATGTGAAGCAATTCCCTGCTCCAGCACCAGGGGAGGGGCAGCAGCAGGTGTTTTCCTCCTGAATGTGCTCTGTCTAAGGGAGATCAGTGCTCTGGAGTGATGATGAACACGTGTTCAAAGAAAGACACAGATGAGCACTGAACACCCCAAAATAAACCCAAAATGCAGAGATGAAAAAGTGCTTTTGCAAGCTGCAAGCCTCTGTACCAATCCACAGCACAACAGGGGGTTATGCAAATGTGGAGGGCTCACTTCAGATAAAAAATTGCAGAAAATATGCTCAGCATGCAATAA
Organism: Dicaeum eximium; assembly: GCA_013396995.1. Classification (NCBI taxonomy): domain Eukaryota; kingdom Metazoa; phylum Chordata; class Aves; order Passeriformes; family Dicaeidae; genus Dicaeum; species Dicaeum eximium. The sequence continues at coordinate 622,776 of VWZP01010489.1, forward strand.
AATGCAATTTTCTCTACCAAAGCCATACTTAGGGCTCATTTATTCCCATTTTCCCCCTTATTTTTGCATCTGTCCTCTTCAGGATTTTCTTTGCTTACTGTATTATCCTAAGTGTTACTTCCTCTCTGGAAGGGAGCCTATCTGGTGTTTTTTTGAAGACCTGGTGTGACCTGCTGCTGCTCCATGGAATCCTTTGTGCTCCACGGAATCCCCTTCTCCTGCACCATCTCTGATCCATCACAAACTTGTTCTGATGAAAAGAATCTGAAACCACCACTTTGAAGGGTATTATTTCTTTCCTGTGTGGTGAAATTCCAACATGTTGGTAACACCAAGTGTTCCAAAAGGGCAGGATCAGCACCCCAGGGTGCAGGAACTCCACAAGGGATGAAGAACCACCTCATCCTCACTGTGCCCTCCTGCCCTTCCTCAGCACTCCTGGATGTGGCTCAGCTGTTCAAATCAAAGCCCTTGGCCTGTAGAAAGATTCCCTTTCCCATCCCCTTTTCCTTGGTTTTACCTCTTTGATGTGGAGGAAGTCCTTGGCATCGAAGGAGATGGCAGTGCTTGGGACAGGAACATCTTCATCCAGAGCCCCACAGTAACTCACGTTGGTCTTGACAGCAAATGCTACTGGTTTGGACTACAAACAGAAAAAAACACATCAAAAACATGGGGAACTTTCCACCCATAAAAATTCAGCCTTAATAATTTCACCCAGGCCAGCAGAGTTCATCTCCCTGGAGAGTATCCCCGTTTAGAGGAGAATATTTACACTGAATTCCCCAGACATCTCTCTGCAGACACTTTGCCTCAGCTGCCAAGGTATTTCAAAAGAAAGTGTGAACTTTAGCAGCAGGCAGAAGGTACCTGGCAGCTGACTCAGTGAAAAGACACACCTTGGCCCTCTCCAGCTGGATGGCTGCTTGCTGCTCCCTTTCCTGGCGGATCGCTTCCCTGTCCTCCTCCAGAGAGACATCAGAGTCTGAGGGTCTGCTCGTGTACGAATCTGCTGAGCCCTGAAAGGAAATCCAGGTCACTAGGGAAACACAGGTAAGGAACTGAAATCCCCTCCCCAGTCACATTTTTTAAATACTCGAAAAGTAATTTGTTTCTTCTTTTTTTTTTTGAGTGAGTTTTACAAAGACAAAAATCCTGAGAAAACCTCTCTCCTTCACTTTCTTACTGACACAGTGAAATCCAGCTCAGCTCTGGGCACTGTCCAAAAGCCTTTACAATATTCACATCCTGTTTGACAACCTCAGACTCAGGATTGTCAAGGGTTAGGTCACATCAAATATAATTAAGGAATTATAAAGCTTGGTTTGAATCATCCCTCCCCCTGAATATGCTCTGTTGTGTAAGGGCTTTGTTCTCATTCACACAGAGCTTTGTTCTGGGCTTCCAGGGGGAAGAAGTGGCAAAAATGACATGATTAAAGCAGCTCAACAGCTCTGTATTGATATGACACCAAACCAGCACACTCAGGCAGCAACAGGGAGCATCAGCCTGCAAGGGGGGAAAGAAGGTGCTGCCACAGTTGGATTTTTTGCCATTTTTGGGACATTTTTCATGATAGCTGGCAACCCCTGAAGTGTGGAGTGGCTCCTCTCTTTGTAGAGACCAGCCTGACTCCAGCTGATCTTTATGTGTGTAGGGCCAGTGGAAAAACAAGGCTTAACCTTGCAAAACAGAGAATATTTACTCCTGATCAATCTGTGGCTCTGTGTGTCCCAACAGAGACATTCTCCAGCCCCTTCCCAGCTCCCTCAGGAATTCTCCAGCCCCTTCCCAGCTCCCTCAGGAATTCTCCAGCCCCTTCCCTTCCCTGGACACGCTCCAGCCCCTCAGGGTCCCCTTGTCCCAGAGCTGTCCCCAGCCCTGGAGGTGCCCCAGCAGAGCCAGAACAGGGATGGGCACTGCCCTGGGCTGTGTCACACCGGGGCTGGCACAGCCCAGGGGCCTCTTGCCCACCTGGGCACCCCTGGGGCACTGCTGGTTGTTCAGGTCTGATGTGACCCAGCCTAGCTCAGCGAGAGAATTCACCCAGACCAGCCCCCTGTGCTGGACACGCCGTGCCCATACTGGTTTTTACTGGTGTGTGTTTAGCAGTGCCTCATTTCCTGCTGTCAGAACAAAGCAGGCTGAGCAGAGCAGCTGGTGCTGCCAGGCCACCCCCGGCTGCCGTGCCAGGCTGAGCAGTGCCAAGTGCCAGGATTGGTACAATCCCACCCGCATGATCCCGGCTCTCCCGAGCTGTTCCAAGCACTGGGTGCCTTATCTGGAAGATGCAGCCCCAGGACTGTGACTCATACGGTGCTGAGCTGCAGCATCACACTGAGAATCAGGCACCGTTCTGCAAATAGCAGCAAGAGGGGCAGAAAAGGAGCCAAACTTGTATTGAATGTTGGGTTCTGTTTGAAATGTTTCATTGAAGATCAGAATTATTGCCAGAAATATTGTGGAATATTGACAGAATATTGCCCAACAATCCAGCACAAACACTGCTGTCTGCTCAGCACCAAGTGCAGTGAGTTCTGCTCTGACAGCTCCTACTTGCTGAAACTGCAGTAGGGAATGAGAGGAAAAGAAAGAGGAAAGCCATTTCCCATCTTTTTTTGTACACCAAGATGTTCCTGATGGAAGGATTTCTTAATGGGAAGGGTGGTCAGACACTGGAAGGAGCTGCCCAGGGAATGGTGGCTCTCCATCCCTGGGGGTGTCCAGGGAAGGACTGAATGTGGCACTCAGTGCTCTGGGCTGGTGACAAGGGGAGGGTTTGGGCACAGCTTGGGCTCGACCCTGGAGGGCTTTTCCAGCCTTGGTGATTCTGAGATTCTGTAAAAAGACCCTTTAACTTCTTTATTTTCACTCTGCTTAGAGCAGCAGCCTGGTCTCTGGGGGCATCACCTGTGCCCACAGTTTCACACACAATATTTGAGGACCAATTATCAATCCCACCCTTACCTAACCCAAATCCCACGACCCTCTGGGAGACAGAGGAACTTTGTCAAGTGGGGCTTCAGTGGGTTCAAGTGACACCAGATTTGGCAGTTTGAAAGACACAGGCTTTTCTAGGTAATTACATTATTCAAGATCATTAAATACTTGTTGCTTACTTCACAGCCTTTATACTTTGGGCTCCTGTGAATTCATTTTTTGTGCAATTTGTTATTTATTTTCTTCCTCTCTCATCAACTAATGTAATTCAGCTTAGCTAAAAACAAGGAGGTTTGAGGCAGTCCCAAAAATGCCAGGGAGAAGGGTAAAGCAGAAAGAACAGTGTTTATTCTGTTTATTTTTATTCTCCTGCTCACTGACTGGTCTCACACGTGACGTGCTGCAGGACATGGTGAGGGGACAAGGGTGACACAAATTCCTGGTGAATGGGGATGCCCCAGCATTTCAGGGAAGAAGAGGTGACATGAATCCTCTTACTGGACACTACAACATCCAGTCTTTGTGATCACTGAAGGAATAATCAACCTTTAGCTGTTACAGCTAAGAAATAAAGACTTACTGAGCTTGCAAATAATTTTTCCCCAAGTGCCATAAATCCACAGCTCTGGACTGCTCTCCCTCCATCCCTAAGGAATGCTCTGTCACACTGCTAGTGCAATTAAAGCAGCAATCCATTAGCAGCTCCAATCAGCCAGATGACAGGCAGCCTCTCCTGGAAATATTTAGGGTGCTGCAGGGTCCATCCCAGCCCGAGAGCCTTTGGGAAAACATCCCTGCTCACAAAATGCTCCTGCCTTCTCCATCAGGCCAGTCAGTCCCTTATTGCAGCACCCCTCTCCCCAAAAGCCCACTGATTTTTGATTTAGATGTATACAGAAATAAAGAATATGTGAACCATTCCTTTCATCCATACCTCACACAAACCATTGCCACAATGTGAACAGAAACCATCAAAACATACTTCAAATGTAGCAGGCCTAGACATACACACAAATATTACACAGGACCCACAAATATTAAACAACCCAATCCATGTCCTACATATAAAAGAAGAAGACACCATACAAATCAGTACCATTCTAAATAGAACAGAAATAGAAGTCTTTTACCAAGAAAAGTGTTTCCCAGAGAGTGAAACCACCATGTAAAGATACAAACAGTAGTAGTAATTCAACCGTCCAAAATGTCTCTGAAGACAACATTTAGAGAACTTCTATCAGATCCTACCTACAAAATCACCAACTGTTTCCCCAATGATTCAAAGTTTTAGAGGTACTAACAGTGAACTTATAACCTCTGTTCTTTCTGTTAACCTCTGTTCCAACATTGCTGGAATCACATCCGAGCTGGGGACAGCATGGAATGCTTCACCTCCTGTCCCACCCTCTCCCTCTGTGCTCCTCTTATCTCCTCCCCAACACCAATCCCACCTGGCACCTCCCAGCTTCCACACGGGTTTTTGGATACTCAAGGCAGTCTCACCCAGGAAGCCAAATTCCCAAAGATCCCAAAGGTCCAGTCCTGATGCCAAACTCAGAGATCACCCAGCAGACCAAAGATTGAACCAGAGGTCACTCCAAAGCTTTTAAATTGGCCAGGAGCTCAACTGAACAGATTTTAGCAGACATGGAATCATGGAATCCTGGAATCCCAGACTGGTTTGGGTTGGAAGGGACCTTACAGCTCATCTCCTTCCAAGGCAGGGACACCTTCCATAAGCCCAGGCTGCTTCAAGCCCCAGTGTCCAACCTGGCCTTGGGAACTTCCAGGGATCCAGGGGCAGTCACAGCTTTCCTGGGAAACCTGTGCCAGAGCCTCATCACCTTGCCAGGAAACAATTCCTTCCCAATCTCCCACCCATCCCTGCCCTCTGGCACTGGGAGCCATTCCCTGTGTCCTGTCCCTCCATCCCTTGTCCCCAGTCCCGCTCCAGCTCTCCTGGAGCCCCTTCAGGCCCTGGCAGGGCTTTGAGCTCTCTCCAGAGCCTTCCCTTCCTCAGGCTGAACTCCCCCAGCTCCCCCAGCCCTTTCATGGCAGGAAGCTTCCATCAGCCCATCCTCCCTTTCTCCCAAGACAAATTCATCACAAACTGGAGCCTCAATTCTAAAAAAGCCCAAGCGTCCTCAGCCCTCTGCAGTTCCTGGGAGAATCGAGGCCACCTCCCTCCCTGACGAGTTCCCAGAGAGCTGACAGAGCTCCTGACACAGCACAAGGAGCACAGACAGGCACAGGGATGGCTGCAGGGCCATATGCTGCCATATGCCACAGCATTTCCAGAAACCAGTTAAAAAACCCCACAGGAGAGTTATTCCTTGGGGAAGCAGCTCGCTCCAAGCCCCAACACGAAGATCTCCCTGGTTTGGGTGCACAAGAGCAGGTGTAACTCACAGGTTACTACTAGAAGTATGTCATGGAGATGGGGGTCACAGAAAATCAGTATTAAGTCATTTTTACACAAAAACAAGAACCAGAAGCTGAGGATTTGAGAAACCCCCACATCTTAAATACCAGTGGCCACCACAGTTGGTGCTCATCTCATCCCAGCACTCAGGGTGGGCAGCTAAATGTAATTACTGGGCAGGTGATGTAATTAATTAAAAGGCAAATACAGAACAGTGGGGATCTCTTCCTTTGGCCTGCAAACCTTGGTGTGCTGCAATGGAAAGAGGGGCCAGGAAAATCTGTGTGTGCCCAGGAAAACCCTGCAGAGTCCTGGCCCAGCCTGGAGGAGCACTCAGGGAGCTGCAGGCAGCAGCAGCAAAGGAAAGCAGAGCAGGTATTGCCACGTGCAAAGGGCTGCAGAGACCAACAGCAGCACAGCCCTGTTCTGCTTTAATAGCTCTGGAATCATCAACATCCCCCTGGAATGAAAATCCATCCCAGCTACTGCAGGGTTAAACAGGGAGGTCCAGGAGCAAAGAGGTTCAGTGGGAGCTTCCCACAAATTCCCATGTGGATGTGGCACTGAAGTCCAACCAGGACAAGGTTCAGTTCCCAAGCAAATGAATTTCTTGCTGAAGCCCCAGCACACACAAGGCAGCTGCACAACTGCTTGGCATTGAGTTGGGATTTCAGAATCAAATGCTCAGCAATTATTTCCTTCTATATGTTTGGTAAATTTATTTAAGACAACTCATTAGGTGTCTCAGCAATTTGGAAATTACTAGGTAGTTAGAACATGTTTTTTCTTTGGGAATACTAATTGTTAGAAAATAGGGCAATTCTTCCAACGTTTCCTGATCTCTTTTTTTTACCCTGGATTTCAAATCTTGCAGTCTATCTCCTTTCTCCAGCTGCCTTCAGTTCAGCACAGATTGTGTTGCTACATTTAAGAAATAGAGTTTAAAAAAATATACTGGTAATATATATCTCTATTTACTGCCAAAACACTCCCATCTCTTTTGGTAATGTTCAAAAGAACATGCAAGGCAAAGATTTTGCTTAGCAGGCACTGCAGGTACGCACAAAGCCCGAGGTAGTGGTTAGAGAATAGATGAGCTGCTCTCAACTTTTCTCTTCCACAGGTGAAAAATTCAGATCTTCCTCCACAAAATAACACCCAAAGCAGTCTCGGAGCCAAGGGAAAGGTGAGGATCACAGCCAGAGGGATGGTTACAGGCTCAGGTGGTTTTCATCAACAAAGAGATCAAAATTTGAACACACAAACCTTTCAAATTCCATGTTTTTGTTCAGTCACAAAGCAGCAAAGATCTGCCTGGGAATGCTGTGATCTGTGCTTTATTCCAAATGCAGGTTGTGAGACCTGGGACTGAATGAACACCTGAACACCTCAGGCCTGAATTCTGCTTCACCCTCTGCAGCTGGTCCCTCTTTTTCAGGAAAGCTATTCAGCAGTCCCAGGGGAGAAGAAAATGTGCTATTTTTCCATGATAAAAGGCACCAAAATAAAGCTGCAATGGCACAGAGACACTGCTTTATTTCTTCTAATTACTTCCGCTCTTGAAAGCATTGAATGATCTTCCCAAGGCTCCGGGGAAGCTGCTGCTGTTGGGTTTGATGAAACCTGATAATAAAAGTGCACCTGGTATCCTAAATGAGGAGGATGCTCTGTGTCTGTCCCACATAACACGTTGGGAAGTCAAGAATGTTCCGTAAGACTCCAGGAAAAAAAAATAAATTACCAATACTGCCCCCAAACTAAAGTTAATCATCCTCCCAACTACACAGGCATCTGTGGCTGCCATATGTGGTTTGCCACAGCATTCCCCCAGACATGCAGGCTTCAGCCAGGAAGTGCTGGAATAACGTGGTGTATTCCTAAACCACCTCAGTCACCTTCCTGTGCTGGATGGAGAGCTCCTGCTCACAGGGGTGGATCACTTTTTACCAAAAAAAAATCCCACCTCCATCTAGTTCCTTGTTATTGCAATAGGAACATTTAACTTGGGATCTGCAAGAGGATGAGCTCCCATTTCTCCTCTTGTTTCACTCTGTTCCAGTTTGTTTCCCTTTTGGTTTCATGTAGCTCAGCTTGGTTTGCTGTCCCTGGGGCTCTCCTGTCACCAGGTCACCTTTGGGAGAGCCAGGCTGACCTGGGCCAAGCTGGGCCTGCTTGTGTCCTGTCCTGGGACTGTTCTCAGACACCACAGAACCCCAGAATCCCAGATTGCTTTGGGTTGGGAAGGACCTTAAATCCCATCCAGTGCCAGCCCTGCCATGGCAGGGACACCTCCCACTGTCCCAGGCTGCTCCAACCTGGCCTTGGGCACTGCAGGGATCCAGGGGCAGCCACAGCTGCTCTGGCAATTCCAGCCCAGCCAGGAATTCCCAATTCCCAATCTCCCATCCATCCCTGCCCTCTGGCACTGGGAGCCATTCCCTGTGTCCTGTCCCTCCATCCCTTGTCCCCAGTCCCTGTCCCTCACTTTTATAACCCCCATGAGGATACCAGAAGGCCACAGAGAGGTGTCCCCAAAGCCCTTTCTTCTCCAGGATGAACAAAGGAAAAAATTCAGTTTATTTTCCTAGAGGACTGTTCAGCAGCACCCATTCATTAGCTTAAATGACTTTTCAACTTCCCAACAAATAAGACCAGTCCATCTCTTCCAAACACACACGGAATACTTCAGTCCCCAGAGCAGGGATGTGCAGTACAAGAATCTTCAGGGTATTCTACATGTGAGGGATGAAGTGGAATTTTCCTCAGTGTTGAGAAGATCCTTGCCACCTGTCTGCTTTCACTGCATGCTCTTCCTAATTCCAACAGCTGATTTAAAGAACATACATTTTTTTTAAGGATTTTGATGATTACAGCATCCTGATTTTCTTCTAGAGTGGTGTCACCACTTCCCACACCATCAGGCTTTACACAACCAAAATAACCCTGAATATTTATTTTATTTTTTTTCAACAGAAGTGGTTTAGAACGTCACAGAATCACAGAACCACACTCCCATCTTCAACAGAATTACAGGAAAATGACTTTGTTTAAAATGTTCATGCTGGGTAGTGAATGGGAAGGAATTGTGACATGCTGGGAGGGCATTGTTGAAATGAATTTCACGCTGCTTAATTTAAGCCAAGCAACTGATGGAGTTTGGGCCTAAGCTGGGTATGTTGTGTTATGTTATGGTTTTAATTAGCTCCTTCCTTCCAAAAGCTTCCAAACCAGGAGGTTTACAAGCTCCTTTAAACACTGATAAATGAAGCTTACAAACTGAGCCTTTTCATTTTTATCTTTCTACACTTTCTACTCTTTTTTTGTATCTTTTTTCTTTCTTTTTTCCCAAGGAGCTGCCATGATCTCCGATTACTTTTGCAGCAAATCCTGAAATCACCCGAGTGCTGAACCTACAAGAAGCTCTTCTGGACTGCTAGGAACATCTTAGGAAGAAAAAGCCCTAATTTTCCAAGTGCTGTGCAGGCTGTAAATAGCAACTCCTTCCCCTGAGCCCTTGCAATCGAAAAACTCGACGTGCTGAGAGCAAAATCCAAGAGAAAGGACATTTTGCTGTCACCTGCTGAGGTAATGTTTGAGCCACACTTTATGGTCCTTAATTGCTGTAATCAACCAGGGAGCCCAAGGACTTTCTAGGACTTTGCTGCCCACTGGGAGCTCACAGGGATAGGGCTGGGAATTCAGTGGGCTCGATTCCACCAGCTCTGGGAGCACTCTGAGCTCATCTTCTCCCCCAAAAGTGGTTGGTTTTTATCACTGCTGCATAAAACAGGGGGAAATACCCCCCACTGACAATTTTGTTGTTTCCATGTCTGTTCGTGCTTGGATATTGCTCCACACACTGAAAACAAAGCACTGTTGTAAGAGGGACTTGTTGTTATCAGGTATCCCCAGGTGGTTTGGGAGCACCAGCAAAGCACAGGACAAAGAACCAACCAACAGTTATTTTGGGAAATGAGAAGCAGGAACAAAGAAATACCCAAGATGTAACAAAAATCTGGGGATGCCACTGGCAGAACAATCTCTCCATGTACTCCCTGTTGGGATAAATGGGGAGGGGGTAATGACAGGTGGAAATGCAAATCCAGGAGGAGGGAACAGCCAGAACTTTGTGCTACATCTCAACTCCAGCCAGCATAAATCTTTTTCTGCACATGGTGTGAACATATTTTCCCAAATTCTTATGACTACCTGGCCATCACGGCCCTTTGATGATTTCCAGCAATTTAGAGAGAGTTAAACTTAAAAAATTCAAAGACAAATTTTTTATTTTTTAATAACTGCCTCCAGTTTTATCTCAATGGATTCTTAATGCAATATCTTAGGAGAAACAATAGTTTAATATTTCTTTTTGCTAGCAACCAACAAGCATTCCAGTCCAGAAAAAGTCCTTTAGGAATCACTATCTTACTCACAAACCCTTTTGATTTGGCACAAGCAATAACTGAGAAAGACCCTGATGGTCTCATTCTGTGCAAAAACTCCTTCTCCATCAAAGTTCTCATATGCACCAGTAAACACAAATCTGCAGGAGCAAACAGGACAACTTTCAACACCTGGATATTGTTTTTTGCTGAAAGAAGGTAAAAAAAAGCCTTGTCAAGAGCAGAATCTGTCAATCTTTACAAGATTTAAAACCTTTTTAAAAGCCTTGCCATTATTCTGGGGTACTGTAGCAGAGATATACGCTCCAAAAGAAAATGTCAAGGGTTCTGCTGGTGCCCTATAAATCTGCACTGAAATGCAAACAAAAAGGCAGGGAATGGGGATGATGAGTGAAGTCAGAGTCTGGTCAAAGGTACAGAAAAGCATCCAGCAGGAAGAAGGGAAACATTCCAAGATGAGCAGCCAGAGTACAAAAGCCCCAAGTAAGGAACTCCTCCCAAAGTTGAAGGTGGTGGCTGACATCACCCCCAGTGAGTTCCCCCTGGACAGGGAAGTGTCTCACTGGCATTGGATGCAAAGCCATTCCTTGCATTTCCAAAGAAAGAGAAGGACGAGGGGAAAGGATGTCAATCAAAAACCAGGCTGAACTTCAGGAAGTTCCCAAATTCCCTTTCTGCCCAGGGCTGAACAAAGCAAAGCAAAGCAAAACTGTCCAGTTCTGGGCCCCTCAGTTTGGGAAGGACATTGAGACACTTGAGCATGTCCAGAGGAGGCAACGAGGGGCTGGGAACACAAACCCTGTGAGGAAGGGCTGAGGGAGCTGGGGGGGCTCAGCCTGGAGAAAAGGAGACTCAGGGGTGCCCTCAGCTCTCTCTGCAATCCCTGAAAGGTGCCTGTGCCCAGCTGGGCTGGGGCTCTGTCTGCAGCAGCTCTGACAGAACCAGAGCTCACAGCCTCAGCTGCACCCAGGGAAATACAGGCTGGATATTAGGGAGAAGTTTTTCACAGGCAGAATGATAAAGTTCTGGAATGTTCTGCCCGGGGAGGTGCTGCAGTCCCCATCCCTGGGTGTGTTTAACAAAGCCTGGATGTGGCACTGGGTGCCAGGGTTTAGCTGAGCTGTTGGGGCTGCGTTGGACTCCATGATCTTGGAGGTCTCCTCCAATCCTGTGATTGTGGGATTCTGTGAATTCCCCAGTACCAAAGTGATGGTGCTGGCCTGAGAGCCCTCCCCTCGCACTGCAGCTGCTGGAGCAGAGATTTCCAGTGTGACAATGTGACACTGCTCCAGGCACACAAACACCCCCACATTCACCCTGTGACATCAGGGACTGGGGAGGGGCACAGGCTCAGGCTGTGTCAGTGCATCCCTGGCACTCCTTGCAGGAGACAGATCTCCAGGAGAGCTCCAGAATAATTCCCTGCAAGCGCCGGACCTGGAGCTGCCGGCAGGAAGGAAAGGCTTCTGTCCAACTCTCATTCCTCTGGTGCATTTGAGCATGAAGTGTTTGTTATTTCCTCCTTTCCGCGCGTTTCCCGTGCCAGGAGCTCTCTCCCTGGAAGCCGTAGTGCCGATGGCTCCTGTGGGATCAGGGCTGTGTTCAGCCGCAGTGGCTGCCGTGCACATCCCACTTCCCACAGCACAGACCTGCAGGGAGATCCCATTCCCACAGCGCTGCCCCTGCTCCTGCTCTGAACTGCCCCAGCGTGAGCAGGGCACAGCTCCGTGTGCTCCACTGCCACAGCATCCCCTCCCTGTGCCCAGCAGGTGGGAACTGCGGACACCGCAGGCAGCGGGGGGAGGAGGAGGAGGTGCCACAGCGGCTCCAGCAGCACCTTCATCCCGCAGGGATGAGCATCCCCGGAGCACGGGCAGGGATGAGCATCCCCGGAGCACGG
>VWZP01010489.1:644089-657058 GCA_013396995.1 Dicaeum eximium
CCCACACCATCCCAGCCCCTCACTGACCCCACACCGGCCTCCCCTGACCCCACACCATCCCAGCCCCTCACTGACCCCACACCGGCCCCCCCTGATCCCACACCATCCCAGCCCCTCACTGACCCCACAGCGGCCGGCCCCGCTCGCTCCCCGTGCTGCAGAGCCCGGCTGAGTCCCTGTCTCGGGGCAGCTCCGCCCCGCTAAACCAGCCAAGCACCCCAGATAAAGCCTCTCCCGTGCTGACAGCCCCAAAGTGACACCCCGAGAGGTGAGGAGAGCTGTTTCACATGCTCAGGTGTTGTTCTGAAGGCATAAATAAAAGCCAACAACCTCGAAGGGGCTGTTCTGACACTTCTGCAGGTGCAGAACGCTGACCTGAGCCAGGTTTTATTCCTGGGGCTGGGATGGACTCTGTCACAGGGTCCTTGTTGCTAACTCCTGTAAATAATTTTTTAATGGAATGCTGCCTTAATGGAAATGCAATTTTACGGAAGGAAAAAGCGATTTCTTATGGGAAGGTTTCATTGAAGTTTGTTTCTGAAAAAGGTGGAGTCTTTCCTGAAATCCAGGAGAAACTCTGGACTGGCCTATGGAGCAGCATTCCAATGTATCCCCACCACAGCCACACAGTAAGTTCCCAACTCTGAAAGGTAAAACAAGATTTATTTATTATTTGCTGACCATGGGGATCTCACTGCCTTAAGCCCCTGTGCTAATGGGCTTTTATATCCTCTTGTGATCAAGAATGTGAAATACTTCCCTACAAGGCAAACAAGCTTTAATTCTCAAAACGGTGACTCTGTTTAGAACCACACAAGAAATTTTAAAAAATGCCTAGAAATCAAAAAGTCACAAGGCAGGACAACAAGCAAGGCAAAAATCTTCAGTGGGAAGATGTTTCTCCCTATGGGGATGCACTCTCCATCTTTCTGTGCTCCTGACAAGGACACTTGTCCCTGCAGAACTTGTTCACTTCCATATCCCAAATGTGGAAATGACTTTTTGCCTACAATCACTGGGAGTTTTTTCTCAGCTTCAGCAGTGTAATTTCCCTCCTCCAAAAAGCCTCACACCAGCTACTGCATCATCTACTTCATATTAATCATCACAGCTGGTAATGGACTGTAATACCATGCACACCCTCATTTCTTTATATATCCAGCAATAAAAATGGTATTTTGCATGCTTTATATATATATATATATACACACACACACACACATGAAAATATATTATAGTAAGAGAAATCATGGAAATATCTGTTCACTGTTAAAAAATATGGTTGTTGCTGGTTTTAACAGGAGAATTTCACCTGTACACTTCTGCTGGTGTTCTCTGAGCAGTGAATCAGGAGGAATTAGGTAGAGATTTTATAGTACCTGCCCAAAAGTGAGCGTGTTTACTGGGGATAAGTGCCACTCACTGCCCATTCACTCCTGCCTTTAATGCAAATGGGAGCTGCACCGTGCACTCAAGGCTGTTTGGGTTTTATTGGGGCAAATGCCCACTTCAGGCCGACGTTCCTGTGCTGTGACTCATGTGCCTGTGCTTTATTCCGTGCTGCAAGCGCTGCAATCAGCACCAGCCCTCCCTCCAGCTCCCGCTGCTCCAGGGGAGGAAGGAGGATCCAAGCCCGGGGCTGCTCCAGCTCTCCAGCTGCAGGATGAGCCTTCCAGGTCCTAAACCAGAACAATGCAGAGGCGCTGCTTTCATCTCTGCACGCTCGCAGTTATCTGCTCTTCACCGCAGGGAATCAGAATTCCACCACAATTTGTTTTCCGCCGCCAATTTGTTTCCGGCTCAATTCTCTCCCTTGCTTCTCTCTGGCCAGAAAGTGGCACTCATGTGACCCAAACATACCTGTTTGCCAGGATATTGTCCCAGCAGGCATTCCCATTCCCTGAGTCAGGAGCTAAAATAATAAGGTTTAATGTTTTAAGCAAGTGGTTCAGGAGCATAAAGCAAACAGACACTCGGGGAATTTTAACTGCTTCGTGCCTGAGCCTTTGGGGTTTATGGCCCCCAGTTTTTCCATACAACTGGGAGATCCAGATTGATTTTAAGGTTGGGGGTGTTTTTATTAAGGAGAGGGAGGTTCTCACATATTCTTGTGATTCTGGAAATTAAGTCTATCAAAAGCATTCTCAGTCACAGAGAGGCTGTAAAATTTATAAAGCTGTAAAACTGCATAATCATAAACTGCTTAAGAGAGTATTAAGGAATGTGGAAATGACTTCTTCATCTCATCCTTCCAAGTGGACATCTAAAGACCAAGTTCCTCTTGTCCATAAACAAAGTTCTTCCAGCACAAATCCTAACCCAGATGTTTGTGTGGCAGGTAGGTCTCTGCTGCCATTAAATCTGCTTTTCCCAAATAATGTTTTTGGAGGAAATCACCGGGGTTTATTGAAATATGAACAAAACCACAAGAAATTCCACCTCAATATGAGAAAGAACTTCTTTCCATGGAGGGTGGAACTCCGTCCAGGGAGGGTGGGGGATCTCCAGGGACATTCCAAACCCACCTGGGTGCATTCCTCTGTCACCAACTCCAGGTGACCCTGCCTTGGCAGGGGGTTGGACTGGGAGATCTCCAGAAGTCCCTTCCAATCCCCTGGGATTCTGGGAATGCACAGAGTTGAGCACCTTGGAAGCACCTTTAAATCCAGCACACGTTTACCTGCATTCTCTGATGAACTTTTATAAGTGACATTTCTTCTACACCAACCACTGTGCAGCAGCTCAGTTTTCTCAGCCCTCATACTGCACTTTTAAATTGCCTTCTTAAGAGCATAGTTAGACTTTGCTGAAAGACATTAAACCAGCACAAGACAGACTCAGGAGGGAGAAAAGCTCCCAGTTTGCCTGGTTTACAGAAACATCCAGCTGGATCCCAAAACATATCCCTAAAGGAACCAACACACTCATCTGCACTTGGCCTGGCAGCTTGTGAGGAGCAGCAGCGAGAGAGAGAGAACCCAAAGGAAGAGTTAACACACACACACACCAAAATTCAAGTCTGAATTGACTCAAAGCGTTTCCTCATCCCTGAAGTGCCCAAGGCCAGGCTGGACAGGGCTCGGAGCACCCTGGGATAGTGGAAGGTCTCCCTGCCCGTGAGATAAGCTTTAAACCCTTCCAACCCAAACCATTCCAGGCTTCTAAGCAGCACAATTTTGAAATAATTCAAATACCCACTTCGGAAGGATTCCAATATACAGTATTTCCTCTCAACATGGTGCACTGCATTAATGTCAATTTTACACAGTTGTTGTTCCTCTCTCCCTGAAATCAAGGGATGCTAAGACAACTGAGGCAACATTTAAGAGAGATTGCACTTCCAGACCAACCCTGGCACAGGCAGGAAAAAATTCCTCATCCGAAGCCCTACAGGACCCATCCATCCTCCCGAGGACACCACATCATACCATACATACGTCTGCATTGACGTACACTCTATATTATGTTGTTATCTATGTATTTTACGAGCTGTCCACGCCGCCTTATGTAACGGATCCCTGTTTAATATGGAGCAGCGTGTCCATCGCCGCGGCAATCCCGGCCATTCTCCCGGTGCCGAAACACCCACTCGGACACCGGCGGGGAACGCTCCCGAACCGAGCCGTCCGACCGCGGACCGGGGGCTCCGTGCTGCCCGAGAACCATTTTGTGAGGGATGCCGGGGAGGGATAATTCCCCAGGGAACCACAGCAGCCCGTCCCGGCATCTGTGGGGCAGCACAGGGTCACCCCCCGGTGCCTCGCCTGCGGCACGGGCACCCAGCCCGCCCGTGCGGGTCCGCGCGCCCCCCGCTCCGCTCCCGCGGCACTCACCGCCTCCGAGTCTTCAAACCCATGCAGGTACAAGTTGTCGTACATGGAGAGCCGGTGCGGGGCCGGAGGGCCGGGGAGCGCGGCGGCGGAGCGCGGTGAGGCGGCGGGGCCGAGCTCCCTGAGCGCTGCGGCGGCGCCGCCTCCCNAAATATGCTGGTGCCAGGCTCCGTTCAGTTGTGTCAGTGACGGGTTGAGGAGCAATGGCCATAAAATAAAACACAAGTTCCAGCTCAACGTGAGGAAAAACATCTTTCCATGAGGGTGGCAGAGCACTGAAATGCTGCCCTGGGAGGGGTGGAGTCTCCAGGTCATCCCAAACACCCGGACACATTCCTGTGTCCCCTGCTCCAGGTGACCCTGGCTGGACTGGACGGTCTCCAGAGGTCCCTTCCAGCCCAGTTCTGTCATTTATTTACAATAAAATACAGCCTTTCTTCTTCAGGATTCCAGAGAACAGCCCAGTTCTGTCATTTATTTACAATAAAATACAGCCTTTCTTCTTCAGGATTCCAGAGAACAGCAGGTGGCTTCCAAGGAAAACCATCCAACAGTATTTGGAAACAATTAAACCCTGAAGACACTAAGACTAAACACTAAGAATTAACAGAAAACACACACACACGATGTCTGGAAACAAGAAAACCAAACCCTAAACACCAAAAATTAGAAAAAAAGAAATTTGAACCTGATTTACAACTAAATTAAGAAACAAAATCTCTAAACAGGTTACTCCTGGAGCTCTACAAATTAAACTTCTGGTGTAACACTATGCAATTAAACAGTCAATAAATAATTAAACGCTAATGACAGAACTAATTTACAATTTACTTCCTATCCTTATTAAAACAATTACTTAGACTCTCATCTTCAGTGCAATCTGATCCAACACTGCAGTTTCACAAACGCTTCCTATTTGTGTTTTCCATTTGCTTCATCAGTTTTCCTTCCAAAATCTTCCTTCAGTTCTGCAAAGTTACCACGAATCCCATGGGAAGTGCCCAACACACACCTGAAGCAAAGGCAAAGGTTTCATTCTTGTGAATATTCCCATATTCACAGTTTCTTACAAATTCAATCGAAGATTCCCCTGAATTATGCTAAATCTTATTCCCAATTTACTAATTCTGATGGAGGAGGATCTCAGCTTCTAAAGTGGTTTTTAAAATGTTCATAAAACTCCCAATCCAGGAGTTAATTTTTGCAGCCTGTTCTACAGACTTCTGGAAGAGCTGTGATGTTCCAGATTGAAAGAATCAACTACAAAAATCACTGGACAGCTCAAAATTAAAAGAATAATAATTAAAAAAAAAGGCTGTGAAATCACAAGATGAAGGGAAAGAAGTGAACTTCCCATAGATTTGTAATAAAACAATTCAGAAGTCAGGGGAATCACCATTTGATTTCCAGTCCTTGCATTTCACACTGTCCCTTTAGGACGCAGAGGTTATTAAAAATATATATTTAATGACTCAACTCAAAAGGCTCCTAAAAGATGCTATAAAAATTCAAATCCCTGTAATACAGAGGAATTCTAAATCAAAGGCTGTTTTGAATATTAAGAGGTAATTTATCCAAGAAACACACACCGAGGTGAGGGGGGAAGACACTCAGCTCTTTTCAGTTGACTGGGAAGTAATATAAATATAATAAATATAACAAATATTAAAAATATGATGAATATAATAAATATGCTGAGGGAACTGGGGGCTGAATGGAGCTGATATTATCCTGCAGGGAATTCCACTGTTCAGGCCAACACTACAGGAACCTGCTGAACACATGGAATGGCTGAAGAGCTGAAATGAGCCTTGGTAAAGTCTAACCTTTAAAAAAATGTCATTTTAGGAATGGCTTCAGTTGCTGCATTATTCATTTTTTTAAATCGTGTCCATTGATGATGTTAATTAATTGGAGCCCACAACTGCACGTTTCCAGAGGCACAGGAGATTTTTAAAGGGATGTAAACAAAGACCAGGAGTCACCCAAAACTTTTAACGCCCAACAAGTCACTGAGGATATAACCCAGACTAAAATATCTTCAGGTTGGAGGTGGGGGAAAGAGAAGGGCTGGGAAATCAGAATATTTTGTATCCACAGTCCTCCAAAAATACTCGGCTTCCTCCAAATACTCTGCTGCCATTAGAGATTATTCACATCCTCTTTATTTTTAATTAGAGTACAAAGGAAATCTCTCTGAGACGTGTATCCATCTCTCCCAAAATATCCATTATTTAGTCAGTCCTGAGCTACCCAAATCTGGGAACACCGGGATTTTTTTTTTTTTCTGAGGGCGTGAATACAGAACCAGATAAAATTTTATTTCCAGCCCGATCTAACGATTCCTCAATCAAATGACAGCACTTGTGTGGCTCTTTCAGGAGCTGGAGCAATGAACTATTTGCATAAACACGCTGAAGTGCTGCTGGAATAAATAAATAAATAAACGTGCAGGATCCAGATTGCCAAGGCAAGGGAACGCCTCGGCACCGCACTGCGCCAGGCCGGGAGGGGAGTCAGCAACTTCTCCCTTCTCCAGCAAATCCCACTTCCACCTGGGATTTCACCAATGGAGCAGCAGCACTGCCTCTTTTCCTGCTGCTGGGGGGGAGCCACGGGAATATTAACCCTGGAGCAGCAAAACCCCAACACTGCCGAGTTCCTCATGGGCTCTCCCTGCTCTCACGGCAGGTCGTGGGCCTGGATTCTGACATTCCTTAGGGATAACGAGGCAAAACCCCTCCAGAAGGCCAGGGCACTTTAGCAAAAGCATTAGTGGTTGCATTAAGAGCAGGCTTGGGTATGGACCCACTCCTCCAGCATGCAGAGGGCTCCAGAACCCACATCCAAACCCAGCATCCTCCCCATCCAACACAAACTTTGGGTTCCGCCCTGCCCCGCCTGGATTCCAGGGCCTGCTGAAGAACATTGCTCTCCCCTGTGCAAAGCTGCTCTTGTTGCCATCAGCAAAGAGCCCAGGGATGGATTTCATTAATAGGAGGGGGAAGGACTGTCAGCAATCTCCAGCAATCCACCTTGCTTCCATCCATCCATCGTGGGAAGGAGGCCAGCTCCTCACTCTCCTGAATTGCTTGGCACAGCCCCACTCCTCGCCCCTTCTCCCTCTAAAGCAATTTCTCTGCCTCTCTCCCTCCTCCTCTGTTTTATAATAGGCATTAGATAAGGATCTGGTGCAGTGACAGCAGCTTCTGCCCTGGGTAGGCACAGCCAGAACCTCCTGAGATCTCCTCTAACCCTGTTTTCCAGCAGAATGGCATCTGTGGGACTTGGAAGTCCTTGAAGCCACCAGAGGAACAGGGATGTATTTCTGTTTCAAAAGAAAGGAGGATTGTGCTGTTTGGGATATATCCTGGCACAGAGGATTCGCTGAATTTTAAGGTTTTATTCAAACAGACTGGGTGGAGGGCATGCTTTAATCCTTGGAATTTCAAGTAATAAATTAGTCTGGTCTAATTCGACAGTTCTTCTGGAGGAAGGGAGGTGCCACCTATCCTAAAACACATTTATCTGACACTGTTATGTAAAGGCTGCTATAATTAAAGGGTGTGAAGACTCGGTTGTCACTTCCTCTTGGTTGGAAGCACCTCCAGGAGAGGTAACTGGGCTACATTTGTAGGTACCCTCTATATTTAAGGAGCTGTGAAATGCCTCTTTCCCACGGGCAGGGTGGAGATCTGCAGAGCTGCAGGGAAGCCAAGGCTTTCCAGAGGGTTTTTCACAGGGAACAGTGGATGACCCCCAGCTCCTGAGGCAGGTCTGCATGTGTCACCTGGACATTTCATGGGTTTTCTGGTGAAAGCCTGCTGAGGTTTTCTTCCCAGGAGAAGCTGGTTTTATCTTTGTGTGTGTGTCCAAGGACACAGATGCATTCTTCTGCTCTGTCTCCCCATATGGGAGATGTGGTTTTCTTCCTCTCAACCTATGATATAGAGGAATTTTAATGATATAGAGAACTATGATATAGAGAACTGTTATCTCTCTGATTTTGTAAGCATTTTCTGGCAGTCTTGTACTGACCACGATGAAGGAAAGCATGTTAGCTTGGTACCTGGGCACATACAGCCCAAAATCCTTCTGAGCAATGGAGTCATTTTAATAAATCATATAAACCTTCTGATATTGGAGTCCAAGAGTCCTGATTGACCATCAGGCAGCAACAACACAGATGTGCTCCAAGGGTTTAACAACTCCAGCCAACTCCTACTGTGGCTTCCAGTGGTGCACAGGACTGAGCAGAGCAAATCCCAAATTACCTCAGGAACAGCCCTGGGTGAGCACAGGGATCCCTCTGGGACATGGGGAGCCTGGAATGAAGGATCTGCACGGATCCATGGGCAGTCACAAGATACCCACGGACACCGACCACAGAGACTGCTGAGAAGGTCCAAAATATTGAGCCACACCCCAGGCACCACCCCAAAAAGCCACAGTGGATTTGTGGCTGGAATTGTGTCAGATTTCCTTGCTGGAAGGGAGATGGGGGGTTCTGTTTTTAGGGAAGATCCACATTTTTATCTGTCCTGCCAAAAACCATCTGGGCCAAAGGATTAAGTGCTTGTTTGATTCCTTATTTTAAGCTCCTCTGCTTTCCTTATGAATGTTAATCAATCTCCTTAGCTGCCGTAAGTGCTGATGCCGAGTTTCTGTGCAACACTTCAGCCTGCAACAGTTGGAATGATGGGAAACGCTCTCTAAAAGCCAATTACAAACTTTATGGGAAGCTGCTGCTATTTTACCCAAGCAGGGAAAGGCACCAGTGCATCCTGGAAACCTCATCAACACTGGAACTCAGGGCTGCAGTCATCCCCCTGGCACTGGGAACAGCAGAGCTGCAGGAGAAGGAGCACTGCAGGTGTGCTGGGAATGCCAGGACATCCCATTGCTGCAGATCCAACCTCTGCAGAGCCATGAACTGAAAGATTTTCCAGTCTCAGAACAGTCAAACAGCCCAGAAAGCTCCTGGTCGGTGTTAATTTCCCAGGTGCATTTAAATATTTGCAGTTTTATCAGTGCACACTCATGAAAAGGTTGCTTGAAATGTGTATTTGATAAATTATGATTATCATGTAATAGTTCTTTAGAGAAAACAAAGCCTTGAGTGAGCAAAAAGACAACCCTGCAAGCTAAAATGAAAATTCCAGCTTCTGTGAAATACAGGATCTCATAGAGATTTTTCTTTCTTCAGCTAAACCAGCAAAACTACACATTTTATTTTGCTTTTAGATTCAAGGAGTAGGGCAAAGGGTGTATTTAAAAGAGTCAGACAGAGAGCTTTTAAATCCCAGTGCTAAGAAGAATTTGCTGTTCTTGTTAAGAGGTTAAAAGAATAAACAAACAAACAAACAAACAAATAAATAAATAGAAACTAGACACAGCTCAACTTCATCTCCAGTTTGCTGCTTCCCTTTGGGACTTTACAGGGCTGCCTTGATGAGGCTGCTGATTTTATTGCCTTTCCCTCTGCTTTATAATCCAATTACCACAGGCTCCACGAGCATTGGAATTTCGTGGCAGGGGCTGACAGGAAACTCCTCAGTTCCCTGCAGTAGATTTCCATGACTCCCATCCAAGTGCACAAACTGATCCAGAAACAACAGATCAATGAAGGAGGAACCACTTGTCCAACCTGATTTCTTGAAATATTTAGTCAGAGTAGCTGGGAGCTGAGCTGAGAAGAACAAATATTCATGGCTTTAGCTGTGCATATTTTAGTGAGTTCTGCTCCTTCCTGTAAAGTTTCTGGGAGCCCTCTCCTTTTGTACCTGCTGAAACCATGGCTCTGTCATGTTCTCACCATCTGTGCAAAATTCCTGAAAATGATGGCTCCTCACCTTCCTTACAGGACTGCCCTGAACACATAAAAACTCAGTTTGTTGCTTTTACAGCTTTTACAGAGACGGGGAACTGAGAGGTGTTTTAAGAGATTTTATTCTGTTGTCAGTCTCGATGAAGGGTGAGACACAGGAGATGTAAAACTCAGGGCCATTCCATCAGAAGCCAAACTATCTCCTGCTTACAATTCCTGAGAAATGTTTTTAGCCCATCAGCTGTTGCCACACAATGCTGATAATACTTCTAATAATACACCAATAATTTATTATTTTTCCCCACGTGGTCCTGCTACAATGCATCTTTCACAGCTCTAATTCTCCAAAATATTTGGTCTTTTTGCAAGGCCATATTTTGAAACTTGCTGAAACTTATAAAAAGCCTATTTCTGCATTTCCAATGTTTCTCCATTGGGGAGGTTAATTCCCTTCCACTGGCAATTCCTGAAGGAAGCACTTCCAGGAGAAGGGCTGGGGGTCTGGCCAGCCAGGTGGGATGGCTCAAATCAGACACCCAAAACCCAAACCACCCCCTGTTCCTCCCTCTGCTCTCCCTGCAGGGACACCTTCATTGTGAACATTTTTTAACCTATCAACTTTTATCACATTACACTATAAATACCTTAAAGCCAATAATCTAAAATTACTTCTCATAAACCCTACTACAATACATCTTTCATAATTTTATTTCTCTAAAATGTTTAGTTTTATTTACAAAACCATCCTTTAAAACTTTTTTTAATTTCCATTTCTAAATCAACAATATCTATCTTATTCTATAACATTTCTAAATCAACATCTCTTGTCTCAAAGTTTACATACAAATATACACTATGTAAACCTTCTATTAAACTTTAAAAATTCCCTACAAATCCATTTCCCACACTTTCACAAACCTGAGGCAGTTAGAAAGGACTGAAAATACCTTTTGTCTTTGCCTTGCAAAGGAGAAAAATATCATTCCAAAACTCCCTGCAGCAGCAGAGCCCATCCTTGTGCTACAGATCTGAAAAGCCACGTGTCCTTCCCAGAATCCCAAAATCCCAAAATCCCAGAATCCCAGGATAGTTTGGGTTGGAAGGGACCTTAAAGCTCCTCTCATTCCACCCCTGCCATGGCCACAGACACCTTCCACACACCAGGTTGCTCCAAGCCCCAGAAACTTGATTAAATCAGGTAATTTTTGATGCTCTGAACACTTATAAAAGAAATTTTTCCCTCTGACTCTTCCATGCTGGTTCAGCCCTGTATTTTCTCTAATCTCTCAAACCCTACAGTAAAAAAAGAACAGAACCATTAGTTTATTCCAGTTATTTACAACATCCCTACAGAGATTACAAAAAAACCCCCAAATTGTAAATAAACTGCTGAAAGTTCTGTCCTAGATATAAAACTGCCTATGAGACAAGAAGCAGAAATTAGGAATAAATAGGAAAGCATTAATATTCAGTATCTAATATTTTCTGTGACCCCCAAAAAGTTTGGAGACTTTTATTTCCACCGTATTTCAAGTGAGAATTGGAATTCAATTGGGAGCAAAAAATGGAGAAATTCAGCCTGAGCAGAGTTACAAGCAGCAAACAGAATATTCTAATTGGGAGTGTGGAGAATAATAACTACTGGCAGCTCTGCCATCCCTGCCTATAATCATGAGGAGCAGATCAGAACCTCATGTTCTCAGCATTTAATTCAGTGTCCAGATGAGGGAGCACGGAATTAAAAGGTGATAGAACTCAAAATTCATAAAAGGACGGATTTATCCCAAATGGAGGAAAAAGCCCAGGCTCTGTTAAAATTATGAACTTGGAAGCTTATCCTGAAAAAAAGATTGGATATGAATTGGAATTTACACCTGCTGTAGCTCTAGATCTTGTGCTTAATTTAGCAAAATTTAGGAATAAAGGTAAAGCTTTGAGTTCAGCCTTGATCCCTTGGCAGGAACAGGTTTAGGAAGGGACCTAAAGTTGACTTTTTGGTTTTTTTTTCTGTATGTGTTTTCCACTGCATTTTATTCTCCAAAAATATCTGCTGTGATGGGCAGAATAACAGCTTAAACACACAATTCTTCACTGAGTTCTGGTAGTCACTGCTTTGTCCAACATCCTGTCCAGCCAAAGGAAACCCAAACTTTTTGGGGCTGGACCAGAAACTTAAAAGCAGAATTTTCAGATACATTGATGCAGTGATGAAAAATGAGGCTTGTTCCAGTTCAGGCTAGAAATAAAATGGCTCATTATTGCAATTAAACGTTATATTAAGGTAAAAAACATTAAATGACTTAGTAGGGAATATTGCTGCCACCTCTTGGTTCGGCAGGATGAGAATAGCAGGGTCAGATGAACCAGAGAGCTGCAGGTGGAGCTCTCCTGGATGTTTTCTCCAGTCAGAAATCTGGCTCTTGGAAACCTGTGGGGTTAGGGTGGCTTTCCAAACCCACCTGGAAATGGGATACTCTGAAATCCCCTCTGGTGACCTTGAGAGAAGGAAAATTGGCTGGACATGGAGGGAATTTGGAGGGGAAAAAAGCAATAATTTGACTTTACCCTTCAAATTCTCCTTGGAGCTGCATCAGTGGACACAACAAAGGCTCCTGAAGGCCAATTCCCACCCAATGGAAATGCACCCAGGCAGCAGCAGTGTCCCTTGTCCCCATCCATGTCCCACTGTGCCTGCTTTTCCCTGGCCATAGGGAGCAGGATGTGAGCAGGCTCCAGGGCTCCTCGTGGCCTGGCAGGGTCAGGAATACCCAAAATCCCTCTCCTGCACCCAGCAAAGCCCACTGCTCTTTCTCTCTCACTCCAGACTGAGCTTCTGGGAAAACTGTTCCAGTGGAAGATGCTGAGCCTTTGGTTCTGCCTCCTCTCCACCAGCTGAGTCAGAATTTGTGTGTTCTGACAGGGGAGGGACCCCCATCCCACCCCACTCCAGAGCTTCACCCCTTCCCAAGGATCCAGAACCTCTCCCCAACTGCAGCTGAGCTCCTCTTGCTCCAACTCAGCCTGGATCCCATCCCAGCCAAGGGATCCATCCCAGCCAAGGGATCCATCCCTGATCCCATCCCAGCCAAGGGATCCATCCCTGATCCCATCCCAGCCAAGAGATCCATCCCTGGATCCCATCCCAGCCAAGGGATCCATCCCTGGATCCCATCCCAGCCAAGGGTCCATCCCTGGATCCCATCCCAGCTAAAGGATCCATCCTGGATCCCATCCCAGCCAAGAGATCCATCCCTGGATCCCATCCCAGCCAAGAGATCCATCCCT
Organism: Dicaeum eximium; assembly: GCA_013396995.1. Taxonomy (NCBI): domain Eukaryota; kingdom Metazoa; phylum Chordata; class Aves; order Passeriformes; family Dicaeidae; genus Dicaeum; species Dicaeum eximium. The sequence goes on from VWZP01010489.1 coordinate 657,032, forward strand.
GGATCCCATCCCAGCCAAGGGATCCAT
>VWZP01010489.1:657356-679094 GCA_013396995.1 Dicaeum eximium
CCTGGATCCCATCCCCGCCAAGGGATCCCTCCCTGGATCCCATCCCAGCCACGAGATCCATCCCTGGATCCCATCCCAGCCAAGGGATCCATCCCAGCCAAGGGATCCATCCCTGGATCCCATCCCAGTCCTTCAAGCTGGACTCACACACTCCTAGAGCCAGAGAAGATTTAACTCCAGCACAGCACAGCAGCTTTACAGCCTTAGTCATGGGGAAAAAATAAAAATAAAAGAGTTTTTATTAAATGTTTTCAATGCTTTTCATAGTAGCAGGAAGCAGGCATTAAGGATTGAACAGGTTCTTTTGTCCCTGGACTCATTCCTGCCCACACACTTGTGTGCCCACTCTCCCCACGGAATTGGAGAGCCCTGAATTCCTCCTCGTGCAGATAATTTTGGGTTTATTCATCTTGTGCAGAGCCCACCTAAACCTTGGGGGTGGTGAGTGGGTGGGAAGGGCAGAGGTGACAAAGGAACTGAGCTGAATTAAGCTCAGAGCTGGGAATATCCAGCTCTAAAGGTGAAGCTTGACAGGGCTGATACATCCAGGAAAACATTTCCTTAAAATACCAAATGTCTCTAATTGAGAGCAGACTATTAAATGCCTTTATCTTAAATGAGCAGGTATGAAGGGTAATGAGAATATTCCTTCTACTGCAGACAATTCCTCCTCTCCCTGCTGAGCACTGACAGACAATAGCTCCAAAATCCCTTCCCAACATCCATAACACAGATTAAACTTCAGCTTTAGGAATTTGAGGAGCCATTTCCAGACAAAGCTGTTGTGCTGCAAGACTCACAGGCATCGTTTATCCAATACAAAAAAACCAGCAAATAACCCAAAAGCAATGTCTGATTCCAAAATCCTCCTCACAGGTAATTTACAGTAATTTCCAGTGTGGCCAATCAATTAATAAATCCCAAAAAATACATGTAATGAATGGAATAAGCACTTTATGGCCATTTGTGGCTCGGGAATGCTTCACACACAGTGTCATTTTCTTATTTCAAATGAGCTGGTTGGAGTCCAACACCTGGAAGAAATGCCAATTAATGGAGGTGCATTAATGAGCAGCTCTGGAGACCTGGACTCTGATTTCCAGCACTCCTGAACAGACACGTGGGCAAGACAAACAGGCTGGAGAGCCCAAGCTGGATTTGGGCCAGTCACCCAAAAAATGAACCTCAAAAATGAACCCAAAAAATGAACCCTAAAAATGAACCCAAAAAATGAACCTGAAAAATGAACCCGAAAAATGAACCCAAAAAATGAACCCGAAAAATGAGAAGCTGTGGTCGGGGTGACAACACAAAAATTGCCAGTTTGCCTCTGCTCTTACAAAGCACCACAAAGCACACAGGATAAACTCCCAGAAGGAGGAAATGGCACCAGACAAAGTGGGAGAAAACCAGTCCTGTGCTCCCTGTGTCCTGCACTGAGCCAACCCAAGGGAGGAGAGGATTCCAAGAATTTCCCCAAACAGGAGCAATGTGTGGTTTGGGTTAAGGGGGAAGCAGAGACAAAGCAGCTTCCACATCAGTGCTTTGGGCACAGGGAAAACCCCAAAACCCCCCTGAACTCGAGTTCCAGTTCTGCATCAGGTCCTAGAGATGTGATAAAAAAGGGAATTATCAAACACAGGTGGTATTTTTACAGCCACATCTCAACCTCACTGAGCATTCCCAGGAAAATTGGGGACTCTCCATCCTTGGAAGTGTCCCAGGCCAGGCTGGTCAGGGCTTGGAGCAGCTTGGGACAGTGGAAGTGTCCCTGCCATGGCAGGGGTGGGGATGGATGGGCTTTAAGGTCCTTTCCAACCCAAACTGTTGTGGGATTCTGGGAATCTCAGGCACTGGGATTGTTGGGGTGTCTGTGCAGGGCCAGGAGGCAGATCAATGACCCTGTGGGTCCCTGAGTTGTGTTGGAACATCCCTGTGTTGGGATCTGAAATGCAGGGAACTCTCAGAACTTTGGGCCTGTGAGCCAAAGCTCAGAATTAAACCCAGGATTTGATTTGAGACCTTGGAAAAGGCTTCCAGACTTAAGTGCTAGAAGTGAGAATGTGGATTTATAGTTTAAAGCAGAGACACGTTAAGATAAGTAGAGGAAAAGTTACAGTTTTAGAGTTCAAGATATAGAAAAAATAAAAGTAGTTACAAAGGCAACAAGAAGTTTAGAATGCAGCACTGTAGGTTTGTTTGCCATAACAGGATTGGCTAAGAAAGCTCCCACTGTAGCATGAATCCATAAGACAAAATTGGGTCAAAAGCATAAATATCCTTGTTGGCAGTGTTTTATTGGCCAATAAATCCTTAAAAGGTCTTGTAACTAAGGGTTTTGTGACCTTCTGAGCCGTGCAGTGAAGATGTGAGCTGAACTCAAGAAGAGAACAAAAATAAATCCCACCATCCAAAGCAACTGGGAGATCCTGTCTCTAATTCACTCAAAATTCCTGCAGGTCCCTCCCCCTCTGGACATTCTGTGATTCCCTGCCTGCCTCTCCCCCAGCAGCTCTGCTGCAGCATTCCCTGCTGGCTCTGCACACATCTCAGGCAGGAATGGCTGCACAGCTGGACTGGACAATCCCAGAGCTCCTTCCCAAACTTCTGGGACTCCATGGAACAGCCAGCGAGGCACTGCCAGGACTCCCTTCCTCTGCAGCCCCCCAGCATGACTCAGAGCACAAAGCTCATATTTATACACCAGGGATGTGCAGAACCTGCACAGGATGAGAAAGTCCTTCAGCTTCAGCACAAGGGTAGCACTGAATGCTTTCCTCAACACTTCCATTTCTGGAGGCAGAGGAACAGCAGAGATCAATCAATCCCAGCTTTAATTCCAAAGCTTCTCCAGCACAACTGGGGAAAACAAAATTCTGTTTGATTTCAATAAAATCACAGCTACAAAACACTTAAAAATGAATATACACAGGGAGAAAGTGGCTCCAAACCAGCTGGTTTGGGAACAACTGAGGTCAGCTTTTACTAGTGAGAGTTGGAACATGTCCAGGGAAGGGAATGGAGCTGGGAAGGGGCTGGAGAATTCCTGAGGGAGCTGGGAAGGGGCTGAGCCTGGAGAAAAGGAGGATGCAGAGGGATCTTTTCCCTCTCTGGAATTGCTGCCAGGAGGGGACAGCCGGGGGGGTCGGGCTCTGCTCCCAGGGAACAGGGACAGGAGGAGAGGGAACGGCCTCAGGCTGGCCCAGGGGAGCTCAGGGTGGGTTTGGGGGAAATTCCTTCATGGAAAAGGTGCTCAGGTGGAGCCACCATCCCTGCAGGGATGTCNCTCCCTGCTCTGTGCACAGAGCTCAGCATCCCTTAATGTGAAGCCCAGACCCACACACTAAAGCAGCACAGAACCTGAAAAATAGAAAAGCTAAACCTGAGGGATCAATCTCAGAGAACTTTTCCAACCCTAATGATTCCACGACGATTCCTAAATCAGTTCCTGAATTCCTGCAGTCACCACACCCTCCCAGACCACACCTGCACCAGATCCTCCCACCCCAGTGTGTCCCACATCCCAACTGTCCTGACCCCAGAGCCCAAACTGGAGCTCCAGCACAGCACTGGTGGCTCTGCCTTCAACAAACACCTAAAAATAGCCTCCCTTTTCCACCTGGGAATTCTGCCTGGCACAGCCACTTGTCCTCCCTCACTAATTGCTGCTGGGAAAGTGAAAATCCTGCAGCAGAGTTCTGCCAAGCAGAAGGTTGGACATCCCAGGAGAGACGCCCCGAGCCAGAGCATCTTCTCCCTTCCCAGGGAGGATTCCCACTGCTCCACCAGAGCTGCCATTAACCAGGGAAATGTCTCCATTTTAAGGATTTCTCTCCCAAATTCTATAGCATGAATCAGTTAATCAGGGCTGAACCCTCTGGATTTCTCATGCTAAGTGGCCTTGGATTGCTATTTTCCATGTGGGTTTCCATGGCAATCGGCAGAACCCGGAATAAATTTGTTTTGTCATAATTGCTGCACAATTCTGGGCAAAGGGAATAAATAAATATTCTCTTACTATTTCTCCCAGCTCGACCCAGGAGCTTGGAGCTTTCCTGAAGCTCCTGATTTAGTGAACAAACCCCAAAATCACCAAATATGACAAATTTCAGCAATTATGATTATTTAGGATAACCAAACCTGAGCCCTGCCAGTGTGTGGGAGTGTTTATTAGTGTCTCCATGACTCAGAATTATTCCATCTTTAGAGCTTTTCCCAGATTTTCCTCGTGCTCCACGACGTGGGGGGAGAGAGAGCAGAGATTTGACATCAGCAGAACATTTTTAGGGCTCTGAGAAGACAAACCAAAGGCTGAGCCAGCTCTGAGATTCCCCCCAGCATTCCCAGTTCTCCCAGTCCAGGATAAGGAGAGTAGAGAGTCCCATCCCACATTCCCAGGAGATTTAGGCTGCTCAGAAATCATAAATTAAATTTTTTGTATTTAATTATTCATCTATAAAGTCATGGTAGAGAAGACCTTGGGAGACTTTTTCCTCTGCTGGTTTCCATGTGCAAGTTTCCAAGCAAACTTGGATTTTTTTAAAAAATGGAATGTATAAAGATAAATAATAAAAAATAGAATAGGATGTAAAAATGCAAGTATAAAATACAGTATTATGGAGTAGATAGCTGGACATGGAAAAAGTTTTGGGGAGAAAAGCTGGGATTCAGGCACAGCCAGGGGCTCTTATTGCAGCTTCCAGGGAGACAACAGGGCAGTGGCCTCACCCCAGAGAAATCCTCAGGGCAGGATGGGGGAAGAACTTCACTTTCCCTGTTAAAAACTTTTCCCTATGGAACATCAAGGGATGGGCCAGTCAGCTGGGAAAGCTGCAGCTCCTGAGTGCTCTTTTTATCAGATTTCTCACAGTTTTATGGTGTCAAAGCAGCACAAACAGGGTCATTTGCATTGGCAAATGTGGCTGCCCTTGCCAATTCTTTTTTTAAAGTTTAATCTGGAAGAAAAGCCAAGATCTTACAGTTAAAAAGCCCCAGTTTTTATCTTACTTCACCCCAAATCTCAGCACCCCACCACAATGCCCACTGGGGATTTATATTTATTTGTGGGCTCACAACATGGAATTTTCTTCCTTGAAAAAAAAGTGCTGGAACTCCCATCCTCAACTCTCAGGATAAAATACTTTTATGAAACTTTATCATAAACCAACAGCTCTGTGAGGAGATGAGAGAAACCAATGAGCATTTTGTGCCAAACACAATAAAACAACGGTGGTTTGTGGGGTAAATAAAAGAACAAAAAGGGGAATCATGGAATCAGAAAATCATGGAATATTTTGGGGTTGGAAAGGAGCTTAAATCCCATCCCATCCTCTCCTGCCATGGCAGGGACATCTTCTCCTATCCCAGGCTGCTCCAGCCTGGCCTCGGGCACTGCCAGGGATCCAGGGGCAGCCACAGCTGCTCTGGGAATTCCAGCCCAGCCAGGAATTCCCAATTGCCAATCTCCCACCCATCCCTGCCTAGCACAAAGTGTCGGTGAGAGAAATAAAAAAACCCACCCAAGCAAGCAAAAAAACCCCAACAAAAAATCCAACCTGTCTCTGGAATTGATAAGCTACAAGTTATTGATAAGCTACAAGTTATGGATAAGCTACATGTTATTGATAAGCTACATGTTATTGATAAGCTACAAGTTATGGATAAGCTACAAGTTATGGATAAGTTACAAGTAAATTATAAGTTACAAGTTATGGATAAGTTATAAGTTATTTATAAGTTACAAGTTATTGATAAGCTACAAGTTATTGATAAGTTACAAGTAAATTATAAGTTACAAGTTACGGATAAGCTACAAGTTATTGATAAGTTACAAGTTATGGATAAGCTACATATTATTGATAAGCTACAAGTCATGGATAAGTTACAAGTCATTGATAAGCTACAAGTTATTGATAAGNAAGTTACAAGTAATTTATAAGTTACAAGTTATTGATAAGTTACAAGTTTTGGATAAGTTACAAGTTATTGATAAGTTACAAGTTTTGGATAAGTTACAAGTTATTGATAAGTTATAAGTTATTGATAAGTTCTGGGGAGCCAGAGCCTGGCTTGGCAAAGGCTGAAGTGTTTCCCACATGGACATGAGGGCTCCAGGGGAGCAGTTCTGGAGGCTGGCACGGGGTTTTTATCTCATTTGTGGTTTGTGCAGCAGAGCTGCCAGTCCTGCCTGCCCGTGAGGAGTGACAGCCCCTGCTGTGGGCACGGGAAATGTTCCCTTTGGGAAGCTGAGAAATGCCAGGGAATGGAATGTTCACTCTGCCTCGTGCATCCTGCAAGCTCAACACCTGCAGGGGAGGTGGCTCCAACATCAGAGGCACCTGGAGCTGCTGGAGAGAGACCAGAGGGATCCATGGAACTGCTCCAGGAGCCCCTCTGGAGCCAGGCTGGGAGAGCTGGGAATGTTCCCCTGGATCAGGGAAGGCTCCAGGGAGAGCTCAGAGCCCTGCCAGGGCCTGAAGGGGCTCCAGGAGAGCTGGAGAGGGACTGGGGACAAGGGATGGAGGGACAGGACACAGGGAATGGCTCCCAGTGCCAGAGGGCAGGGATGGATGGGACATTGGGAATTGGGAATTCCTGGCTGGGCTGGAATTCCCAGAACACTGGGGCTTGGAGCAGCCTGGGACAGTGGGAGGTGTTCCTGCCCATGGAATGGGAGGATTGGGATCAGCTTTAAGGTCCTTCCCAACCCAAACCATGCTGGGAATGTGGGACTCTACAAATTTACATTTAAGGCAAGAGAGAGCACTGAGTTTCTCTTACCTGGGCTAAAAAAAAATCAGGAATTCCTGGAAGCAGCATTCCTTGTACCTCCAACTCATCTCTCCTGGGATAACCCAGGCTTCTTACAGACACCCAGCACTGCAAATTATTCCCCAAAAATCAGCAGGAGCAACACTGGAAATCAATCACATTTTGTTTGTGGTATTTGTACCTGAGCCGAGCTCTGTGCTCAGGACTGTGAAAAATATAAACATATAAAAATATGAAAATATAAACCCCACATTCAATTGATGGAAAGGATTTAAAGCGGTGAGGACTCGATGCTGAACATTTGGTTGTTCCAACGAGCCTCAATCCAACATCCCCATCCTGTGGCTTGGACCAGAACTGCAGAGTTTCATCCCAGAAACTCAGCTCCTGCTGCCACCGCAGTCTGTATGCACACCGGGCATGGGACCTTGCTGTTCAATGACTTTCCTGCTGCAATTCTCTCGGAAAAGGATTTTCCTCTGGATCTGAGCTTGTGAAGAAATTGGAGTTGTGTATTTGACAGCCATGAAAGGCATTTAGTAAATCAGGAGGATCTTCATCCTAACACTGCACAAGAACCTAAGAGCAAACTCCCAGAAATTCCTCTCAAAACCTGGGCTCAACCACACGAGCCAGGATTTGCCAGGTTCATCCTGCCTGAAGGAAAATAAGGAAGAAACTTGTGAAAATGGGCTTTTCGAAGGTAATTAGTGACTTTCTGTGTAAGGGAATACATGTCCTAGTGTCTGAAATTCCTATAAACACTGTTCCTGTTTTTTCTACGATCAGATATTTCATTCCCACGAAATTCAGTGCTGTCTGTTCTTACCAAATGCCTCAGTTGATGGCATGAGGGTGGAAGGACTCACCAAAAAAAGCAAGACAGCAGCAACACAAACAACCTGCAGCAATCTGCTGTTCACAGGAGCCAGCCCCACCTCTGGGGCCCCACGGGAGAAAAAGCAGCAACAACAACCACAAAGCCCAAACCTGCATTTGATGGTTCAGACAACAGCTCAAGGGCTTGTGCTTGAATCCTGCATTAAATCTGAGTGGCTGAGGGAGGGAACACGGCCACAGGAGGGCTGGGAGCAGGATCCAAACCGGGGGCAGGATCCAAACCAGGAGCATCCCCTCATGGTTGGGCTCCCACAGCCTAAATGGTCCCAGCCCCCGTTCCAGGCAAGACACAGGGTTTATTTTGGTCAAAACTTTACATTTTAGAAGATTATTATTCCTGGTGGACACCTGCTGGAAACACAGGGCCATTTGTGCCTGCTCTCCTGGATGTGGGGAGGGTTGCTGGAGAGGGGCTTTGGATAAGGATTTGGAGGGACAGGACACAGGGAATGGCTCCCACTGCCAGAGGGCAGGGATGGATGGGAGATTGGGAACTGGGAATTCCTGGCTGGGCTGGAATTCCCAGAGCAGCTGTGGCTGCCCCTGGATCCCTGGCAGTGCCCAAGGCCAGGTGGGAACACCCTGGGACAGTGGGAGGTGTCCCTGCCATGGCTGGGGTGGGATGGGATGGGATTTAACCCTTCCAACTCAAACCATTCTGGGATTCTGGGATGACCACAGCAAACTGGAGATGTGCCAGATGCTCAGGGCACCCTCTAGGCCCAGCTTAACCCCCTCAAACTCAAACCAAGTCCCAGCTGCCACCGTGGAAGTCAGGGGGGCAGATCCCTTGGGATCCCTGGGGATCTGCTGTGTCAGGAGTGGTGGCATCTGTGATGAACACAGGACACCTCCCTGCAGGCTTCTCCCTCCAGATGCTCATGGATTTCCAGCAGCGCTCCGAAATTTGGGCTTTTTCTCTCTGAGCAGAATTTTGCTTCCATAGGAATAGTGCAAGCTGATCCCACCCCGAAATGTTGCCTTTTAGGCACAACCCAAAAAGGGCTTTTCTGGGAACAAAGGATTTGACCCCCTCCAAAGCAGTGACACGTGGGTGGACACAGCAGGACCAGTTCAGAGGCACAGCCCTGCCAGGGGATACTGGGGAGCCAGAAACCATCAGTGCATTTTGATTTGGGGTTGTATTAAAATATACTCTACCAAGAAAGTGTTCTAAGAATAGAACTGAATAGGAAAAAACCCCGGGATTTTATTAAAATACATTGTACCAAGGAAGGGTTCTAATAATAGACCTGAATGGGAGAAAGGCACAGCTTGGGACTGCTGTGGAGAGCAGAGTCACCCCTCTCCAAGCCAGACTTAGCTGAAATTCCCAAACCCCAGGGAACTGATGCTGAAATTCAGGCAGAGCATCCTCCCGCTAGCTCGTTAGCTGCTCATTAGCATATTTTACATTAGCATATGGCCAGGGCCTGCTCTGGAGTGCTCTGATATTTGCCAAGCACTGAGCTGCTGTGGCACTGAGTCACAATCCCAGACTGGTCGGGATTGGAAAGGTCCTTGAAGCTCATCCTGTTCCACCCCCTGCCTCGGGCAGCGACACCTTCCTCTAGAACATAAATAATTGTGCTTCAAAAGCCACAGAAAACTGCACAGATTCCTCCTGAAAGCACACACGAGCTCAGTTAAATATAGCCCAGGCAGGCTCCTCGCACAAGACAATGAAATATTCCCGGTGTCTCTCTTTAGCATCTTGAAATCCTGCCTGCCGCATCCGTGGCACAATCCAAAGGGCTCTGCAGGGCTGGGGTTTGATTTCCATGATTCCACCCCCTCCCTCAGCACGGAGCCTCCTCTCCCCCTCCATCTCCTCATTCCACCCCTCTCCCACGCCGCTCCGGCATTCTCATGAAAATCACACTTCCACTCCTTCTTTCCATAATGTTCTGTATCCTTGGAGCAGGCTGATTTTAGGTCCAAAGCTGTTCCATCTTCTCCTGTTCCAAACAACTTCTCCTCACCTTCCTCATCCTCCCCAGAGCCCTTTCTGAGCTGCTCCTGGATGTTCCCTCAGCAGAGGAGTTCAGATCCCAGCCCAGATCCTCCTCATGGATAATTCCTAGGGCTGCACTGGCATCCCTCTAAATCCCCCCTCAGCCTGCAGAAATATCAATATTATATTTGGGATAATATCAATATTGATATTTGGGATTTTACACCCCCAAATCCATAGTGGGAAGCAGCATCCTTCACTTCCTTCAGGAATATCTTCCAATTCCTTCATTTCCCTGCTCAGTTCCAAAGGTTTGTTGTTGCCCAGGGCCTTGGCTTGAAGGCCACAGCTCCAAAGGTTCTAAATCCATGGATTTATGCACACAAGAGCAGACTGCACCCTCCTAAACACTCATTTCTTCCCACAGATCCTTCAAAAGCAGCTGAGGGATCTCCTCAGAGATCTCCAAAGCATAAGATGGAAACTCTCCTGTGGGGAAGGCTCTGGGAGTAAATTCAGGAGCCCCTTTTCCCTCTTCAAGGAATGGGTCTGTTGTGAGGAAAATAAAGAAACATCCGGAGCTGTGAGTTCAGCCAAAGTTTAGAGATGATGCAAAAAGAAAGGTGGGGCCAAAAGGAGACATTTGAGTCAATGTAGGTACTGTAGAAATTCAGGGCATGATTCATTAGCCAAAAAAACCCTGAACCCCCTCTGCAGCTATTTCCAAGGAGGTACATCCATAATTTATGTGGAACAGGAGTGGGCTGCAATTTCCCCCACACTGCTCCTGCAGAAATTACAGAGGCTTGTGATTCCCCAGCTCCTGCTTTTCCTGCCTGGGAGTGGGAACCTCTCACTAACCCAGCACAGAAACCAGAGGATCTGTGAAAAAAGGAAGGGGTTTGCAGCTGAAAGAACTGCAGGTTTGACTTGGGGGGCCAGGAGCTGGGAAAGGTCAGAGGCTGTGGGGGATTCTCGGTTGTTTTTCAGCACAGGTTACAGAAACCCACAAAAGCCTCCTAAATCACCAGCACTGAACACAGAGGGGACCCAGAGCACGAGAAGTTTAAAATATCAAGAGATTTGTCATGGAGAGCTGCTCCCCCACTTGGAGCAGAAGAGTCCTTGAGTGCATGAAATAAATCCATAAAACTTCCCAACCCTGGGAGAGTCCAAGGCCAGGCTGGATGGGCTTTGGTGAGGCTTTGGAGCCAAGGAAATTTCCCTTGTGCAGGTTTGGCCCCTGAGAGAACAGGGAGCACGTGCTGAAATCAGTGCCTGGCAGAAACCCTACAAACTACATCCCTGGAAAAATCCCTGGAAAAAGGAGAGGGGCAGATGCAGAGTGTCCATGGAGAGGGCAGCACGTGGCAGGAGGCAGCAGGTGACTCCTGATGGCCTTTCTGCTGTCCCCTTGCTGCCACTTTTTGTACCAATCCTCACCCAAACTCTGCAGGGACAAAGGGAAAGGGAAAGGGGAAAGGGGAAAAGGAAAAGGAAAAGGACCAAACCTGAAAGAAAAGAGAAAGGAGAAAAAAAAAGGGATGAAAGCAGAGTAGGCTGCTCCAGGACCAGTGAGTGTGGCTAGGACACATCCAACTGCTCCCTAAAGCAAAAGGGAAAATTTTCCTTCCAGAACACCAAAGAATGGGGGAATGAAGTGACAGAAGATGAGTTATGAAAGAGTCACCCACTCTTTAGGGCCACTACCCACATTTTGTGCTCACAGACTCTGCCACAAACCAGAGACAGATTCCACCTCCCCTTTCTTGGTCTTTTTTCCCCCTCCTTTTCTCCTTCCTCTCACTTTTCTCCCTGCCCCAGGTTTTTGTCAGGTTTTGGGGAGTTCTTTTTTTTTATCCCTCAATCTGTTCCCATCACTTGGCTGATGTGACACTCTGTCCACTGGGCAGCTCTCGTGAGCTGGGGGGGAGTGTCCCAACACTGTCACTTCTAAGGGACAAACACAAGCTGTGACACACAGAATGGGAAATAAAAGAGTAACAACATTCCCAGGAAAATCAGAAACAAACAAAAAAAAATCCCACATGCTGTCCTTATCCAAATTTGAGTAGTTACTATAGTAAAAATTTGGGATTTCCCCTCTTCCCACTCTTTTTGTCTGGTACAAAATGGGTAACGAGGCAGCTGCTGAAATTCAGTGCAGAGCAGAGAGAGGCACTGGTGGAAAGGAGACAGCCAAGGCAAGGCCAGGGGGAGCTTTTGGAGGAGAAGGAAGATGGGAGGGGAGATGGAAAAGGAGCAGGGCCATGAGCTGCAGGAGAGGAAACAGCCTCAAGTTGTGCTGGGGGTTCAATATTAGGATCAGTTCTGTTATGGAAGGGGTTGTAAAGCTGGAATGGGCTGCCCAGGGCAGCGTGGGGTCCCCATCCCTGGAGTGCTCAGAAAAGCTGTGCAGGTGGCACCTGGGGACACAGGTCAGTGGTGACCATGGGGGTGGTGCTGGTTGATGTTGGACTTGATGATCCTAAAGGTCTTTTCCAACATTAACAATTCCAAGGATCCTTCCCACGCTCTCACCGTGGCTCTGGCTCTCCCATCTCCTCTTCCCCACTTTCCTGATGTGTTTTAAGCCCAGCTCATCCTTCATTCTGTGCATCTCCCACACCACCTTTCCTCCAAGGCAGTGGGTTCCATTTGCAATGCCTGGGTTCCCCCTCCTCCCATCACAGCCCCCAGAAAGGTGAAGTAAATATCCAAACCAGCCCAGCAGCAGCAGCTCACACCTTTACCCACAGCAGGGCAGAGTTACTGCCCCACAGGATGGAGCTTTTCTGCCCCAAGCCTGACCAGGGTGTGAGGAGCAGGGAGAGGGAGGAGAAGCTGCTCCTGCTGGCCCAAGATGCTCAAAGCCAAAGCAGCAGAGAATCCTTCAGCCCTAATTGCCAGCAGGCTCTTGGAAGATGAATGCCTGGCTGGAGGTTTCATCATCTCGGGCCATTAACCTCGACTGCTCATTAAGGCCTGAGAAATGCCAAGTGCTGAGGGCGTTTTTATCACTCTGATGAATAAAAGAGAGGAGGGAAAGAAAAAAAAAATAACCCAGCAGGTTATGAAATGTCTCCTAATGGGAAAATCAGATCCCATTGCTCAGAAGAGATCACCCAAGGAACCAACACCCCAACCAATTCCTGGTACAAAAATTCCACTTCAGAACTTGGAAGTACGGAGGGAATTTGGCATAAAAGGCTCCAAAACCACTTCACACAAATGAGAGTGAACATTTACATGTCAAGTGTTGTCCCCAAGAAGGTCCTGTCCAGGAGAAGCCCTGGAGGTAAATGTGGAGAATGTAACTCACCACAAGAACCTGGGCAAGCAAAATGCAAATCCAAACCAACCATAGAATTTGGTTGGAAAATCCTCCTGTAACCCACCTTTTTCTTTGGAAAAGGACACGTAACTCTGCAGTTGTCAAGGTTTACTGGAGTCACAAGTGAGGAGCACAACAGGGATTTCCTCCAGGACATGGTTGGGATTCTCCTGCTTAAATCCAGGTGTGTGCTGCTGCTTCAGGTCACCAACAAATCCCAAGAATTATCCCAATAAAAGGATTGCCCTGATCTCCAAGGGAGCGTTTTCAGAAGGCTTTTGCAAAATTCCAGCCTGGAATTATTTTACTGTCCTGCCTGGCTCGGGATCTCTGATTTTTCCAGGGATATCAAACTGCATGAAGTGCAGTAAGCTGGGGAGATGTGGAGACACAGGGGCAGCTCCTGCTATCCACAGGGATAAATGGGAAAATGATGTTTGTGTAAGCTGGGAAAAGCATGCCTGGGTGAGCACTGAAACCACCAGCCCAGGGAATGACCCTTGTACAGCACAAACCTCAGGAGAAACGGGACCCAAGGAAAACCCTGGATCTTTTCTACTGAAAAAGCTGGTTTTGTGTTCCCCACTGAGCTGAGAATTTTATCTCCTTTCTTGCAAGTAGACAAATTCTCTTCAGGGTAAGGCTGGAACGTATTTGATTTTTAAATGTGTGGACTTGAGGCACCCAGCAAAGGAGTGAGGAGCTCTCTCTCTCCCTCTCCATGGTTTCCACAATTCCCTTCAAGCTGAGATAAAAAACTTAAAGTTGCAGAGGTTATGGCTTATTCCTGGCAGGAAAAGATGTCACGGCCAGACCTGAGCGCTGCAAACTGTCAGGATTCCAGAGACTTTCACTTAAGGATGTAAAATCTCTTATTTGGGACAAGAAAAGGTTTTCCCTAAAGCGTGATGCTCACGGTGGAAGTGTCGAGGAAAGGGAATGCCGAGGGTTCATGATTCAGTGGGAATGTGATGGGTGGGAATGTTTTCCCCAGAACCTGTCAGAGTTTCACTGGGAATGTGATGGGTGGGAATGTCATGGGTGTGTTTTCCCCAGAACCTGTCAGAGTTTCACACCCTCCGGCCCAGATCTCAGCAAACCCCACCCGCGGGTCCCTCTGCAAACAGCACAACCCACAGGGCTTGGAGTGGGGACACTCAGGGACACTCTGGGACACTCTGGGACACTCTGGGACACTCTGGGACCAGGGAATGCAGGCACCAAAATTCCCAACAGCCCTGAGGGAGCAGCACCTCCCTCAGAAGGGGTGAGGTGTGAAAGGTCCCAAAAACCCACGGGGTTTGTACCAGAGAATGGGGCCAGGAGGGATTTCCAACCTCCCTCCCTGTCCTTTAGGAAAACTTCCCATTTTTATTAGAGGGAAAGGGGAAAGCAGGCAAGGCCTTGCTGTTCCCAATCCCTTTTCATCTGGAGACCTCATTACCAGCAGCTCAAAATTAAAACAACAGAGGAAAGACACGTTCTTATTCTCACTCTCTAAATTGCCTCAGTCGTCAAATTATCCATCAGTCGTTACCAAAATGTTTCGTTGGGATATTGGGAATTGGGAATTCCTGGCTGGGCTGGAATTCCCAGAGCAGCTGTGGCTGCCCCTGGATCCCTGGCAGTGCACAAGGCCAGGCTGGAGCACTGGGACAGTGGGAGGTGTCCCTGATGGAACTGGATGAGCTTTAAGGTTCCTCCCAGTCCAAACCAGTCTGGGATTCTGGGATTCTTTTTATTCCATTTGACTATCAGCCAAAACCCCTTTCAACAGCAGATCTTTTTAACATGGCGAGTGCCTCAAGAATTTTAGATTTTTATTTTCCTCGAGCTCTGCTTGATTATTTTTTAAAGCCAATTTGGAAGATTATTCACATCAGCCTTTCCCTCCCATAACCTTGAAACCAACAGAAAGGAATTCAGGAGCTCTTTTTTCCCAGCTCTGTGGGTCCCCCAAAACCTGAGGGGTTTAGGATAAAAAGCTATTTCTGTTCCTTTCAGAGCAACAGAACATGTTTGAGCATGGAGCCCCAAGGTCTCTGCTCCCTCCAGAGCCCAGGGGTTCTGTGCTGGTGTTGGCACAGCCCCAGATCCCCTCCAGGGCTCCCCTGGGACGCTCCCACCGCAAACTGGGGCTGGAAACCAAACTGGAGCTACTGGGACAGGGAGCTGGGCATGGGGCTGCCCGGGGTTTCCATCCTGGGTTTAACTCAGGGTGGATCAGGTCATGCAGGAGTCCTGAATTCCAGGCTCCTCATTGAAGGAATGGGGACAGCAAGAGCACCATGCATTCATACCCTATATATCTATTTTTTATATATACTTATATTTATATTTACATGTTTGTAAAGGTATTTTTAACACCTTCCTATTAAATATTGAAGGGGGACAGCAAGAGCATTGTGCACTCATACCCTATATATCTATTTATATATATATTTATAACCTTTTTAATATATATTTTTACATATTGGTAAAGGTATTTTTTCCTTCTTATCTATTCAATATTGAAGGGGAACGCAAGAGCATTTTGTATTCATATCTTATATATATATTTTTTTAAATCTTGATATGCTTTTATATGTATATATTTACATGTTTGTAAAGGTATTTTTTAGTTCTTGCCCGTTAAATATTGAAGAGGGACATTGAGAGCATTGTGCAGTCATACCCTATATATATTTTTTTAATATATATTTATACACATTTTTATGTATATATTTACATGTTTGTAAAGGTATTTTTTAGTTCTTGCCTGTTAAATATTGAAGGGGGACATGGAGAGCATTGTGCATTCATACCCTATATATATATATATATTTACTTTCATATTTACATTTATATTTACACCCTTTTCAACCCCTATATTTCCCTGTCTGTGAAGGTATTTTTTCATTCTCACCTCTGGAACCTGCCCCATTCACTTCCTGCTCTAAGCAGGGGAATGCCTCGTTGGAATAGCACTGCTCCAATAAAGAGAATTCATTTTATAGGTCACGCTCCACAAAGACAAGTAAACAAACACCCACGGCCGCTACAGGCACACAGATGACTCCCAAATCCCCCAAATTTGGGGTGAGGAGCAGCCAAATCCTATTTTTTCCTGCATCCTTACGTCGCTCTCTATTAATATCTGACTTTTCCTGGGTGACTTTGGGCTATTTCCAAAGCCAAACCCCGTTGCCATGGAGACCGTAAGCCGGTCACAGCACATCTGCTGGCGAGCAGGACAGGGCTGTGGAAGGAACAATTCCAGGGACACAATTCCCCCTTTTCTGCACCCACAGCACCAAACCCACCGAGCAGATCCCGATCGTTCCGCGCCGCCTCGACCATTCCAGGAGCCGCTGCCGTGCTGGGGACGCGGATGGTGTCCCAGTCCCACCCAGTTCCCAGATGGAACTGCCCCATCGTGGCCACCTCAGCGTGGACATCACCCCTGGAACTGCCCCGAGGTTGGTGGGGGCTCCAAGCCCACCCACAAATCAACAGCTGGGGGATTTTCCCTTGGGAAAACACGGCCGCCATCGGGATGTGCTTGCAAACACAGCACACACAAAATCGTTTCCTAGCAGAGCACCGAGTGAGAACTTAATTGGGGACTCAATTAGAACATTAAGAAACGTTCAATTAAGCCTCCCGGTGCCACGGAGATTCCCAGGCACGCAGCTTTCCCGAGGAAAAACGGGAATGTGCAGACGGCTGCCGGCTTCGGCACGGCCCTGCTGATGACAGAACTGAGGAGAGAAGCCAGTTTTCCTACTCCTTGCTTTAGAATTTAAAGAAAAAAAAAATCCATTTAATTTCCTGTTATTTCAACCTTGTGAAGGTTCATGGAGTTACGGAATATCCTGAGTGGGAAGGGAGCCACAGGATCATGGATCCGGCTCAGGGCCCTGCACAGACACCCCAAATCCCACTCTTGGCATCTCTGGCAGCGCTGTCCAAACGCTCCTGGAGCTCTTGGGAATGTGCCCATTCCCTGGGGAGCCTGGGCAGTGCCAGCACCCTCCAGGGAAGAACCTTTCCCTGATCTCCAGCCTGCCCAGCTCCATAAAGGACACGCTCCAAGTCCATCCATTTCCTTCCAGAAACCCTGGGACAGGTCCCACCTCTGCATCCCACCCCTCTGACCTTATCCACACAGGCAGCATCCTGCAGGAACTGATGGACAGATGTCCTCTGGATGTCCTGGAACCCTTGGGCTCACCTGGAGCTGCCCAGGTGAGCACTTTCCATGCTGGAAGCTGTAGGGAAGCAGGCCTTGACTCCAGAGCCTCATTTTCCCAGGATTTCCTCACTGAGGTCACTGCAGCCATCCCAAAAACTCAGCTCTGCCCCTTGCTGGGGCAACTGCCAGGGGGCAATTCCTTGGAAGCTCCCCAGTCCATCACAGGGAATTCTTCCATGGATTGTCCCAGTCCTGCCAGCAGGGATGGCCCTACAGAGAGCTAACCATCCTCAGAAATCACCTGGAACTAACCTCAGGACTGACAAAGCAACAGGATCCAGTGTCCCAGGCCAGGCTGGATATTGGCAGGGAGTGGGAGGTGTCCCTGCCCATGGCAGGGAACGGGATGGGATTTAAATCCCTTGCAACCCAAACCATTCCAGGACTCCATGATTCTGTGACATCAGCAGGAAACACTTGCTTTCCCCCAAAGCTGCAAGGTCCTTTTGCAAAGCTTTTGTAAACTCTGTGGTGCTGAATGCAGGAGAAATCCTCCAACCTGAGGGGAAGTCAAGCAAGACACCCTGGGAACACTGATTTCACTTCAGCCTTAATTCCCCTCCTTGATTCCAACTAAATATTTGGATTTTCAAAGTCAAATCTTGACTTTTACAAACTAAATCCACTGTTACTTCATCAAATGGCATAACCTGAGAGCTGCCAGTGCTGGCTGAGCTGAGCAGGGATGAGGCACAGCCATGCCAGGGCTGCTGCTCTGGGCTCAGCCTTTTATTCACCTGTCAAATGCTTAAACAGCTCCTGAGCACTGCACAGAGGGAAAGAAGAGCCCAGCCTAAGGAATAATCACATTCCATGACAGTAAGCTGTATTTTAGAAATTAATGACTCACGGCAGGATTGAGCTCATCCTGCTAAATGACTGAACCTCTGCTCTGCTCCTCTGCAGAGACGTTTTTTATCCATTTAATCAGCGCTGGATTTTGAGCAATGCCTGGATCACTGCAGGTTCCCACTGGAATGGACCCTGCTCCCAGCAGCATCTGCCTCCAGCAGAAACCTGAGTCCCCAGGTGATGCTCTGAGGAAAAGGATTTTGAGACCAAAAAATGCAGAATTCTGGGAAGAATTTAGATGCACCTTGAGAAGTGCATCAAGAAATGGTCACTGATGAGCAGAGCCCCATGGAAACAAGGCCACCAAACTCTTTTTAAAGATTCTAAATTCTTTTGCCACAATGTCCTCAACCTTTAAAGTCTTGTTACAGCCTGAGAGCTGCTCTGAAACAGAAAATTCTGCTCTTCTCTTCCTCTCAACATTACACAGGAAAAATTATATTTAAGAAGGGGAAGCACAAGCACTGCCAGAGATGCAGCACCAGGTGTAACTAAGTCTCAAAAGAAAATTGGCTTTAACCTCAACTATCTCTAAAGAAGCAGCAAAAAATCTTCCAGAAATAAACTGCACATCTAAATATAGTTTTGTGAAGTTAAATGTCCTTGGGCTGCTCAGGGACACTCAGTGGCTTCACTTGAAGTCTCTGGCACAAGCTGGGAAGGATTTCCACTGATTCCTATGAATGTTTCAAGGAGATTTTAATGCAAGGCCCTGCTGGTACCAAAAAATCCTCTGAAATCATCAAGTGCAACTGTCCTCAGCACTGCCAAGGCCACATCCACAGGGCTGTGACATCCCTGCAGGGATGGGGGCTCCACTTGAGCACCTTTTCCATGAAGGAATTTCCCCCAAACCCACCCTGAGCTCCCCTGGGCCAGCCTGAGGCCGTTCCCTCTCCTCCTGTCCCTGTTCCCTGGGAGCAGAGCCCGACCCCCCCGGCTGTCCCCTCCTGGCAGCAATTCCAGAGAGGGAAAAGATCCCTCTGCATCCTCCTTTTCTCCAGGCTCAGCCCCTTCCCAGCTCCCTCAGCCACTCCTGGTGCTCCAGCCCCTGAGGTGTGAGGGAGAACATTCCAAAAGGAGCCCCTGCCTGAGGAGGTGTTTCAATCTCACCTGCACAAGGGCTGCAGTTGGATCAATAAAAAGCAAAATGTGTAAATATTCCTCTGGGAGACATCTGGAGAGGAGGAGAAGGAGTAAAAGAAAGAGGAGGAAAAGGAGAAAAATGAGGAGAAGGAGGAAAAAGGGAAGCTGAACTTCCACCCCAGCATCCCAAGAAGCGACAGATGCTCTGACAGAACCTCTGGGTGCTCGCTGTTGTTCTGCACAGGTCACAACTTTTGTGAGTGAAATAAATCCCATTAGAAATCACAGGGAATCAATTGATCCTGCCAGAATTCAAAGGGAAAACACTAAATCCTG
The DNA here is from genome assembly GCA_013396995.1 of Dicaeum eximium. Classification (NCBI taxonomy): domain Eukaryota; kingdom Metazoa; phylum Chordata; class Aves; order Passeriformes; family Dicaeidae; genus Dicaeum; species Dicaeum eximium. The sequence continues at coordinate 676,824 of VWZP01010489.1, forward strand.
TGCAGTCACAGGTCACAAGGGCTGGGAACACAAACCCCCCCAGAAAACACAAGAGGAGCTCTGATGCCAGCATTGTGTCGAATCACAAGCACATGTTTCCAGCTGCCCTAATTAGTGTCTTATAATTGACTCCTGTCCCTTCAGGGGGTTCTTGGCTCTAATTGAGCAGCACCTGCCACGTCAGAGGAACAGTTTTGTGCACCCATTCCTTGCTCAAAGGCCACACTTGACCCCTTCAGTGCCAGCTTTGCTCCCAGCCTTGGCTGTGCCCCAGATTCGGGGCCCATCCCAGCAGCTGGGAATCTCCTGCATCAGGAGTCACTCTGGGACAGCAGTGATCCCACTCACTTTGGGGGTGTTTCAACATCATCCCACCCATTTCCAGCACAGCCCTGTGTGTTCCTGGGAGTACAGGACTCCACCTGTGCCCTCCAGTGCAACACCTTCCCCAGCAAAGAGGGCCCTGCTAGCTTCCCACACGGAGAGGCTGGAGCTGGGACACACACACACACCACAGACCCTCTCTGCTCCCCACCACACGGTGTGGGCAAAAAAAAAGCAAATCCAAAAGCTCCTCCACACGTTATTCCCTTACTAAATTAGATTGAGCAATGGATTGAAACCAAAAATTAAATGCAACATAATGAAAAGTCGAGTAATGAGTTCAAATCCCAGGGAGCTGCACCTCTCCTGGCACAGAAGGAAACCAAGGATATCATTTCCATAGGTATTGTGGGCTTGGGCAAGAAGCTGGTGCTCAGTTTTTAATGTATACAAGATCTACAAAAGATTTAAACTCCTTTGGGACACTGATTACAAATCTCACTACCAGAATTCCTATTTGTTTTTAAATTAGACCTACAAGCACCACAGTGTTACCTGAAGCTAATCCCTGCTGGTGGGACTTTCTGTTCCACTTCTGCCTGTAGAGCCTGATTGTTATGAGGGAAAACTTCCCTGTGGGAGGGCAAAGGACAGGAAAAACATCCCATCACTTGATTTTCCTATTCTTAATTGGAAGTGCCCACGCAAAGCGTAAAGCAACACCTCAGAGGGGTCAGGAGTGAAGTGAGTCCCCCAAAACCCAACAGACTGAGGCCTGGCTTCCAAAATTCCAGGTCATGTCCTGTTTCCTTGGACACCAGGTGTTGCAGGTGATGCCAAGGACCCTCTGCTCAACCCACAAACTCTGAATTCCCAGGCAGCACAAATCCACCTCTGGGAGCAACGCCCCTGCCAAGCTGAGAGCTGCTCCAGGACATCTCCCAGGAGCACCCACAGCAGCACCTCCTCGGCTGCCACAGCCCTCCAGCATAACCCAAAACTGCCTTTCTGCTCGTTTATCCTTGTTTCAACTCCCATCTCCACGGCTCAGATCACTGAACGTCAGATTCTCACCGAGACTCTCACATGTCACTCTGGAAACAGGGACTGCCAGCCCTGCATGGCTGGAGCCGTGACAGGGAGCTGCCACCAAGCAAAATCAAACTTCCCCTGGGTTATTTAAATCCCTTTCTGTGTCAGAGCAACCTCCATGTCCTGAGCACAACACGCTTCCGTGCGTGGCAAGTGTCCCTGGATCCGCCAAGGGCCCAGTTCTGCTTCCCCTGAGCTTCCTTAAATTCCTGCTCAAGTCACTGAGGAGTCTGGGATGCAGGTTCATGCTCTGGGAACGTTCCACGTGCTGTACTTTGAAATGAAATGGGTAATATTTACTGCAAACAGCGTTTTGTAGGTGAGGGTGATGCTTCAGGGGGACTGAGGATGTCAGTCTGTGTCTGAGTGAGGCACAGCTGGCAGGCAGGAGTGGAGACTGGGAACAAGGATGGAAAAGGGGAGCAGGGAAGGAAAAGGGTGACAGAGAAGGAAAAGGGGAATGTTAGCAGGAGGTTCCACGCTGATGGCTCCTGCGGAATCAGCTCTTAGCAGCCCCAACCCGAGATGCCGATGCTCTTGACACACTTAAAACCGTATTTTTTCCCAGAAATCCTAAAGTCGGGAGATCACTAAAACCTCGGCTTGCATTCCCTAAGCCAAGCGCATCTCCCGGCGTCACAGGGAATAACGAGGAAATGCCCAGCGGGTCGGGAGCCCAAGGCGAGCACAATCCGTGCGTTCACCGGGCTGAACCGCGGCCGCAGCCGGGCTCTGGGGCCGCTCCCGGGGCTCCCGGCACGGCCCGAACTCGGCGGCGTTCGCAACTCGAGCGGTGCCCGGAGCCGGAGCCGGAGCCGGAGCATCCCGGGCAGCAGCGGCCCCGCCGGACGGAGC